>JZKD02S1673162.1:1148671-1175429 GCA_000966675.3 Picea glauca
GGGCAAGGCAAGTACTCAACCTTTGAAGTTCTGTCGGCCTTTTTGTGGCGTTTGAGAACGAAGGCTGTGCAACTGCCCGCGGCGCAGGAAGTTCGGCTCATATTCCCGGTGAATGCCCGCACGAAATCTGACCCGCCGCTTCCTGAAGGGTTCTACGGGAATGGCGTAAGCCTTGCATGCGCGAGGACGACCGCAGAAGAACTGGCTAACAAACCACTGTCTTTCGCTGTGAAATTGATAAACGAAGCGAAAATGGCTGTGAACGACGAGTACATACGATCTGTAATAGATTTCATGGAATTGAAAGGGCGCCCTCACTGCACAGTGGTGGATACCATTATTGTTTCGGACATAACCAAAATCGGCTTCAGAGATGTGGACTTCGGGTGGGGAAGAGCACTCTACGCAGTGCCAGGCTTCAGAGATGTGGACTTCGGGTGGGGAAGAAGAGTAGTGCCGGGTCTGGTCAACTTCCTCTTCTCGCATCGTAATACAGGTGGCGTGGAGGGAATAGTGGTTCCCATTTGCTTGCCCTCTGCTGCCATGCGAAGATTTCAAGCAGAAATCAGTGATGCGATCGCCAACGCTCCTCCTTTCCCACGTTCCTATCTCTGAAAAAGCAATCGCTGATCTAATATCTTCGATGGAATAATTCAAATGAATGTGCGCCAAAATAAGGGTTGTATCTAATGTTCAATAGTGTTAGCCTGTTGCTCTGAATTTTCTCATGTTAGGTTGGGTTCATGAAGTGTCCTTGAATCGCTATTTGATGTAATTACAGTCATTATGTGATGAAATTAGTATGTAATGTTTGTGGTTTACTTACATAATTAGTGTCTAATGTTTTTATTATGAAAACACCTTTTATGAGGCATTGGAGGCATGTAAAACATTTATAATTATTTTTGAAATAATAATTATAATGCAAAACATTTACACTAGTTAATAAATATTTTTGAAATAATAACATAATTAATAGTAAAACATCTATTATATTATATTTAAATTGTATATATAACTAGCACAGCCACATATTATGTGGCTGATTAACACAGAAAAACATATTTCATTTTCAAACAAAACCTAATTCGCTTATTTCATTTACAAACAATCTTTAATTCCCCTATTTTAATGTGAATGCACTGCTGATCCTGTACAGGACGACTATCTAAGCTCGGAGGGGGCGTGAACTGTCCCTTTCACTGTATAAATACACAGCCTTTGCAAACTTTTCTATAAAATCTAGAAGGAATACACTTTTCAGTTGCATTTGCCCGTCTGGTACTGTGAACAATACAATGTACACGAATGTATTTCCTTGTTATACAGCCAGCTTACTGTTTTTGTGAAGGTTTTGAAAGTTATATTTAAACACAAAACATGATGTATTTCCTTGTTATACAGTCCAGGCCAGCTTACTCTTTTTGTGAGGGTTTTGAAAGTTATATTTAAAGACAAAACTACTGTTTTTGTGAGGGTTTTGAAAGTTATATTTAAACACAAAACAAGTGTTGAGGCTGGACCTGAAATACCCACGTTTGTTAGCTTTGTGCTTCTCTCTTAATACTTTTCTCTTATTCGATTTGGAATTTATATATTGTTTAAGGTCTTGTTATAGTTTCTTCTCTTAATTATACATTATTTTACTCATTTAACAATTTAACAATATCATATTAAGCTTCTTTATATGGTTCGTGAAAGAACATAAAAAATAAAGAAGAATTGAGGGATTAGAATGTTCCTTGCATTACAAGTCCATCTTTCCAAGTGAACTTGTTAGTGAACCGAAAAAAAAATAGATTTTAAGGTTTGTTTTGGCCTTTTCAGTTAGAGTGTGAGTATTTATATTCATTATTACTACCGAAGAGTAATTTGTTTAATAAAACAATATTGTTGAAGGTATATTTTTGGACAGGGCGTTGTGTAATGAAAAAATAAAAATCTAAAACCTAAAAAATTCGGTGATAAATGTAATTGTGAATCAAGGTTCCCAGGTTCACTGTGAAGGCACCAATTTCAATGAACAAGACTGTGATAGTTCGCATTGATGACTGTTTTGAAAACAAAACATGAGAAAAAAAGTGCACTCTTGACCATGCCCGGATCTTGGTTTTATTGCAAAAGAAAAAGAAAACATTTATCTAACCTACTTTGAAAGAAGGTGTGCAGGATGATTGTGGAATCCATCGGATACTCTTGCATCTAAGTTTATGTAATAACTTGGAAACATTGATTTACATCGACATACATACATTAACCCCGAGGTTTGAAATTTTATGTGTTGCCCAGAGTACAACTGGGCATGGGCAGATGGTCCCAGGAGGCCCACGGTCGCCCACCTTATAAACTTCCAGATGGGAAGTATCTATGGGAGGTACCATTTGAACACAAACTATAGTTGGTCTGCACCAGCAGGCCCCAAAACATAACCAAGCGCAGCAGCCCACAAAGGAATGTCACATGCACCACCCTCGCCGCTATCCACGCACCACAACAACCCTCCAGCCTAGCGACTGCATACAAAAAAACTCCAGCGCATTGGCTAACTACGAAGTAAACCATAATGAGCGACAACACAATTATCTATTTTCCTCTGATGATGCGGTTCCTCTTCCGCACGACAGCTAGGCTGTAATATTGCTCCTGCAACACAGATATAACACTGGCCAGGTACCCAATCATGTTTACGCAGAAAATGAAACGTGTGGACAAAAAATGAAATGCACAGCGAGAAAATGAAACGCACAGCCAGAAAATGAGCGTCTACAGCCACCACAGCCAGTTTGCTAAATTCAAAGTTTAATAATTTAAACGTGACAATCATATAGTGCTACAGTAATTTTTTAATATGATTAGGTAAATGTTAAAAGGTAAACAGGTTAAGGCATGCATTCAAAAATACAAGCAAGTTATGAAGAGGAAATCACATTCATTGATTTGGGAGGACGACTAAGAATATGCCAGCATCTTCAATTGTTAGCCATCAGATTAGAATTTTAGATTAAAAGGTGATTAATTGTGCTCATTGTCAATAGGCTCTCAATTTTCTCATGTTAGGTTGGGTTCATGAAGTATCCTTGAATCACTATTTAATGTAATTACAATCATTATGTGATGAAATTAATATGTAATGTTTGTGGTTTACTTACATAATTAGTGTCTAATGTTTTTATTATGAAAACACCTTTTATGAGGCAATGGAGACATGTATATGTAAAACATTTATAATTATTTTTGAAATGCTAATTATAATGCAAAACATTCACACTAGTTAATAAATATTTTTGAAATAATAACATAATTAATGGTAAAACATCTATTATATTATATTTAAATTGTATATATAAATATGTTAATAAAAAAATGTAATCCATATTAAAAAGCCAAACTATGTTTAAAATCTATTTCATCTAATCATATATCATGTGGTTATTGCATTTATCTATGATCTATCATTTGGTTATTGTTGTTCTTGCATTTATCCATGATCTATCATTTGGTTATTTGGTTATTGCATTGAATTGAATGAAACAATATTAAGGAATTATTAAATTATATATATTCTAATGTCTCACATTCTAGGTCTAGGTTTTTAGTTGATTTCTAAAATTTTAATAATTGGATTTATTTATGCTTTTTAGATAGATTTAAGATATGGTATATGCAATTTTGTTATTCTCATGTTTATGTGGTTCTGAGATGCCTTATGTTGTGAGTAAAACACTATAATATTAATAGTTTAATTATGATGATAAAGTTGTTTTAATAAAATACAAATCATTTTATGCATTATGTTTATGCATTTTAAATCCTTTAAACATTTTAAATCCTTTAAAGTAGATCTTACAGTATTACACTTATATGTGTTTATATAATTTAATGTCAGGAATATATATATATATATATATATATATAACGTGATATGCTTAACATGTGTTTATATGTGGTTATAAAGTGTTGTTTATATGCGTTTTGGTAGATCTATCCTGTTATAAACCTCATGGACAACTAGGACTTGGCCAGGTGATTCCAATGCTTGTGTAAATACAAAGGGTAATACATCACCATCTTCAACAAGTATCTTATCCAAAGGTTAATAGAAGCTCATCTTCTACTAAATTTTTGTGCAAATACAAAGGGTAATAGATCATTAACAAGGTTCAATGATATATTAACTCGAATGCTTGTGTAAATGAGGCTTTGACATGAAATATTGATGTCATTTATTAGTTTCTCTCATTGAATGACCAACCAACATGTTTCTCTCCCAACCATTGAGCGGCTGCCTATGGTAAGAGATCATGTAAACTCTTTTATGTAAGTGAAGGTTTTTTGCAGTATGTAAAACTCTTTTATGTCTATATTAGAATTTAATATCCAAAATGAGGTATTCATTATAATTATTCCTTTAGTCAAAGGGTAAGTACAATTTCAAAACAACACCAAAGTGGGAGACTGGTTCCTTTTTGAGAAGTTTACTATTATAAGATTCTGTGGTTTGGATGAGAAGCCATATCAAAAGTGAGTATTGAATTTGGTTGTTCTAGAGGCTGAACGTAGGGATTGTCATTCAACTCAGAGGTTTATCATTCACAATGAAAAGTTTATCAATAAAATTGCATAGATGTACCCAAGTTCAAGCAATTAAAAACACAGAGAGTAATCTAAGTTTTAATCAATCAAGCTATAGAGGTACTCATTCATAAGAAGGTGCAAAGACTAAACATTCAGCCATGAATCAATCAACTTATAGATAATTAAGGTATAGACAATAGGGAAAATTCTTATCCTTCACTCATCATCCATGGATAGAAAAGCAGGGCATTTGAATCTATAGTTATTTAAACACCGAAGTGAAGACTGTCGATTTGGCTCCTTGCCAACTGCTCAGGCACGAACTGGTGACTAAAGGGATAAGGGATAGAAGATAAAAACACAATCTTTTCATAATAATCAATAAAACCCACTCATAGAAGTCATTGAAATCATAAGTTGGGTTGGCCAAGGGATTGACATTCAACTCAGAGTTTTATCATTCACAATGCATAGGTTATCAATAAAAATGCAGAGATGTGCCCAAGTTCAAGCAATTAAAAAAATAGAGAGAAATACAAGTTTTAATCAATCAAGGTGCAGAGGTACTCGTCCTTAAGAAGATGCAAATACTAAACATTCAACAATAAATCAATCAACTTAGAGATAAGAAAGGGATAGACAATAGGGAAAATTCTTATCCTTCACTCATCATCCATGCATAGAAAATCAGAGCATTTGAATCTATATGTATTTAAACACCGAAGTGACGACCGTCGATTCGGCTCATGGATGACTGCTCAGGCGCATACTGATGACTAAAGGGATAAGGGATGGAAGATAAAAACACAATCTTTTCATAATAATCAGTAAAATCCACATAGAGAAGTCGTTGAAATCAAAAGTTGGGTTCGTCACGGGAAATCAATTCAGAAAACCAACAAGCAAGGGGATTACAAATACAAGTTAATAATTTATTAATGGTAGGAATGAGAAACGTATCTTTAAGTGAAATTTGTTAAATTCCCTATAGTCTAGGACCATCCTTTGAGATTTATCCTTCTTTTTTACTAATATCACTAGAGAAGAGAATACAATATTGTTGAGACTCATGATTTCAACTTCTAATATGTCTTTACCCATTTACTTTGTCTCACTCTTTTGAGAATATAGAAAGCAATAAAGTCCAACATTGAGTGTATCACTACCCAAAATTAACTCAATGGCATGTTCATAATCTTTGAACATGGTTGAATCCACTAAGACCACATATATATTCCTTATAAAATTTGTTTAAGATTCATTAAAAATTACCTATGGTTGGAATCACTAAAAAAGCGTATTAGAACATTTCTTTAAGATTCCTTAAAATTTCCCCATGGTTGGATCCACTAAGACCACATATAATGAAATGCATTATAATCCCCAAAACAAAGAGTTTAATCTTCATAAACTCGCACACCCATTAATAACATCAACATGTTTTAATCACAATGAGGTGAAGGTCTTGCATGAACATGGATTATATGCCATTGATAAACTTCCCATTAGCATTGTTTATGTCATTGAGGTTTTATCCTAATTCGTTTATTGTCATGTTACATGGGATGGGTATGAGGGTTGTTTGTATTCCTAATATAAATTAAGATGAGGTGGAGCATATGTAATATTTGTGAGGCTTAGTCGGAGTTAGAAATCTAGATAAAATATAGTCCTATAAGGTGGAAATTCACGTTGCGCAAAACTAAAGATGATCCAACCTCCATCACCTCCCTTCATTATATAGAGTTTTGTGGTTCCTTACTTTCCAGAAATTATCTTTTAGTTAAGTTTTTATAATTAAATTCCTAAAAATTTCTCCCCATACAAGTGTCACCCATCCCCTTCATTCCTCCATAAATTAACTTCTTTAATTAATTAATTATCTTTATTTCCCTCACCCACCTAGAGTTACTCCTAGAATCACTCCTAGGTGTCGCCAAATTCTCTTACAGGTTTTAATAACTAGCTCTTTTATTAAATTGTTAGTTCAGTTTAAATTAGAAAGCTCTTAAATGCTAGATGCTTTACTAAGTTTGACCTTCCACTTTTTCCCTTATGTTCCCCTTTTTCCCTTTTTATGTTTACCTCTTTTCCTAGTTTCCTAAAATTTTAGATTTTCCCTCTTTCCCCTTTTTATTAGAACTCAAAAAGGCAGGTGTGGAATTTAACCCTTTTTCCCTTTTATCTTTTAATTAATATAATTTAAAAATAATAAAACAGTTAATTCTCTTTTTAAATTTTATTTCAACAGATTTTTTATGAACAAATTAAATTTTTTACTACCTTCGTGTTACAAGATTTAATGAAGATCATAATTATTATTTAAGTTGTTTTTATTTTTATTATTATTTATTTATTTAGATAGACAAAATTTTACCACTAGCATGATTTAGACTTAGACCTTAAATTTTGTACTGGGCGACATTTAATTAGGAAAATTGTTTTAAAAAATACTTAACACATTATTCATCCTAAGACCATCTAGGTTCATTCCTCTATAATCAACAACATGACGTGCCCTTCAGGATGCACTAGGTGCTCCAAGGGTGCCACTCGCCTCATCTGTTCCCTTGCGCGATGTGCCCTTCAGGATGCACTACGTGCTCCAAGGGTGCCACTCGCCTCTTGACTAACTTGGTAGACATCAATAACCCCTGGAGTCAATAATCCGCAATGGTGAACTTGTGGGAGACTAAGGGATTCCAAGGAATAAGCCCCCCGCCTTACTACGCACCCCATAGAATCATCGTGAGTGACTATCGCAGTCTTCCCTCATGACATCGTGGGTCCTCTTGAACTAGGTAAACATTAACCTACAGTTCAAGCCACGACGAGAGTGCTAGTAGGCTGTGGCAGGGCTACTGTCCACACCTCTCCCTCAACATCTCTGGTAGTCGTACATGACCCCTTTACTCCACATGTGAGTCTGGTCGGAAATTTATCGTCAACCTGTAACATCCCACTCTGGCGCACTGAGGGAACTTATTCTTTTAGGACACTTTCTCGCAAGTGATCCATATTATTATGCTATTAAAACTTTTGGCTTTGATTATGATGCGTTATGGGTAGATGACATGTTGTTTTACTACATTGACATATACAGGTGCTATTGACTCGGTTTTACTAAGTGTGCAGGGTTTTGGACCTTGAGGATGCAGAGGCAACGATGGAACCCCTTGGACTCTGGATCGAGTCAGGGAATGTGCCATTAGGGTTTGATTGTTTTACTGTGATATTAGTGCATCTGACTAGATCATATGATATGGATATGTTTTGACATGATTTGTTGATGATGTAGGCTGACGATAGATTTCTGACCAGACTCACATATGGAGTAAAGGGGTTGCACACGACTACCAGAGATGTTGAGGGAGAGGTGTGGACAACAACCCTGCCACAACCTACTAGCACTCCTGTCGTGGCTCAAATTGTGGGTTAACAATTACCTAGTTCGAGAGGACCCACGATGTCGTGAGGGAAGACTGCGATAGTCGCTCACGATGATTCTAAGGGGCGTGTAGTAAGGCGGGGGGCTTACTCCTCAGAAGCCCATAGTCTCCCATAAGTTCACCTGGAAGAGTGTTGACTCCAGGGGTTATTGATGTCTACCAAATTAGTCAAGAGGGGAGTGGCACCCTTGGAGCACATGGTGCATCCTAAAGAGCACGTCGTGCAAGAAAAATGGAGAATGGTGAGTGGCACCCTTGGAGCACGTGGTGCGTCCTGAAGGGCACGTTGTGCAAAGGAACATATGAGGCAAGTGGCACCCTTGGAGCACCTAGTGCGTCCTGAAGGGCACGTCGTGTTGTTGATGATAGAGGGATGGACCTACATGGCACTAAGACAAATAACGAGTTAAGTATTTTTAAAAGCAATTTCCCTAATTAAATGTCGCCTAGTACAAAATTTAAGTTCTAAGTCTAAATTATGCTAGGGGTAAAATTTTTGTCTACCTTTAAAAAAGAAAAAAATGAAAAAAATAAAAATAAAATAAAATAATAATAACTAAAATAAAAACAACTTAAATAATAATTATGATCTTCATAAAATTTTGTAACATGAAGGGAGTAAGAAATTAATTTATTCATAAAAAATAAAATCTGTGGATATAAAATGTAAAGAGGGAATTAATTGTTTTATCTTTTTGATAATTTAAAATATACTAATATAATGATAAAAAGGAAAGGGGATTAAATTCCACACTTGCCTTTTGAGTTCTAAGTAAAAGGGGAAAGAGGGAAAATAAAAAAAATAGGAAACTGGGGAAAAGAGATAACATAAAAAGGAAAAAAGGGGAACTTAAGGGGAAAAAAGATGGAAGTCAACTTAGTAAAGAATCTACATTTAAGAGCTTTCTAATTTTAAACTGAATTAACAATTTCATAATAGGGAAAGCCTTTAAAACGTGTAAGGGAATTTGGGACACCTAGGAGTGATTCTAGGAGTAACTCTAGGTGGGTGAGGGAAATAAGATAGTTAATTAATTAAAGAAATTAAATTATAGAGGAATGGAGGGGATGGGTGACACTTGTATGGAGAAGAATTTTTAGGAATTTAATTATAAAAGCTTAACTAAAAGAGAAATTTGGAAAGAAAGGAACCACAAAATTCTATATAATGAAGGGAGGTGATGGAGGTTGCAGGATCTTCTGTTTGCGTAATGTTACGCTATAGGAATATCGACTTGACTGATTTATTTGTGGGAGTTTTGATACCTAGCTCGAAGAGGAGTGGTAGCTCGGCCTTGCGAGGCTAGTTGGGAGCTAGACGAAACCTCTGGATAGTGTGTGTGGCCCCTTTGCGGTTTGGGGGAAGAAGAGTACCCCTAGCATTGGCTAGGAGGTAGCGGTGAAGTCTCGACGGTCGGCGAGTGGGAGCTGCACAGAGCACGCGGGACGTCACTTAGAGTGGGCGAACATGCAACAGTATGCTTTCTTCATTGAATGGTAGATTGTTGTAGGATTTATGATTTAGATCTGCATGTTAATTGGGTAGGTAACTGATTGTCTAGTTTCATGACTGAAATTTGTATAGCCTAGTTTATTGATTGGTTGATTGATTTCCCGTGACCCTCGTCTTCCTGCATGTTTTGACCGCCCTGTGTGTTGATTGTGACCCATGCGATTGTTTTCCTTTCCTCCCTAGCTCGTTATTCCTTGCCTGAGCAGTTGGCCAGGAGCCTGATCTACGGTCGTCGCCTTAGCATTAAAAGACCTATGGATCTCATTGCCCTGCTTTTTTGTGCAAGGATGATGAGCGAAGGATGCACATGTTAGCCGTCTACCTCCGTTATTGTCTTGGGCTGATTGTTTGACTTGTGCCTTCTAGGAAAGGTGCCTTTGCCTATGGATTTCCTTGCATCCTTGTTGGTCTAGTTATGCACTTAATTGATCATCCCTACCTTGTCTGCAATTGACCTCATATCTGCATTTTAACATGAGACAATGATTTTATGCTCTGCTTGGGATATCAAGGAGTTTATTTCTCGGTGTTTCTTGGCCCGACCTATATAAATATATTAAAGTGATTATTGACTTATGTTTATTACCATTCCAGTGGCAGCGATTTGAGTGATAGAGAATTTATATATAATGATGTGTGGCATGGGTATTCTGGCAAAAAGAAATGACTTCATGTCTATATTTTTCTTTTTACATTTGGTATTCTGGTATTGGGCAACCAATGGATTCCTGTCTGCATTTTCATTTGGCATCCCGAAGCTGGAGAAACACTTAAATTATGAGTTTGTGTATTGTTTTCACACATGTGTATCTGAATTCATTAACATATCGCCATTGTTGTAAAGCCTGAAACAGAAATGAAATAAAATGAGTCTATTGTGTTGATGCAATCCTGGTAATTTCTAAGTCTGTGTATTATGTACACATGCATATCTGAATTCAATAATAGATAGCTAATGTTGTAAGGCCGTAAACGATAATGAATTGAAATGGGTTTATTGCGATTAAATACTGGCAACGTTGTTTTTTGTTCTTGGAGGTTTTCTCCATTTTCTTGTGGCCAAAACGAGCCCGAGTCCACCCTTGCCTGCATTTTTAATCTTGTTAATATGATTCTATGTGGGACTACATAATGTTTTTTTTTTTATCCTGTGTATTTTAGCCATTTTAATCACCAAGTTTAATTCTAATTTAATATAGCATTTATTGTAGCGGTTCATATAGATAATGTATTGAGTCTAACCTAAATTTTGTAGCGATTCCTTTTTATTGAGTTTCATTTTCAAGAGGAATAGGAGTTATCCTGGCAAATTTATGGTGCACCGGAGGTGTGTTACAATCTACGAAATTGTGCGAAGTCTGACATATATTTAGAATCTGTGTTAGACTGCGACTTGGTGCAGGGTATAGACGGACAGTGAACCCACTCCTGGTTTGAAAATTTGTGAATATCAATGTCATGCAGGTGAATGACGGGTGGCTTGGTGTATAGGACCGTGTGCATTTCTTCTGTGACTATGTTTTTCTTTTACACTGCACTAACTTTTCACTCAATCATTACTGCCAGTCAATGGACAGTATTATCATACATGTTAATAGTCAACGTTGAATATTATACGATGATTTATTGTTAGTCGTCAGTTGTATTAGGAGGTTGTGATTGTTTTATAATTGACAGTGATCGAGTTTGAATATATTCAACCTAACCACCATTGATGCAATTTTTCTGTAGTGCTTAGAGTTCTTCTACCTTGGACTCCTGTAGAAAACACCGCCCATATTGACTCTAATCAATCATTGATAGAATTTTAATTTTTACAAAGGTTTGTCCTTTATCGTTTAGGAAATTTCAGATTGGATTTAGTAAGGAATGCAATGGAGGCTACGAAGGATTCAGAGGTTCCATATTTCTCCACGATAAGTTGCTAGGATAAGCCTTTGGGCGTTAGTATTGTTAAATTGTAGTAGTATTCTCTTGATCAATAACTCCCATTACACCTTGAAGCTTTTTAGTTCATCTCTAATTTCCATGGTTGTTGTTTATCTTTTCGTATTACCTTGATGACTGGTAGGAGTATTTGTTACGGATTGCACACGTGTACAATGGTTAGAAATCCTCATGAAGGTTAATATCTTACTTAAAGGCCTAAATATTTTACTATTTCCCGGTGTAATAATAGTCGAGGTTAAAAAGGCAGCACTCTTTCAATGCCTTACATTCTAACCTGAGCAAAATAGTAAAGGTCTTAAACAAATCATTATATGTGGTGACCTCATCCTAAATATCTTCCTGTGGAGACAAATCTAGAATTTATGTTAAACTGGAGTCTAGTTAGTCCAACTCAAAGAAATTTCCTACAAGGAAGCCTTGACTTATGTTTAAAGAAGATTTATTCTTGGGGATGAAGTCTTTCATGATAAGAGATTTTGGTAAAAGAAAGAACTCTAAATTCAGTGACTAACCCTTAGAACCTTTACATCATGCCATGTTAAACCATGAAGGTTTACTTAAATAAAATGAACCGGGGAAGACAGCGTAAGTCTTGAAGGGGAGGGAAGGTCTTAGTAAGGGTTAAAAGAATGTCTCTCCTTGTGTGATCTTCAGTTTAAAATCCTAACTATGAAGAATTCAAGGGTGGAAAGGATAGTAAGGGAACAATGTGTTCAAGAACAACTAACCCTTGATTTAATTAATTTAAATAATTGTTACTCTCTTTTAATTTGCATTAAGTTGGAAATCAAATATTTTCTCGCTACCACTTAGAAGCATTTCACACTTTCTGCTTCGCTTTTGTCTTAATGATTTTACTTGATATTGATGAAATATTAATTAGCATAATCACAATTACCACATTAGTAAAACTGGTTGATATAAGCTGATAGGTCCTATTAGTTTCTAAAGGTGAAAAGTGGATCTTATCCTTGCTACATTCATTTAAAAATGTTAGCCTCAATGGAATTTAATGAATGATTAATCCCGCGCTTTGAAGTAAAGTAGATGACTACCATTGCACATTGAATTAAAATAAATTACATTGTGCGTGAACTTATGTCGTTTTATGATGGATTTAGTAATCGATTCTCTTGCACTGTGAAATTTATGTGATGTGTGATTGATTCATAGAACTTTATCATGCAACGATCGTCATTGATGTTTGTTGATTTAGCATATTTAGTTTTGGTCTTGATTGTGTTAGTGGGATGCAAACACCTCCTTGTTCCTCAGAACAATCGCCAACCCTGAGACATTAAATGGTCAAAATCGATGGGAACCTGGACTTGAGTGTTGCTTATGTGTCCTGGAGGTCCTAACCATTGCAGGGTAGGATGAGTGGGTAGTCAGTCTTATTTTTATCGGTTGATTGTCGTTCTTTTCTTCCAGATGCTTGATGTGCGTCTTAGGTCGTTATGTTGTTTTTGCAGATGCATGTGTCATGTTCGTCATCATGTTGCGATGCAGAGTATAATGTCTTTATTACTCTTGTACACATGCACCCTCAAAAAAAAAAAATTCACTTGTTACAAGAGGTTTGTTGTCGAACGAAACAAGAGGTCTGTTACGTATGGTATCAGAGCGAGTTCAACCCTGCGAATGTGGATCACCAGGCTTTCCACTGCAGTAAAACTGTGAGTATTAACCCTTGTGTTAAGTAAAAACCTTAATGTGTCCTCGTAGAGATCACATTTAGAGGGCGCCCCTGAGGGTCCACAACGTGCAATAGCTAGTACAATTAGCATCCTTCGAGATCTCAAGAGAGATGAGTTCTAGCATCCATGAGTGTCACGAATGGTGGTGTCGTTGAATCTTAGTTGTAGAGCAAGGCGTATGCTTCACACTTCGTGTTTACGACCTCCAACATGAAGGTCCACATGGTGGTCTTTCGACTAAAGGGTAGCAGAAGACACTCCTGCCCCTTTTGAACCTGGCCGTTGGCGACGTGTCATGGGGACTGTTCGAGGGACAGTTCCAGGAGAGGTATGTTTCTAAGGAATTCGCTAAGCGTCAGCTCAACGAGTTTGACACCTTGTGACGAGGTAGCCACATGGTGCTCAAGTACGAGGCCCTTTTGGAGCTGCTTGATATGCTCCGCACAAGTTACCCAGAAACGTAAGGTCAAGAAGTTTGAGTTTGGCCTTATTGTTAGAATTCATCTTTGACTTCGGGTACTAGGACTACTGGACTGAAGAAGGGGTGTTGGATGTGTGGGGAGCCACACTACCAACGCGACTTCCCTATGGAGAGGACTAGAGCATCTGGATCCGCTAGACCCACTATCGTGGGAGATATGGGCAAGGCCCATCAGATACATACAGTGGTAAATAACCACTTGGAAGATCCTCACTCGACTATTCTTGAGACATCAGGTACCATCGCTGACCAGACCATTAGTATTTTGATAGATCCCGGTGCTACCGAGAGTTTCATTCTGGTGCAGCGCTAAAAAGGATTAAGGTAAAGGAAGTCAAATAGGACGAGTTTAGCTTCGTAAAGATGGCTTCAGGAGCCAAACAAAAGGTTGGAGAAAAGGTTACGGGATGTATCCTTAACCTAGGATATTTTGTCGCCAGGGAAAACCAATACGTCATGATCTTAGGATCTTATGACGTCGTGATTGGTATGGACTAGTTGGAATCGCATGAGGTGATACTCAACTGTAAGACAAAATGATTGAGCTTGGTCAATTATGAGGGACAAAGACGTGTGATTGTAGGACGGAACCATGGAGTTTCCCTGAGGTTCATCTCTTCCTTACAGCTACGGAAGAGTATACGCAAGGGGGTGCAAGCTTTATGCTATCCTTGCATTAAATGAGAAGGGAGTAGAGGAAGGTCTAGAACACCTTCTGGTGGTGAAAGAGTTTGTAGACGTATTCTGAAGGAGTTACCTGGGATGGCGTCGGAAAGGGAGTTGGAGTTTACCATAGACCTAAAACCGGGGACTGAACCGATAGTAAGAACACCTTATCGGATGTCGACCCCGAAGTTACAAGAGTTAAAAATGCAACTAAAGGAGTTGTTGGACCTGGGACTGATACGTCCTAGTGTGTCACCATGGGGTGCACCTGTTATTTTCATACGAAAGAAGGATGGATCATGGAGGCTTTGCATTGACTACCGTCAACTGAACAAGGCCACGATCAAGAATCAATATCCATTGTCAAGAATTGATGATCTATTCGATCAAATGAAGGGTGCAACAGTGTTCTCCAAGATCGATTTGCAATCAGGGTATCACCAGTTACAGATAAAGGAGGATGACTTCCCTAAGACCACCTTTAAATGAGGTTTGGACATTACGAATTTACTGTTTTACTGTTTGGACTGACAAACGTCCCATGGGTATTTATGAGTTTGATGAATGGGGTGTTCCATGAGTACTTGGACAATTTCGTCCAAGTGTTCATTGACGATATTTTGATTTACTCTCGGACGACGGAGGATCATGATGAGAACTTGCGCTTGGTACTACAGTGTTTGCGGGAGCACAAATTGTATGGGAAGTTGTCCAAATGCTCATTTTATCAAACAAAGATTCACTAATTAGGGCATGTCATCTCCGGTGAGGGAATCACCGTGGATCCAACAAAGGTCGAGGCTATTATGGAATGGCCTGCACTGACGAATGTCCCAGAAGTGCGTAGCTTCATGGGTTTAGAAGGATACTATTGATGGTTTGTCAAGGGATTTTCGAAGATAGCAAGTCCGATAATGGAGTTGGAGAAGAATAAATAGAAGTTTGTATAGACTAAGAAATGCGCGGAAGCATTTCAGAGGATCAAGGAATTGTTGACAACAACACTAATACTAAAGGTCCCTGACAAGGACATGGACTTCTTGGTATGCACTGACGCATCCAAGGAAGGTGTAGGAGGAGTCTTGATGCAAGACGGATGAGTAATCGCTTACATTTCGAGGAAGCTGAGAAGGCATGAGGAGAAGTATGTGATGCACAATTTGGAGTTGTTAGCCATTGTATATGCCTTGAAGGTTTGGAGACACTGCCTCGTTGGACGAAAATTTGAACTAAAGACAGACCACTCTGGACTACAACACATCTTTACGCAAAGCAACCTGAACACACGACAACGACGTTGGTCAGAATTGCTTAGAGAGTACGACTTCGAGATTACTTACATAAAAGGAACAGTGAACCAAGTGGCAGATGCATTGAATCGGAGACCACACATCTTTTCGGTGCTGCTCTTTAGACGAATCTACGTGAAAACATTCTAACTTTACAGTGTGATGATGAATGGTACAAAGAGGTCGAGGGTTTTATCGGACAAAACACAATTATGGTACCACAATTTGCAGGATTATCGTTTGATAGCAATGGATTATTGAGGTTTAAAAGTTGGATCTACATGCCAGCAAATGACAAGTTGAGGATGTTGATCCTAAGCGAGGCTCACATAGCAGTATACTTGTCTCACCCGGGAGTCACGAAGATGAGGGCAGACCTTAAACCCTTATTCTTATGGAAGGGAATGAAGGCATACATAGTCAACAATGTGGCCAGATGTCTAGAATGTCAGCAGATGAAGGATGAACATAGACACCCAGAAGAATTACTACAACCACATGCTATTCCAGGATCGAAATGGGAAGTTATTTCGATGGATTTTGTTGTTGGATTGCCACTGAAGAAAAGGAGACATGAATCGATTTTCATAGTAGTAGACACTCTGACAAAGAGTTCTCACTTTATTCTTGTGGGTACGACATATCAGGCACCTAACATAGCTAGAGCTTTCATTAGTGAGATTGTGAGGCTACATGGAATTCTTAGGAGGATTATATCTGATCGATAATCGATGTTTACTGGACGACTTTGGATGAACTTCCAAGAGGCCTTGGGAACCCAACTTAACTTTAGTACTACGTATCACTCGGAGACTGACGGGTAGACTAAATGAATGAACCAGACCTTGGAGGACATGTTGTACATGTATGTGATGGAACAAAAAAAGTGTTGGGAAGAATTATTTCCACTAGTGGAGTTCTCTTACAACAACAGTTACCAGAGCACCATTGATATGGTTCCTTTCGAGTTTCTTTATGGGTGACCGTGTCGGACGCCCTTGAGTTGGGTTCGGCTTGAGGATAGGGTCCTGGTCAGACCAGAAGCGATCCAAGAAATGGAAGATCAAATGAAAACTTAAGACAAAGGATCAAGGAAGCACAGGATCGACATAAGAGTTACGATGATGTGCGTCGTGTCGACTGTAGTTACATTGTGGCGATCGAGTCTTTTTGCGGCTGAAACCACATAAGAGTTTGATCTATTCTAGAAAAAGGGGCTAAACTATATCCTACGATATTTTGGAAAGGAGAGGCCAGTGGCTTGATGACTAGCCTTGCCTGATTCTTGAGGCATATGCTTGATGTATTTCACGTCGCTGTTGAGGCTTTATGATTAGGGATACTTCACATTATTTGAATTGAGCACCTTGCAGATGTCAGATGAGGGTATGATCACAGATGAGTCGATCTACATCTTGGATAATCACATTCGACAACTATGGTGTCGAACAGTAGATCAGGCCAAGGTCCAGTGGGACAACTATAGTTCGCACTTGGCGACCTGGGAGGACGCTTCTAATATGCGACAACAATTTCCATTTTTTTTGATAGATAGACATATGATATTGTGATACACTTTATTTCGGCATTTATACTGTGAAAATTCGGGAGGAAGTTTAGACCAAGAGGGGGTGTATGTAACATCCCGCTCTGGCGCATTGAGCGAACTTATTCATTGAGGACACTTTCTCGCAAGTGATCGAGATTATTATGCTATTAAAACTTTTGACTTTGATTATGATGTGTTATGGGTAGATGACATGTTGTTTTACTAAATTGACATGGACAGGTGTTATTGACTTGGTTTTACTAAGTGTGCAGGGTTTTGGACCTTGAGGATGTAGAGGCATCGATGGAACCCCTTGGACTCTGGATCGAGTCAGGGAGTGTGCCATTGGGGTTTGATTATTTTACTGTGATATTAGTGCATCTGACTAGATGATATGATATGGATATGTTCTGACATGATTTGTTGATGATGCAGGCTAACGATATCTTGCCGACCAAACTCACATATGGAGTAAAGGGGTCGCATATGACTACCATAGATGTTGAGGGAGAGGTGTGGACAACAACCCTGCCACATCCTACTAGCACTCTCGTCGTGGCTCAAACTATAGGTTAACGATTACCTAGTTTAAGAGGACCCACGATGCCGTGAGGGCAGATTGTGATAGTTGCTCACGATGATTCTAAGGGGCACACAATAAGGTGGGGGCCTTATTCCTTAGAATCCCTTAGTCTCCCACAAGTTCACCTAGCAGAGTGTTGACTCCAAGGGTTATTGATGTCTACCAAATCAGTCAAGAGGTGAGTGGCACCCTTGGAGAATGTGGTTCGTCCTTAAGGGCACGTTGCGCAAGAAAAATGGAGAATGGAGAGTGGCACCCTTGGAGCACGTGGTGCGTCCTGAAGGGAACGACGTGCAAAGGAACAAATGAGGCGAGTGGCACCCTTGGAGCACCTAGTGCATCCTGAAGGGCGCGTCGCGTTGTTGATGATAGAGGGATGAACCTAGATGGCCCTAAGACGAATAATGAGTTAAGTATTTTTAAAAGCAATTTCCCTAATTAAATGTCGCCCAGTACAAAATTTAAGTTCTAAGTCTAAATTATGCTAGGGGTAAAAAACATTTCTACCTTTAAAAAAATATGATAAAAATAAAAATAAAATAAAAATAAATAGATAAAATAAAATAAAATAATAATAATTAAAATAAAAACAACTTAAATAATAATTATGATCTTCATAAAATTTTGTAACATGAAGGGAGTAAGAAGTTAATTTATTCATAAAAAAATAAAATCTGTGGTTATAAAATGTAAAGAGGGAATTAATTGTTTTATCTTTTTGATAATTTAAAATATACTAATTTAATGATAAAAGGGAAAAGGGGTTAAATTCCACACCTGCCTTTTGAGTTCTAAGTAAAAGGGGAAAGAGGGAAAATAAAAAAAATAGGAAACTGGGGAAAAGAGGTAACATAAAAAGGGAAAAAGGGGAACTTAAGGGGGAAAAAGATGGAAGTCAACTTAGCAAAGAATCTACATTTAAGAGCTTTCTAATTGTAAAATGAATTAGCAATTTCATAATAGGGAAAGCTTGTAAAACCTGTAAGGGAATTGGGGACACATAAGAGTGATTCGAGGAGTAACTCTAGGTGGGTGAGGGAAATAAGATAGTTAATTAATTAAAGAAATTAAATAATAGAGGAATGGAGGGGATGACTGACACTTGTACGAAGAAGAATTTTTAGGAATTTAATTATAAAAACTAAACTAAAAGAGAAATTTGGAAAGTAAGGAGCCACGAAACTATATATAACGAAGGGAGGTGATGGAGGTTGGAGGATCTTTTGTTTGCGTAATGTTACGCTGCAAGAATATCGACTTGACTGATTTACTTGTGGGAGTTGGGATACCCAGTTTGGAGAGGAGTGGTAGCTTGGCCTTGCGAGGTGAGCTGGGAGCTAGACAAAAGCTCTAGATAGTGTGTGTGGCCCCTTTGCGAATCGGGGGGCTAAATGGGAAGAAGAGTACCCCTAGCATTGGCTGGGAGGTACCAGTGAAGTATCAATGGTCGACGAGCGGTAGCTGCACGGAGCGCGCGGGACGTCACTCAGAGTGGGCGAACAGGCAACGGTACGCTTCCTTCATTGAATGGTAGATTGTTGTAGGATTTATGATTTAGATATACATGTTAATTGGGTAGGTAACTGATTGTTTAGTTTCATGACTGAAATTTTTATAGCCTGACTGATTGATTGGTTGATTGATTTCCCATGACCCTCGTCTTCCCGCATGTCGTGACTGCCCTGAGTGTTGATTGTGACCCATGCGATTGTTTTCCTTTCATCCCTAGCTCGCCAGTCCTTGCCTGAGAAGTCAGCCAGGAGCCTGATCTATGATCCTAGCCTTAGCGTTAAAAGACCTATGGATCTCAATGCCCTCCTTTTCTGTGCAAGGATGATGAGCGAAGGACACACATGTTAGCCATCTACCTCCGTTATTGTCTTGGGATGATTGTTTGACTTGTGCCTTCTAGGAAAGGTGCCTTTGTGTATGGATTTCCTTGCATCCTTGTTGGTATAGTTATGCACTTAATTGATCATCCCTACCTTGTCTGTAATTGACCTCATATCTTCATTTTAACTTGAGACAACGATTTTATGCTCTTCCTGGGATATCAAGGAGTTGATTTCTTGATGTTTCTTGGCCCGACCTATATAAATATATTAAAGTGATTATTGACAAGTACATTTATTACCATTCTAGTGGCAGCGATTTGAGTGACAGAGAACTTATATATAATGATGTGTGGCATGGGTATTCTGGCAAAAATAAATGACTTCATGTCTGTATTTTTCTTTTTACATTTGGTATTCTGGTGTTGGGAAACCAATGGACTCCTATCTGCATTTTCATTTGGCATCCTGAAGCTGGAGAAACACTTAAATTTTGAGTTTGTGTATTGTTTGCACACATGCGTATCTGAATTCATTGATAGATCACCATTGTTGTAAAGCTTGAAACAAAAATGAAATAAAATGAGTCTGTTGCGTTGATGCAATCCTGGCAATTTCTAAGTCTGCGTATTGTTTACACATGCATATTTGAATTCAATAATAGATAGCTAATGTTGTAAGTCCGGAAACAATAATGAATTGAAATGGGTTTATTACGATTAAATACTGGCAGCATTTTTTTTTGTTCTTGGAGGTTTTCTCCATTTTCTTGTCTCCAAAACGAGCTCGAGTCCACCCTTGCCTGCATTTTTAATCTTGTTAATACGATTCTATGTGGGACTTTGTAATTCTTTTTTTTTATCCTTTGTATTTTATCCATTTTAATCACTGAGTTTAATTCTAATTTAATATAGCATTTATTGTAGCGGTTCATATAGATAATGTATTGAGTCTAACCTAAATTCTGTAGTGATTCCTTTTTATTGATTTTCATTTTCAAGAGGAATAGGAGTTATCCTGGCCAATTTATGGTGCACTGGAGGTGTGTTACAATCTTCAAAATTGTGCGAAGTCTGACATATATTTAGACTCTGTGTTAGACTGTGACTCGGTGCAGGGTATAGATGGACAATGAACCCACTCATGGTCTGCAAATTCGTGAATATCAACATCATGCAGGTGAATGACGGGTGGCTTGGTGTATAGGACCATGTGCATTTCTTCTGCGACTATGTTTTTATTTTACACTACACTAACTTTTAACTCAGCCATAACCGCCAATCAATGGATGGTATTATCATACATGTTAATAGTTAGAGTTGAATATTAGACGAAGATTTATTGTTAGTCGTCAACTGTATTAGGAGGTTGCGTTTGTTTTATAATGGACAATGATCGGGTTTAAATATATTCAACCTAACCACCATTGATGCAATTTTTCTGTAGTGCTTAGAGTTCTGCTGCCTTGGACTCCTGTATCAAACACCGCCCAGATTGACTCTAATCAATCATTGATAGAAGTTTAATTTTTACAAAGGTTTGTCCTTTATCGTTTAGGAAATTTTCGATTGGCTTTAGTAAGGAATGCAACAGAGGCTACGAAGGATTCGAAGGTTCCATATTTCTCCACGGTATGTTGCTAGGATAAGCCTTTGGGCATTAGTATTGCTAAATTGTGGTAGTATTCTCTTGATCAATAACTCTCGTTACACCTCAAAGCTTGTTAGTTCATCTCTAATTTTTGTGGTTGTTGTTTATCTTTTCGTATTACCTTGATGACTGGTAGGAGTATTTGTTACATATTGTACACATGTACAATGGTTAGAAATCCCCATGAAGGTTAATATTTTACTTAAAGGCCTAAATATTTTACTATTTCCCGGTGTAATAATAGTCTAGGTTAAAAAGGAAGTGCTCTTTCAACGCCTTGGATTCTAACTTGAGCAAAATAGTAAAGGTCTTGAACAAATCGTTATATGTGGTAACCTCATCCTAAGTATCTTCCTATGGAGAAAAATCTAGAATTTATGCTAAACTGGAGTCTAGTTAGTCTGACTCGAAGAAATTTCCTACAAGGAATCCTTGACTTATGTTTAAAGAAGATTTATTCTTGGGGATGAAGTCTTCCATGATAAGAGATTTTGGTAAAAGAAAGAACTCTAAATTCGGTGACTAATCCTTAGAACCTTTACATCATGCCAAGTTAAACCATGAAGGTTTACTTAAATAAAATGAATCGGGGAAGATAGTGTAAGGCTTGAAGGGGAGGGAAGGTCTTAATAAGGGTTAAAATAATGGCTCTCCTTGTGTGATGTTCAGTTTAAAATCCTAACTATGAAGAAGTCAAGGGTGGAAAGGATAGTAAGGGAACAACGTGTTCAAGAACAACTAACCCTTGATTCAATAAATTTAAATAATTGTTACTCTATTTTAATTTGCATTAAGTTGGAGATCAGATATTTTCTCGTTACCACTTTGAATCATTTCACACTTTCTGCTTCGCTTTTGTCTTAACGATTTTATTTGATATTAATGAAATAATAATTAGCACAATCACAATTACCACATTAGTAAAACTGGTTGATATAAGCTAATAGGCCCTATTAGTTTCTAAAGGTGAAAAATGGATCTTCTCCTTGCTACATTCATTTAAAAATGTTAGCCTGAGTGGAATTTAATGAATGATTAATATCGCGCTTTGAAGTAAAGTAGATGACTACCATTGCACCTTGAATTAAAATAAATTACATTGTGCACAAACTTATGTTGTTTTATGATGGATTTAGTAATCGATTCTCTTGCACCATGGAATTTATTTGATGTTTGATTGATTCAAAGAACTTTATCGCGCAATGATCGTCATTGATGTTTGTTGATTTAGCATATGTAGTTTTAGTCTTGATTGTGTTAGTGGGATGTAGACACCTCCTTGTTCCTCAGAACAGTAGCAAGCTCTGAGACCTTAAATGGTCAAAATCGATGGGAACCTAGGCTTGAGCGTTGCTTATGTGTCCTGGAGGTCCTAACCATTGCACGGTAGGACAGGTGGGTAGTCAGTCTTATTTTTGTCGGTTTATTGTCGTTCTTTTCTTCTAGATGTTTGATGTGCATCTTAGGTCATTATGTTGTTGTCGCAGATGCATGTGTCATGTTCATCATCGTGTTGCGACGCAGAGTATAATGTCTTTATTACCCTTGTACACACGTACCCACAAAAAAAAAATTGCACTTGTTACGTGAGGTTTGTTGTCGCATGAAACGGGAGGTCTGTTACACAGCTTGCATCATCAACAAATCATGTCAGAATATATCCATATCATATCATCTAATCAGATGCACTAATATCACAACAAAAATATCCAACCCCAATGGTATACTCCCTGACTCGATCTGGAGTCCAAGGGGTTTCGTCGATGCCTCTGCATCCTCGAGGTCCAAAATCGTGCATACTCAGTAATCTGAGTCAATAGCACCTATCTATGTCAATGCAGTAAAACAACATGTCATCAATCCATAACTCCTCATAATCAAAATCAAAAGTTTTAATAGCATAATAATCCGGATCACTTGCGAGCAAGTGTCCTCAAAGAATAAGTTCACTTAGTACGCCAGAGCGGGATGTTACATACACCCCCTCTTGGCCTAAACTTCATCCCAAAGTTTCACAGTATATATGCCAAAATAAAGTGTATCACAGTATCATATGTCTATCTATCAAACAAAAATGGAAACTGCTGGCGCATATCATATGCATCCTCCCAGGTCACTGAGTGCGGACTATAATTGTCCCATGAACCTAGGAGAGAGTTTAGCTCCCTTCCCAAACTTGATCGAACTCTTATGTGGTTTAACCCGCAAGAGGACTCGATCACCGACCTCGTAACTACGGTCAACATGATGTGCATCGACATAACTCTTCTATCGATCCTGCGCTTCTTTAATTCTTTGTCTTATTGTTTTCATTTGTTCTTCCATTTCTTGGATCGCTTCTGGTCCCACCAGGACCCTATCCTCAAGATGATCCCAACTCAAAGGCGTCGGACACGATCGCCCATAAAGAAACTCGAAAGGCACCATCTTAATGGTGCTCTGGTAACTTTTGTTGTAAGTGAACTCCACCAGTGGCAAGAATTCTTCCCACTTCTTTTGTTGGTCTATCACGTACATGCACAACATGTCCTCCAAGGTCAAGTTCATTCATTCGATCTTCCTGTCAGTCTCCAGGTGATATGAAGTACTAAATTTAAGTTGGGTTCCCAAGGCCTCTTGGAAACTCGTCCAAAATCGTCTAGTAAACACCGATCCTTGATCGGATATAATCCTCTTAGGCACGCCATGTAGCCTCACAATCTGACTGATGAAAAATCTAGCTATGTTAGGTGCCTGATATGTCGTACGCACAAGAATAAAGTGAGCACTCTTCATCAAAGTGTATACTACTACAAAAATTGAGTCATGTCTCCTTGCCGTCAGTGGCAATCCAACAATAAAATCCATCGAAATAACCTCCCATTTCGATTCCAGAATAGCGTGTGGTTGTAGAAATCCTGTTGGGTGTCTATGTTCAACCTTTACCTACTAACATTCTAGACATATGGCCACATAGTTGACTATTTCTGCCTTCATTCCCTTTCGGAAGAATAAGGGTTTAAGTTCTACCCTCATCTTCATGACTCTAGGGTGAGCCATGTAAACTACTCTATGAGCCTCACTCAGGATCAACATCCTCAACTCGTCGTTCGACGGTACATATATACTATTTTTAAACCTCAATAAACCATCTCTATCAAATGAAAATCCTTCAAATCATGGTACCATCATTATGTTTTGTCCAATAAAACCCTCGACCTCTTTGTACTAGTCATCGTCATGCTGTAAAGTTAGAATATTTTCACATAGATTCGTCTGAAGAGGCAACACCGAAAAGATGCATGGCCTCCAACTCAATCCATCCACCACTCATTTCACTATTCCTTTTATGTAAGTAATCTCGAATTCGACTCGCTAAGAAATTTCGACCAATGTTGTTGTTGCGCGTTCAGGTCGCTTTGTGTAAATATGTGTTGTAGTCCACAATGGTCAGTCTTTAGTTCGAATTTTCATCCAACAAGGTAGTGTCTCCAAACCTTCAAGGCATATATGATGGATAACAACTCCAAATCGTGCGTCGTATAGTTCTCCTCATGCCTTCTCATTTTCCTCGAGACATAAGCGATCACTCGTCCATCTTGCATTAAGAATCCGCCTAAGCCTTCCTTGGATGCATCAGTGCATGACAAGAAGTATGTGTCCATGTCATGGACCTTTAGTATCGGTGCTGTTGTCAACAACTCCTTAAGCCTTCAAAATGCTTCCACGCATTTCTCGGTCCAAATGAACTTTTGGTTCTTCTTCTGCAACTTTGTGATCAGATTTGCTATCTTCGAAAATCCATCGACGAACTGTCGATAGTATCCTGCTAAACCCACAAAGCTACACACTTCTGGGACATTTGTCGGTGTAGACCATTCCATGATATCCTTGACCTTTGTTGTATCCACGACGATGCCATCACCGGAGATGACATTCCCTAAGTAGTGAATCTTAGATTGATAAAATGAGTATTTGGACAACTTCCCATACAATTTGTGCTCTCGCAGACACTATAGTACCAAGAGCAAGTGCTCGTCATGCTCATCTGTCATCTGAGAGTAGATCAATATATCGTCGATGAATAGTTGGGAAAACTTGTCCAAGTACTCATGGAACACCCCGTTCATCAAACTCATAAATACCCCTAGGGCGTTTATCAATCCAAACAGTAAAACAATAAACTCATAGTGTCCAAACAGTAAACTCATAGCGTTTAAACACCATAGAAGAGAGCTCCCCTTCAGTTGAAAGACCGCCATGTGGACCTTCATGTTGGAGGTATAATTGTGAAGTGCAAAGAACATCGCCATATTCTCCAACCATACCTCAGAAGCTGCGCTATCCGAGGCACCAAAGAACTCGAGAAATTTGACCTTCTCGAGTTCACGGTGAATGCTACTAGTACCGACTGGAGCGTGTGGTGGAACCTCAACGGGTATCAGTGCCCTAGCCTCATCTCTGTAGAAATGGTTGATCAGTGCCTCAGACATGCGCTGAAAAGATCTCATCATTCCGACCACATCACCAACTGTTATCTTCTCCTATATGAGAACCTGCTCGTCTCCCTGGGGGTTAGACCCCTCAGGCATGGATGTTACTAGAGGCATCGCACCTCCTCCCCTATCACCCCATCATCTGCCTCCACGACGTCCTCTAACTATGATTACCTGCATTCACACAAGTCAACTTAATTAGCGATATTAAAATCAAATCATATCAATGAAAGACCTAGAAATCCCAAGTCATGGGTTGAATCCGCTCTGATACCACATGAAACATCCCCATCTGGTACGACTCCTATGATGTAAAATTGGTAAAAGCACCCTTAATTTTTATTTTTTTTCTGTGTGTGTGCAGGAAGGTAATAATGACATTATACTCAACATCGTAACACAACGAAGAACACAACACATGCAACTCATGCAACAACAACATAATGACCTAACATAAAATAACATCGATCACATGGAAGCAATGTACAACATTCAACTGAAGAAAAACTAAGAATGACTACCCACCCGTCCTACCCTGCAATGGTTAGGACCTCTAGAACACATAAGCAATGCTCAAGCCCAGGTTCCCATCGATTTTGACCATTTAAGGTCTCAATGCTGGCGACTGTTCTGACGATCATGGAGGTGTCTACATCCCACCCAACACAAGTAGATCGAGCCTACGAAGCTAAGGACCATCATCCTAACAACCCAATGCACCCAAAATTAATTACACAAGTAACTAGAACCCTTCAGTGAGCAAACCAAGCACATTAAATGTTTACCAACAAAGTACAAACATTAATTATAATGAACAACAACACCCTCAATGGGAAGCGCAAGCTAAAAATGACTTCGTCAATATCCCGATCAATCATCGAGTCAAGCTAGTCAATAATTACAGTCTATTTTAATCATCTATTACGACCCCAACTTAGCATGTCTAAAATGCAAAATGACCTTATGGTACAATCTAAATTAGCCTTAAAACAAATCCATTGCGCAATTTTAAATTACAAATTGTCGTCAAGGTACCATCTACTTCAACA
>JZKD02S1673162.1:1188014-1201397 GCA_000966675.3 Picea glauca
AAACTTTTGCACTTTATAAAGAGTTGTTGTCTTAACAAGGAGGTCGTTACAAAGGGGGAAACTTAAAAGAAAAAAGGAAACTTAAAGAAAAAGAGAAACTCAAAGAAAACAGGAAACTTAAAGAAAAAAATGAATGTCTAACTTAGTAAGGAATCTTGCCTTTGGAACTTTCTATTTATGAACTCAACTAAGAATTAAGTAAGGCGTAAGTAATTTAAGAATTGTAAGAGAATTTTGGGACACCGAGGAGAGTTTTTAGAAATTCTTTTAGGTGGATGAGGGAAATAAAAATATTTTATTAATTAGTAAAATTGATTTTCTCGTGCAACTAGGGTGACTAATAAAACTCTATAAAAATGATGGTGGAGGAAGAGTGTAGGGGAGATCTGGTTTGTGTAATGTTACGCTGCTGAAATTTTATCTTGATTGAACTTTCTCTTGTGGGGGTTGGGATACCCAGCTCGGATAATGAGTGGTAGCTTGACTTTGTGAGGCGAGTTGGGTGCTATCATTATCTGGTATCGTGTGCGTGGCCCCTTTGTGGCTTGGGGAGCTTAGGGGGAAGAAGAGTACCCCTAGTGTTGACTGGGAGGTACCGGTGATGTCACATCAGTTGGCAAGAGGGAGCTAGAAGGAGCGTGCACAGGACAACAACTTCAGAGCATTCACAATTGGCTATGGTATGCATGTGCATAATTGTATTAATTAATAGCTCAATTTCTTGTTCAATTATTCCTTATTTTCAAAATCTCGCTTGCATAGATGTTGTTAAAAGAAAAGACTCGTTTAGTTATGCATATGAAATTTTATTTGGGCAATAGTGCATCATGTGAAATTGCAAAAGGGTCACTAAATTTCTATTCTGAGATTTGTTTTAATTACTGCATTTGTATTATTACCGAGGAAGACTGTGTTTGGTTCTCTGACCATTATTTTATTTTACTCTGTGTTTTTATTTTTTTTAATACAAAGAAATTGTGTTTCCATCTTCCGTTCCTTTATCCTTTAAGTTATTAGTCCGTGCCTGAGTAGTCGGACAAGATCCAAATCGATTGTCTTCTACTATGGTGTTAAAGATTTAGATTCAAATTCTCTACTTTCCTGTGCATGGATAATAAGTTAATGATAATTTCTCTGCCCAACAAATTCGTTACCATGTACAACAAAAATTCCTCTTCTTTACTCTGCTATTTGTATAAATTTTTGGGGATCTGAATTGTCTTTCCTCTATGTTTTTATTAATAGAATCCACTGCCTGTGATTTGAGTAAAGTTTACTCCAATCCATTTTAATGGACAATCCTTGACTTTTCAAAAGCGTGTTAATCTGTCCATTCTGAATCATGTGCTTTGGAGAAAGTGGAATGCATCATCCATTATCGAAGGAAAGGAAAAACGTTTTAGATTATGATATTGAAATGGCTTATTCTTCATCCATAATTGTTATTATCAGTGTGTCTAATATTATGGTTAGAAATAACTCTAATATTATTATCAACGTGTCTATTCATAATCAGTTTGGAAATGTTTTTTGTTTTTATTAGCCTTAAATAATGGTACCATTATATTAATCGTTGAGGTGTATATATCGATCATAGTAGTAAAATCCATGACAATATTAAAATATTTCCTTACTGTGCAATTCGTTAGATGTAAATAGTGATAGGAGCTAGAGAGATTCATTAAATCAGTTTTAATTTGTGAGTATTTTCATTAAATCAGTTTTAATTTGTGAGTATTTTCATTATTGGGTATTTAATTTGTAGTTTTATATTGTGTAGTAATAGTTTAATTGTTTATTAAATATGTATGGAAATTTTCCTTGGCTGATGCGATAATAATTATGTTCTTGATCTATTTCAAAATTTTGTAGGAGTGGAAATCTACTAGAAATTTAAAAATTGTTAAATTCAATTTCAGTATTAAATATGTGAAGAATTGTCTCGGAAATTTCTATGTAACCAACGCAAATGGAATGGAGGAATGTCTCTTACGGAATTACAATTCGCCTTGGTGATTGATACCTCTATTGTTATAATTTTTCTTCATCTCATGTTTTTTTTTATCATTTTGAGTGAAATATGAAAATGGATGACAGTGCTTGATTGATAGTCTCTCTTGCCACACATTACAGTAAGGATTAGACTTGATTCTCACCCACGAAGTTAGCCAATCCTGAGAGTTGAAATTAAATCTATATTCACTGCACATTATGACTTTCTTAGACCTGATACTGATTTAGTTATGGTTTTTCAGCAAGACTATCTAGAATAACTCTGTATTCATTAGATTCATGGATACAACCCTTTTTTTTTCATTTAAAAAAGAAGATTAGCTTGTATTGTGAAAATTTTTCCCATTTCTTACTAATACCAGGATTTGTTAAAATCTATCTTCTCTCCAAAAAAACAAATTATGATCTCAAAGTATATCTTATCAATGTTAATCATCTCCTTCATATCAATAACATTTAACAGTTTTTGTGCTTTCATTTTAGAATAAATTGGAGTAGCGATCCATTTTTTCAATTGCCTAAAAATCGATTAGATGATAGATGACCATTTGATATTTCTGGGATTCCCATGGAGATTAGTTTCCCACAAAATCGTAACTGGTTGTTCACCTTGGTACTGAATCATCATTACACTATGATAGTGTGGGATCGATGCAGATGGAAACTTGTTACTTCTCTCTATAAGCAAGGAAACTAGGTTTTTGCACGACCGCTACAAGTGCAGATTTATGAAACATGAAATTTATGCATGAATGAGTCATAGGTATGGGAGGATAGAGTTTATATATTTTATAGTAAGGATAGAGGTTTGTTCCATCGTGAATTTGATGATCAAAACCTGAGATTAAATACTAAACCACATAATCATATCTTGAATCTACAACCTTGATCTACTTTATTATATACATATTCTCATGATGTGAATCCAAGAAATTTATTCTTTACTTTTATTTTACGATAAAGGATGCTCATATTCCTTTTAGTCAACACTGTCTTCCTTTGAAGGAATCTGTCTCATCTTGCAAAATAATTTTCTTGATTAAATCATTATCTTTAAGTAATTTCTTGGGAAGTAAGTTTTCTTCACCCTCTTTCACTCAAGTTTCTTTATTGAGGTTCATAATTGTTTGTATCAATTCTTTATATCAACGTTTTATTTGTTATATCAGTTCTTTAATTTCTTATATCACATATGATTAAGCTAGTTCTCTAATAAAATTTCTACTATATAGAGAATTAAAATAGAATATCCATGCACATGAATTTTATAGATATTATTTAGAATAATAATGTTTTACAGTGTGGGAGACTTCATTGATAAAAGGTGCCTCTTAAGAAAACAAGAAATCCTTCGGCTAGTTGCGCAATTTAAATATTGAATGATGTCACCTTGTGTCTTGTCGACTTGTCAATTGAGTGTAGCTTGGATGGTTGTGAAGAATGATTGTTATTCTTCCTACCGGGGTTCAATTCCCAAAATGATATGCATATAGCTCATAATGATGTGAAAAAAAATGTTGTTTTTGCATTGCGTCACATGTAGTTGTAACGACAAGGGACGTTACATACGGTATCAGAGCATGTTCAACCCTGCAACTATGGATTGCCATGCTTTCCACTGTAGTAAACCCTTGACTACTAACCTAACACTTATTAAAACTTTAACGTTTCCATGCGGTGATCTCGATTAGAGGAAGACACAGAGGTTTGCAATGTGGTGTGATGCCTATAGAAGTGCCCGCGCCCTCGGAGTCTAACCTCGAAGGGGGAGAACAAATCCTTGGGCTGGATTCCATTGTTGTGAGGGATGATGATGGTCTGACAAGGTCCTTCCAAGGAATGTAAGAGGCTTTGATTCACCATATGTACTGAGACGAGGCTAGGGTGTCTGTACCCTTGAGGGTCCACAACGTTCCCTGCCAGTACTGTTAGCATTCACCAAGAAATCGAAAGGGATACGCTCTTTAGTCCTCGAGTGTCGCGGACGGCTTAGTCATCAAGGCATGACTGGAGAACAAGTCAATATGCTTCACGCTTCGCAATTAGGACCTCCATCATGAAGTTTTGAATGGTGGTCTCCCAACTGAAGGGGAGCACTCTTCTATGGTGGAAGACACTCTTGCCACAATTGAACATGGCCGTCGAAGACATGTCATGAGAACTATTTGAGGAACGATTTTGGGAGATGTGTTTATCTAAGGAATTTATTGAGCATTAGCTCAACGAGTTCGACGCCTTGCGACAGGGAAGCCGTACGGTGCCTGAGTAAGAGGCCCTATTTATGGATTTTCTTTGGTGTGCTCCGCACCTGAATACCAAGAAACTTAAATTCAACAGGTTCATGTTTGGCCTTAATGTCAGAATTTGTACAAAGGTTAGTATTTTGATGCCTCAAAACTTACATGATGTTGTCCAAAATCCCTCATAGCAGAGGAGGAGCTTATGAACTAGGGTCAGATCAGGACTTCAGAGAGATCAGTGGGGTAGGTGTCATTTGATGCGCAACAAAATCAAACATCAACTAGACATTCACCAAGATATCATGGATTCCAGAGAGGATCCAGTTTCACTACACCTCAACGACCAACACCTCAGTAGAAAACTCCCTACAAAGCTCCACTACAACAACAACAGTTTAGGCCTGTTCAACAGAACATACCAGGTTCCAGGCTGGTCGGTTGTCATCTTCTACTTCGGGTATCATGAGTATTGGACCGAAGAAAGGGTGCTGGACATGTGGGGAGACATATTACCAACGTGACTACCCCTTGGAGAGGACCAGTGCGTCTGGATCAGTTGGACCCACTACCGTGGGAAATTTGGGCAAGACCCATAGAATTCATAAAACGGTAAATAACCACCAGAAAAAACACCATTTAATCATGCTCGAGACGTCAAGTACCGTTGCTGAGAGATGTCATCCACTTTTTTTTTTTTGGTAGATGCCATTGATACAATGTGTGGCGTATCTGTGCAGTATAATGCCCACACATATCTTATCATGAGATAGGGTAAGTGGCTGTGTGGCGCAGTATAATGCCCACTCATATCTGATCATGCAATAGGGTAAGTGGTTATGTGTTATATATGGAGCCATATTACCAACTGTGCAGTAATCACTGCACTGCCCGTGGAGTATGTGCACTGTCGATGTACATACCGGGCAGTACGTGAAGAGTCGATGTAGCATATATTATATTAATGTGTTCGTATATTTCACAAAATGTGCTAAATATTTATAGTCTTAAAAAATATTCATAATCTTCCAAAAAAACTTCGGATAGATTTCACATGGCCCGTATTAACATGTCTTGATGTGTAGTATGTGCACCCTCGATGCATCGATGGTGAATATTAATGTACGTTGGGTGTTTAATGTTTACACAGTGGGTTAACTTGGGAGTAATTTTTTGTTTAGAGTTTTTTTTTTTTTTTAGATTTTTGGATGAATTCATTTTAAATTTTTGGTCAATTTAAGATTTTGATGGATTTTTTAAGCATCCAAGTTAGTTTAAAATGAAACAAAATCCATAAACTAAGAATAGGAAATCATGAAACTTTGATCGATGCAAAAATCAGACTACTCCTCTTCGAATTACTGAAAATCTCCAAATTCAGATCCATTTTGATCCATGCATGTGCGAGGACGACCGCAGAAGAGCTGGCAAACAAACCATTGTTTTTCACTGTGAAATTGATAAACGAATTGAAAATGGCTGTGAACGACGAGTACATACGATCTGTGAGAGATTTCATGGAATTGAAAGGGAGCCCTCACTGCACAGTGGTGGATACAAAATTTTCCTTAAAATAAAATTATATATAAAATAAAAATATAACCTCATTATATCTACAATAAATAGAATTTTAACATTGCATCAAATCTATTAACCCATACATAAATATAACTTTAACATTGCATCAAACCTATTACACCATACATAAATATTTCAATGTTTTGGTTCAAGGTATTTAAATTAATTATCCTAAAATAGAGAGCATTCATCATGGACTACTTTCTTTTGAACAAACAATGTTTCTAGAAATAATACATTTTTAAAATAATAATTTTACTTTTATTTAAACCATAGAAAAGCTACAAATGTAGGGAAAGGATATTCAAATGTTGTTGTCTTGTTTTGATCTGGATTTAGGAGAGGAATGAACTGATTAACATATTGAATACAATAAACACAGAGATATGAAGAACAACACAGATATCGAGTGAACAATATCTTTATTGAATAAATGAAATAGGTTGAAACTGTAAAACTACAGAACTAAAACACTTGCTCAAATTGTGGTAGCTATCTCTGAGAATACATGTGGTTGCTACGCACATCTGTCTGAGAAGAATGATTACAATGAGGCTCCAGAGACATTTTTGATATTACTCACGAATTCCAAAACCCTAGACATCCAAAAACCTAACCCTAGGAGGTGAAACGCCAAAATTCATATGGGCTGCTATGGATAAGTTGGTACCTCAACTTCCCAGGGTCGTAACTTTTTGTAACAACCCAAATTGATTAATTTTTATCCTAATTTTTAAATTTGAATTTTATTAATTATTAAAATATAGTAAATGAGTCTTTCATTATTTTATTATTAAAAGTGGGTGAAGTAATTAATGGGGCGATAAAGTTGTTGGGGAATTAATGGGAGGATAAGGTCGTTGGGGGATTAACGAGGGCGACTTGAGAGAGGAGGATAAGAGAGGAGGGGAGCACTTGGGAGAGGATCTCATTTTTATTTTGGTTTGAGAATTTTTTAAATATAGAGGGAAAACAAATTTGGACTGCATCTAGATTGCTGGTTTTACTTGAGGAGCTTGCTTGAGGCCTTTCACAGGGGGCACCTGTTGCTGGGAATTTTGGGCTTGGGGACCAGGAAACCGAAAGGAATCCTGGGGCTAGGGAGCCAGATAGGTTGTTCCTAGCTGGTTGGGAGGTTAGTCAGTTTTGGGCAAAGCTTTAGCTGGGACAGAGTTGGAGAAAAACATCACTTTGAGGTATTTATTATCATGCTGCTAAATAATGAATTATTATTATGCTGAATAGAGAACATAAAATAAATTATGATATTAATTCTATGTTTAAATTTATGTTTTTTTAAGGTTCTATTTGGAGAGGCCTTACACATGGTATCAGAGCTCGGTTTCAAAACTGAAACTTGGGCTTCACCACCCACAACACTAGGATTTTGTCTTTGTGCCAACATGGTCTGGAAGGTCTGCATCCAATTTGGGTTGTTACAAGCGCAACTTTGTTTTAGGTTTAAACCCCTCAGCTAATAATTTTAAAACTTAAGAGAATTTAAAACCCCCTAACTTCAAGAAAGAAAATTCCAGCGATGGATCTACATGAGGTGCATAGTTGTTTTCCTCATCATTCTAGATTAGCTCCATAATAAAATGAACACCTGGGATTTTCCTAGAGGTTTGATGTAATATAGCACGAGGTAAAGAGAAATTTGAAGAAAAATGTGTATCCAAGCATAAATGCAACACCAAGTCGTTGCCTGTAGGCTATACCTATGTGAAAATATTCCACGCAATTTAGAATATATACAGCTAATGTATTTTTTCCAAATAAGGAGCCATTACTACTCGAGGTTGGCTTGTTCCACTTTTTACCTAAGAATCTATCCACGAGATGGAATTTTGGGTATACATGAGAGAAGACATCCAGTAATCCGTATCCACCTGCCTTTTATGTCACGTCAAGAAAAAAGAAAGAAATCCATAGAGGAGAAAAATAATAACCCATGCAAAAGAAACAAATGTGTTGGCTACAATCATGCTCAGACACAATGATGTAATGTACCGAGACAGTGAATAATAGAATAGTGAAGTGGCTATCTGATGAACACAGATTAGCAGCCAATGTTGGCGAAAGAACCCTTCAACATGAAATGATTGAAATTCCTTAGCAAATTCCTTCACGGATACATCTCTATTCGGTTGATCCCTCCATGCCCAGTACTGCTATTGATCTTTATTGGAAGTGGCTTCCTTCCAGAAGTTTGTCACACCCTTGTATTCAGGACACTTTTAAACCGTCGGTTCAAGTAACTTGGGCACCTCTTCGTTTTTTGTGTCAGTCCTTGCAGCCATATTATCATTATTATTATTCAGATAGCAGTTGGTGTCTGTTTGAATATAGTCGGTAACTTTATCTTCGCATAGGGACTGCCAAGTGCACCCCCATGATTTCTAGGAAACAATCTAGACTGCGATTAGATTTGGCGTATCTTTGTCTCTCGATGTCCCTCCCTTCTCCTTTGTAACCTGGATCATTTTCATGTTACCTTCGACTACACCTGCTTAATATATGAACACACGATGATAATATATAAAAATCCAACCATGCCCTTTATCATCAATGTATACGAATCATACTCAAAGTTCCCTCTGCAAACAAATGTTTGATTGCTTGGTGCAATCCTTCTGTAAGAGGGTTATATTTAAACTTGGTTTTCTGAACCTCTTCAATGTGCTCCCTTGGTGTTTCCATTTATGCACAGACAGTAGATATCTGATTCCAATAGTGATAAAACACTATAAAACTAGCCCTTCCAACAAATCGCAACAAATTAATTGGGAATCTGATGGAAAACACTATGGTTCAGATGATTGAATTTCAGAGTTACGTAATCAAAGCATCGAATTCATATTCTAATAGTAAGATTTACGCTAAAAACAACTCGGAAGACATTGATAGGAATCACTGGATGCTTTAGATAATCGGGGAGTGTTGTTGTCAAATCTACTGAGGAAAATTTTCTGTCACTAATGAGAATGGAACCCACAACCTATTGGGGGAGGAGCCAACTCCTTGAAGAAAGGTCCAACATAGGACGATTGGTTGCACTTAGAATTGGATTTGTTATACGAAAAATCTTAGATTATGTACAGATATTGTAACGAACTTCCTTGTTACAACAACAACTTTGAGAACAGGTGCAATTTTTTATTTTTTATTTTTTTTTATTTTTTAAGGTGTGTGTGCGCGTGTGGAAGTAACAAACACACTTGAATCTACGTCGCCAATCGACAACCAACAAGACGCAACCACGAGGTTCAGTGCAAGAAGACTGAAGGAACACAACGAGTAACTATAACAATATACGACCCTAGGCATAAGGCGCACAACACAAACATTAAGACATACTGGGGTTGCACAGTAAGAACATAGAGGGAAGAATCCATGGTGTTAGGGTTACTATTTCTGCACAGGAAAGTAGGGCGTTTAGTCTTATGTCTTCTCGAAAGAAGATTAGACAAGTTGTTGGCCGACTGCTCAGGCAGAAACTAGTAACCCGACCTAGAACAAGATGCAAGCAAGACGAAAACAACAAGACGACCCCGACATATCATAGCGACAACAAGCAATAAACGCCCCTAGACATAATCCGTACAACTAGCAGCTGTAAGAAAAAACGACACCAGGTGTTAAGTACAATACAGTCACAGATGGAAGAATCCAACAATAGAGTTTACTATTTCTGCATAGAAAAGCAGGGCTTTTAGTCTTATGTCTTTTCAAAAGAAGATTAGACATGCTCCTGGCCGACTGCTCAGGCAGAAACTAGTAAATCTTTTAGGGAGTCGCAGTAGTGGAACTGTGCCTTTAAACAACCCAAGACTACTGATATGGCTTAGAGTGTGTCGCAAGAGTGGAAACTGTGCCTTTAAACAACCCGAGACTCCTGATACGACACTGAATTCCTTATACCGTAAATACACACAAACATATCTACTAAGCTACAAGAGGTGTCTCTCTCCCGCCCGACACAACCTACCAAGCAACCAACTGAATACTATTAAGTACAACATAAACAAGAAGGACGACTACGCCCTTTATGGAAGGCACACTACGAGAAGGATTCGACAACGAACAACCCAGTTCCACATTGTTTAAATGAACAACCACCCTAATTGACTAACAAGGAGTAATTTATTGTACGTAAGACAAGTTATTGCACCATACATATTATTAACAAAAATAAAAATTACAATAACACTGTCATGAAATATTAACCATCCTTCATTTATATCACCTATCCGGACCAAGATTCTACATTTACAAAACCTCCTAATTGCTACAACCACCAGAATGATAATGACCTTCCAAGATAAAAACATTCAATTAACATGAGGAGCTCACAATGCGATGTCATCAATGATCATAAAGTTCAATAATAATGTATTAAAAATAACATCATAATTATAGGTAATCATCAATTGAAATTAACAAAATACATCAAACTAAAGGTGGCAATCTGTAAAATAATAAAATCTAAAATGATAATGATTACAATGGGCCATAATTGGAATCACAAACTATCAGTATTACAAATGATGATAATTAAAGCTAACCCTTAATTAAGGATGTCAATATATAGAATTGCATCAGAAGTATAGGTGACATCAATTTGGACATAACGATTTTCATCAGAATTAAGCAAGGCAACTCTATAATAATATAATAAAATTTAAATGATAAAGACTAAAAGGGAAATAATTGAAATGACCACTAACAGTATTATGAATGACAATATTTAAAGATAGCAATTAATTAAAATGTTAATATAAGAAGGCTTCTCATTACCAATCCCTAACAACTACTTGTACCTAGTTCAAGTCATTCATATAAGTTAGCTACCCAACAACTCCCCACAACGTTATCATGAACATATCGACATTATGCTACTAATAAATTGACTCTACCATTATCATCTTGTTAACATAGTTCTAACCCATCGCATCTTATGTCCTAAAAATTTATGTAACATTAACATAACCCATCCCATATTATATCATGATGACATTGCAATTTAAAATATCAATGAACTTACCATAACTGAATTCACATTATATCTACCCTACCCTAATCTGGCCAATGAATTGTTAAATAAAAAAAAATAAGGGTACTCATTATAGCAGCATACGATGCCTATCGCTAAACCCTTGAAATTAATTACAACAAACATAATTGCAACAAAACATAATACTCATTGTTTTATTTCTGAACAACATTGATATTTTATCCTTTATGAAAGTAAATTGTAACAAAACGAGATCCTTGTCATTAAATCTGAAAACACCAAAACCTAAGGGAAGAGGTGGCGCAAGAGGAGAAGACTGCCCACTGTACATAAATAAAAATTTGCCCAATATAAGAACTTCCCACTGTCAATAATAAAAACGCCCAATACACTAACGCCCTTTGTCCATGATAAAAACGCCCAATACGCTATCTTCCCATTGTCATTAAAAACGCCCAATTTATCAGTAAAAGCGCAGACCATTTAAAACATTAAAACGCAGATCAAATAGTTACCATAATTTAAATAGCGGAAGTGCACTTGAAGAACAAGATATGTGTATTTTATTTTATTTATTTGTAGGTTGAATGCGCGCAGAGGGTACCTGCAACCCGAGTCTTAAAAGGAAAGGAGCCAAGAGTCAACCCATTAAGGAGGAGGATGCCCGACGAGATGCCATACTACAGGGATAAAAATTTGGGGCAGAGGTAAGGAGGCGGGCTGGGCAGAATGCTCCACACACAGAGGTAAGGGGAAGCTTGTTCGAGAGAGTTTCTCCATGCAGAGGTAAAATCGTTTATGTTGGGAAAAATTTAGGATCAGATAGCTGGGTAAGGAGCCAAATTAAACAATGCCTGGTCGCTTTCAATTGCGCCCGCACTGGGCAACCTCACGCTCTGAGTAAGAAAAAAAAAACATTAAATGGAAGGGGACGGGACTCACACGCACAGGGCTCCCATAGTTCTGATGGGAGAGAGAGAAGTTTGAAACCATGACCAGTCTCCTCTCTCCTGCGCTGGTTAACACAAGGTTTGTTGTAAAAAAAAAAAAAAAAAAAATGCCAAGCAACCATTCTCTACGCAGTCTCAATTCCTATTTCAATCTTGTTGTGTAAAATACAAAAACTAAGGCTTCATGCAATCAATTCTCAACACCCAGGCTCAATTCTGATTTCAATATTGCTGTGTAAATTACAAAACGAAAGCTTCATACAAGCAATTCTCGACACACAAGGAAAGTGCAACTGATGTTTGACTTGTTGTGAAAAAATGAAACAAAATCTCCAATCCATTAACTCAACATTTATAGTCTCCTCTTAAGACAACATAAACATAGATCAAGATAGACGCAGACCATTAAAGATTTTAAACCACAAATAAAAAATGCCCAAATATTACCCTTAGTGCCATTTAAAACTCCCAAACACAAATTGAAGGACGCAACTCATTAAACCCTTTAAAACAAAGACCAAAAACACCCCAAACGCATTGCCAGAAGATAAACGAATTGCCAGACGATGAATTGCCAGAAGATAAAACAAGTTGCCAGGTCTAAACACCAGATCAAGTGATCTTAGAAATCAACCAATCAAGTGTCAGAGGGAAAACCAAATCTAGTTTTACTTCCATAAAATATCAGCAAGCGAGATTGCCAAAACCGGCATTTTAGAACATTAAAATCATCTTACAGTTCCCAGCTTAATATCTAATGCAATCTACTCAATAAATTAAATGAGCATACCTCTTTCCTCGTGCCTGCCTTGTATGATGTCCGTGCCTCGATCGAAGTCCCTCGCTCCTTGCCGCTCCTGCTTGCCGACCATGGAACCCTCACCGATACCTCCCAGCCAATCGCTAGGGGTACTCTGCTTCCCCCTTAGCCCCTCGAGCCACAAAGGGGCCACAGAAGATCCAGAGATAAGACTATCTTCTCAGCTCGCCTCCAAGGCTGAGCTACCATTCCAATACAGCTGAGATAAACCCAACTCCTCACAAGCAATCCGGCAGTGTAATGTTACGCTAACCGTTCATCCCCCTCTTCCTTCTTTTCCCCTTCTTTTATAGAAATTTGAGACCCACCTACTTTCCTAAATCATTATTTAATTAATTTTTAATGACAAACCTCTAAAAATTCTCTGTCGTCCAAGTGTCACTCATCCCCCATGTTTCTCCAAATTAAATTTCTTTAATTTAAATAAAAGACTCATTTCCCTCACTCCCCCTAAAGTCTCTCCTAAAAGTACTCCTAGGGTTCCTAGATCCCCTCTCATGCTTTTAGTAACTTTCCTAAAATGAAGTTTCTGATTTTTAGTAACTCCTTAAATGCTGATTCCTTTTCGCTTTTTACCCTATGTCTCCTACTTTCCATTATTACGTTTCCTTTATTACAAGTTTCCTCATTTCTATTTTTTTTATTTCTCTATTTTTTTATTATTTATTTATTTTTTTGTTAAACCCAAAATGATAAATGCACTTAATAGTCTTTTCAATATATTTTTAAAATCCTAAATTTTTATACTCCCACTCTTTAATAATTTTAATT
>JZKD02S1673162.1:1210390-1220652 GCA_000966675.3 Picea glauca
TGGCATGAAATGAAGCCCCTAAATCTACTACCAAAGACTCAGAAATATTATCTACAGAAAGAATCAAAGCATCTTGTAACACATCACCTATTACATTTGCTTCCTGATTTCTCTCTTGCTATTCATCTCTTTGTTTCTTTGGAGCTCTGCAGTCTTTCTTAAGATGTCCTTTCTTCCCACAATTCTAGCACTCTATCTTTCCATGTCTAGATTTGTATCTTCCCTTCCTATAATTCCCACGGTTCCCTGATCCCTTTCCTCTATCCTTTTGTCTTCCTCTGTTCTCCATGTTCAACGCATTACCTGATGTCTCACTTGTGCTTTTCCATCACATTTCCTCACTAAGGATAAAACCAACAACATCATCAAATTTTAAAGTATTTGAACCAAAGACAGAGTTACTTACAGCCATGACCAAACCATTCCATTTTTCTGGAAATGAGCACAAGATTAGAAGAGCCCTAACCTCATCATCAAAGTCCACTTTTACAGAACTTAGTTGATTAGTAACCATATTGCATTCATTTAAATGATCTGCAATAGACCCACCTTTCGACATATTCATATTAAATAATCTCTTCATTAAAAATACCTTATTGGATGTCGAGGTTTTTTCATACAATTTGGCCAACGCATCCATCAAACCCTTCATTGTCTTTTCTTTCGAGATATTGAAGGCTACTGACGCTACCAAGCTCAACTGTATCGTCCTAGAGCCATTCTGTCAAGAATCTCTCCTTCTTCGTCCTTCATGGCAGACAACTTCTTTGCTACTCCGCTTAATGGTAGGAATAGATCCTTCTGATATAAATAATCTTCCATCTGCATCTTCCATAACTAGTAGTTTTGGCCATTAAATTTCCCAACCCTAAACTTTCCATTTTCCGACGTTGCTCCCACTCGAACCAGGAACCCTCTTTTCCTACGACTTACCTTACACTCTAATACCAGTTGTTAGAAAAACAGGACCACAGAGCAATAAAATAAAACAAATGCAGAAATAAAACACAGAAGATACACAATACAAGAGAGACACAGATTTACGTGGTTCACCCAGTGTGGCCTACGTCCACCAGAGAAATTGCCAGGTCCTTTATTTATTATTATCCAGCAAAATGAAGGGATACAACCTACAACAAAACTCATTGTAACTTCCTCTTCTTTCTTTCACAGTCTCCTCTCTCAGAATACAATACTCACCAACATAAATAGCCGCAATATATTTCCCTCATAAAAGAGGGATGCCTTCTAAGGAAAAAAACCCTAACATAATCTCTATCGTTAGATCTATGACCTTATAATGAATGGTCCAGATTTACAATGAAATTACAATATACTTTTACAAGGCAATTTTTTCTTCGGGGGCTTCGCCCCCAAACCCCCCAGCCGGGGGGATAGTCCCCCTGGACCCCACAGAGGGGGTACTCCCTCTATACACTCCCCCGTGTGGAAGAGTGTACATACTTCTGGGGTGTAAATACTTCATGGGGTATAAACACGGCTGAAAGTAAAAGACCTCTAAATCAGGAAGATAATCAGGCTCCACAAGCAACAGATGTTACATACACCCCCTCTTGGTCTAAACTTCATCTCAAAGTTTCACAGTATATATTTCAAAATAAAGTATATCACAGTTTCATATGTCTATCCATCAAACAAAAATGGAAACTGTTGGCGCATATCATATGCATCCTCCCAGGTCACCGAGTGCGGACTATAGTTGTCCTACTGGACCTTGACCTGATCTATTGTTCGACACCGTAGCTGTCGAATGTGATTATCCAAAATGCAGATCAACTCAGCCATGAGTGCCTCCTCATTCGACGCCCGCCAGGTGCTCAAGTCAAAACATGTGTAGGATCACTAATATAATGTCTCAAAACAGATACATGAAAAACATTGTGCATACGCCTCAAAGAATCTGGCAAGGCTAGTTGATAGGCCATGGGCCCCTTTCTCTCCACAATCTTGAAAGGTCCCACAAACCTAGGAGAGACTCTATCCCCCTCCCCCAAACTTGATCAGACTCTTATGCATTTTAACCCGCAAGAAGACTCGATTGTCGACCTCGTAACTATGGTCGACATGATGCACATCAACATAACTTCTTATGTCGACCCTGTGCTTCTTTAATCCCTTGTCTTGTTGTCTGCATTTGCTCTTCATTTCTTGGATCACTTCAGGTCCTACCAGGACCCTATCCTCAAGTCGATCCCAACTCAAGGTGTTTGACACGGTTGCCCGTAAAGAAACTCAAAAGGCGCCATCTAAATGGTGCTCTGGTAACTATTGTTGTAAGAAAATTCTAATAGTGGAAAAAATTCTTCCCAACTCTTTTGTTGGTCCATCAAATACATGTACAACATGTCCTCCAAGATCTGGTTCATTCATTTGGTCTACCCGTCAGTCTCCGGGTGATACGCTATACTAAAGTTAAGTTGGATTCCCAAGGCCTCTTGGAAACTCATCCAAAATCGTCCAATAAACACTGATCCTCAATCAGATATAATCCTCTTAGGTATGACATGCAACCTCACAATCTCACTGGTGAAAAATATAGCTATGTTAGGTGCCTGATATGTCATATGCACAGGAATAAAGTGAGCACTCTTCATCAGATTTTCTACTACTACAAAAATCGAGTCATGTCTCCTTGCCGTCAGTGGCAATCCAACAATAAAATCCATCAAAATAACCTCCCATTTCGATTCCGGAATAGCGTGTGGTTGTAGTAATCCTGCTGGGTGTTTATCTTCAGCCTTTGCCTGATAAAATTCTAGACATATGGCCACATAGTTTACTATGTCTGCCTTCATTCCCTTCCAAAAGAATAAGGGTTTAAGGTCTTCCCTCATCTTTGTGACTCCCGAGTGAGCCATGTAAACTTCTCTACGAACCTCTCTTAGGATCAACATCCTCAACGCGTCGTTCGGCAGTGTGTAGATCCGATTTTTGAACCTCAATAATCCATCGCTATCAAACGAAAATCTTTCAAATCATGGTACCATCATTGTGTTTTGTTCGATAAAACCCTCAACTTCTTCATACCAGTCATCATCACACTGTAAAGTTAGAATCTTTGCACGTAGATTCATCTGAAGAGGCAGCACTGAAAAGATGCGTGGCCTCTGACTCAATTCATCCGCCACTCAGTTCACTGTTCCTTTTATGTAGGTAATCTCAAGGTCATACTCACTAAGCAATTTCGACCAATGCCATTGTCACGTGTTCAGGTCGCTTTGCGTAAAGATGTGTGGTAGTCCACAGTGGTCAGTCTTTAGTTCAAATTTTCATCCAACAAGGTAGTGTCTCCAAACCTTCAAGGTATATACGATGGCTAATAACTCCAAATCGTGTGTCGCGTAGTTTTCCTTATGCCTTCTCAGTTTCCTCGAAATGTAAGCGATCACTCATCCGTCTTGCATCAAGACTCCGTCTAAGCCTTCCTTGGATGCGTCAGTGCATACCAAGAGGTTCACATCCATGTCTGGGACCTTTAGTATCGGTGTTGTTGTCAACAACTCCTTGAGCCTTTGAAATGCTTCCGTGCATTTCTCGGTCCCAACTAACTTCTTGTTTTTCTTCTGCAACTCCGTGATCAGACTTGCTATCTTTGAAAACCCCTCGATGAATCGTCGATAGTATCCTGCTAAACCCATGAAGCTACGCACTTCCGGGATATTCGTCGGTGCAAACCATTCCATAATAGCCTCAACCTTGGTTGGATCCACGACGATTCCTTCACCGAAGATGACATGCCCTAAGTAGTGAATATTCGATTGATAAAATGAGCATTTGGACAACTTCCCATACAATTGGTGCTCTCGCAGACACTGTAGTACCAAGCACAAGTGCTCATCATGATCCTCTGTCTTCCGAGAGTAAATCAAAATATCATCAATGAATACTTGGACGAACTTATTCAAGTACTCATGGAACACCCTGTTCATCAAATCATAAATACCCCTGGGCTGTTTGTCAGTGCAAATGGTAAAATGTAAATTCGTAATGTCCCAACCTTGTCTTAAAGGTGGTATTAGGGATGTCATCCTCCTTGATCCGTAATTGGTGATACCTTAATCGCAAATCAATCTTAGAGAACACCATCGTTCCCTTCATTTGATCGAACAGATCATCAATCCTTGGCAACGGATATTGACTCTTGATCATGGCCTTGTTCAATTAACGGTAGTCAATGTAGAGCCTCCACGACCCATCCTTATTTTGTATGAAAATAACAAGCGCACCCCATGGTGACACGCTTGGATGTATCATTCCCAGGTCCAACAACTCCTTCAGTTGCATTTTCAACTCTTGTAACTCTGAGGTCGACATCCGATAAGGTGTTATAGCTATCGGTTCAGTTCCCTTTTTTTAGGTCTATAAAAAACTCCAATTCTCTCTCTGGCAACATCCCAAGTAACTCCTCTAGAAATACACCCGCAAACTCTCTCACCACTGGAAGGTGTTCTAAACCCTACTCTACTCCCTTCTCGTTTAACGCAAGGATCACATAAAGCTTTCACCCCTTGCATATGCTCTTTCGTAGTTGCAAGGAAGAGATGAACCTTAGGGAAACTCCCTGGTTTTGTCCTACAATCACACGTCTCTACCCCTCATAATCGACCAAGCTCAAATGTTTCATCTTGCAGTTGATTATCACCTCATGCGATTCCAACCAGTGCATACCAATCATGACATCATACGACCCTAGGATCGTGACGTACAGGTAGGCCCTAGCTACAAATTCTCCCAGGTTAAGGATACATCCCGTAACCTTTCCTCCAACCTTTTGTTTGGATTCTAAGGCCATCTCTATGAAGCTAAACTCATCCTGTTTGACTACCTTTACCTTAATCCTTTTTAGCATTGCACCAGAAATGAAACTCTCAGTAGCACCGGGATCTATAAAAAATACTAAGGGTTTGGACAGCGACGATACCTGTTGTCTCAAGCATAGTCGACTGATTCTCTGCCAGGTGGTTATTTATCGCTGCATGTATCTGATGTGCCTTGCCCATATCTCCCACGGTAGTGGGTCTAGTTGGTCCGGATGCTATAGTACTCTCCACAGGGCAGTCGCACTGGTAGTATGTCTCCTCACACGTCCAACACCCCTTCTTCAGTCCAGTACTCCTGGTACCTGAAGTCGAAGATGAATTCTAACAATAAGTCCGAATTCAAACTTCTTGACCTTAGTTTTTGGGTAACCTGGTACGGAGCATACCGAAGTAGCTCCAAAATGGGCCTCATACTCGGGCACCGTGTGGCTACCTCATCGCAAGGTGTTGAACCCATTGAGTTGATGCACAAAGAATTCCTTAGAAACATACCTCTTCTGGAACCATCCCTCGAACAGTTCCCATGACACGTCACCAATGGCTAGGTTGAAAAGGGGCAGGAGCGTCTTCCACCATAAAAGAGCGTTCCCCTTTAGTCGAAAGACCACCATTTAGACCTTCATGCTAGAGGTCGTAAATGCAAAATTTGAAGCACATGCCTCACTCTACAACTATTATTCGACGACACCAATGTCCGTGACACTCATGGACGCTAGAACTCATCTCTCTCAAGATCTTGGAGGATGCTAATGGTACTAGCTATTGTGCGTTGTGGACCCTCAGGGGTGCCCTCTAAATGCGATCTCCACGAGGACACATTAAGGTTTTTACTTAACGCAAGGGTTAATACTCGTGAGTTTAATGCAGTGGAAATCCTAGTGGTCCATAGTTGCAGGGTTGAACCCACTCTGATACCATAAGTAACGAACCTATTCGTTACAACATCAAGCCTCACATAACAAGTGCAATTTTTTATATTTTTTTTCTGGTGTGTGTATGTAGGAAGGTAATATAGACATTATACGCAACATCACAACATGTCGACGTACTCAACACATGCAACTCACACAACAATGCATAACGACCTAACATGAAATCATATCAAGCACCTGGAAGCAATGTACGACATTCAACCGATGAAGAAAGAGAATGACTCTCCGTTCGTCCTACCCTACAATGGTTAGGACCTCTAGGATGCATCAACAATGCTCAAGCCCAGGTTCCCATCGATTTCAACCATTTAAGGTCTCAAGGCTGGCGACTATTCTAAGGAACAAGGAGGTGTCTACATCCCACCCAAAACCAACTAGTCCAAGCCGACTAAGCTAAATGACAATGTCAATATCATCCAGGCGCAACCATCATAAAAAGGACACAGGTAACTTGAAATTTTCACGACGAGCGAGAGTCATTATCACATTCATGCATTATAATACAATTTACAATCTTCAATTACAGAACTTAAAGTATTTTCACTCGCTATAAGGAATAAGGTAATTCCTATGTTTATGTGCAATTGTGGCCTCTCCTCTCCACCAATGAACCAACCCTTTTTAAGAAAATGCTTCCAAATTTATCCAACATTGAAATATATAGGTCATTTTTAAAGGGTAGATCCACACTAAGAGGCTAGGCACTGAATTCCCCATCTCAACACCATTTTGTAGTATCAGGAGGAAGATGAGATAGTTTCATTTCAAAACAAAAGGAACCCAGATAGAATACAAGGGGACGCATCCCAATAAATGCATCTTAAATGTAGAAAAACACTAGAAGGATTCCATCATACCAATGCATAGCCCTTTAGGACATTCTCCTAGTTTTCCAACACTATGTAGGTATAGTTTGTTCCTACTTTTATCCTTCGACATAAATCCATGTCCATCCATTGTTGTTTCTTCCTAGCCTTGCGCAGTTCAATTTATTTTTCTTTACATTATTAGTTAGCATTTATGGACCCACTAGAAAACCATATAATACCTTTTGGGTATATCACTAAGCTAATCATAGGTTTTACTCTATTTTAATTTAGGATTTCCCTTTTTAACCACTCTACTTAATCTTCCCTCAGATAATATCTTTGGGCAATTATTCTATTGTTGTAGGAGGTTTCTAGCACAAAAAATAATATTGTATATATAACCCAACATTTCCAACCATCATTCTTCTGGATTTAGGTAGAGGCCTATGCCCAAGGGATTAAACCAGTCAAAGGGTGGCTAAGGAGCCACAATATAGTGCTCTAACAATTCGGGTGAAGCTCAGAACGACAGACACTTAATTTAAACACATCACTCCATTTATAATTGTGAACAAATCAGTATAGCCTATGGCGTAGATAGAATAAATCTACGCTACAAAGAATCATTTTCAACACTTTATTTTATATATTTTTTCATCATTATCAATAAATAAAATAAAAAAAATTCTAGAAAATAAACAGTTTCATTTTGACAGAGTTGTATCATTCATTCCTTGGGTACATTCATATTTTTGAACTTAATTAGGCCCTGGACAGTAAAAAGGTAAACGATCAACTTTGAATGTCGTCACTAAAATGGGAGGCAGGCGATATGCAAACAAATGAAAATCATCAGAATCGAGCAAATGGAAGCTGCTACTTGACATTCACATAATCCTTAACATAAAGATCTATCCCCAATCGAAATTCATCAATTATCAAGCAGTAAAATGCAAAATAAAACAAGACGCACAGGAGTATCAGTTTCTTGTCAAAAATAGCCAGACGCACAGGTGGGCATGGTTGTTTAAAGGTTTAAGGTACAGGAATAAATTTCAGTGGAGAGTATTATGGCTGCTAGGGTATACACCAGTGATTATCCAACGAAATCAACATTGTTAGGTAATAGAACGGTACATGGTCATAATTTATGGAGCGCAGGAGTAGACATCCGGGTTGCAAGGTTGTCAATTGAGGTGCAGAAGGTAATGGAGGACACACCCAACCGCAGAGCCATGCCCATCCTCACCCCGAGCCATTCCAGTTGAGTTGTCCCACCATATACATTATACAACTATGTTATAAATTCATAATCGTGGTGATCATCAGGAGCCATTCTATCCCCTGGAATAAGACCAAGTAGTGGTAAATGTTGGAGCAGTCATTTGCTGGGAAAAGTTAATCGCTACCACTACTAGAATGTTGTAATTTTAGTAATAAAAATGCTTTAGTTCCAATGATCAAAACTGGTAAATTCAATGGGAAAACACTCTGATAAAATAAAACACTAACCAAGAAATAAAACGATTTGCTAATGTTATTTCCTAAAAAGAAAATGATTATCGCAGAGACACTATCCATCAAAAAACGATTTGCTAATGTTATTTTCTAAAAAGAAAACAATTATCGCAGAGACACTATACATAAAAAATGATTTGATAATGTTATTTTCTAAAAAGGAAATGATTATCACAGAGACACTATCCATCAAAAAACAATTTGCTAAAAAGAAAACGATTATCGCAGAGACACTATCCATCAAAAATGATTTGCTAATGTTATTTGCAAAAGATAAAATGATTATCACAGAGACACTATCCATCAAAAACGATTTGCTAATATTATTTGCAAAAAGAAAACGATTATCACATAGACACTATCCATCAAAAAATGATTTGCTAATGTTATTTGCTAAAAGGAAAATGATTATCGCAGAGACACTATCCATCAAAAAATGATTTGATAATGTTATTTGCTAAAAAGAAAATGATTATCACAGAGACACTATCCATCAAATAAAATGAATTTCTAAGATTATTTATTAAAAAGAAAACGTCATCTGAAGACCAGAGTATAAATTCACCCACTAACTACATTATATTGCAGAGAACAGTTAATAGTTGCACAACAAAATTACAAGCACAAGCCAAATATCCATCAACATAAAATGCAGAGATAGATGTATCCGTCAATGCTCAATAACACAGAGTTAAGTTGTTTATCTAAGCATAGACGTAGAGTAAATTTATCCATGCACACATAAAAACACAATCAATAATGTAAAAACACAGGAATTTACAGCGAGATAAAAAGGTGAAGTAAAACGAGATAACAATAGATATAAACATGCTGAGTTCATGGAAAAAAATTTGCCAACAATCAAATTCTGCAGGGTTAAATAAACGCATCAGGGGCTAGGGCGCAAGACAACAATCATCCAAGGAAAACAACAGAGGTATACGACAGATAGGGTCATCCTTCTCTCACCATCCTCGCATAGAAAAGTAGGGTGTTGAGATCCATAGGTATTTTAACACTAAGGCGACGACCATAGATCAGGATCCTGACCGACTTCTCAGGTGAGGACTGGTAAGCTAAGGATGAAAGCTAAACAACCTCAAGGTCACAATCAATACCATAGGGTGGTCATGACATGCGGGAAGACGAAGGCCGTGGGAGTCAACAATCATCGAGCTAGGCTCAGAAAGGTTCAGCCATCAATCTAAACATCTAATCTACTTACATAATCAACATGCAGATCCAACCATAAAACCTACACCATCTATTATACAAATCAAAAGAGAGTACCATAGCTTGATCGTTTATTCTGAGTGACGTCCGCGCGCTCCATGCAACTCTCGCTCGTCGACTGTCAAGATTTCACCAGTACCTCCCAGCCAATGCTAGGGGTACTCTTCTTCCCCCTTAGCCCCCTGAGCCACAAAGGGGCCACACACACTATCCAGAGGTTTCGTCTAGCTCCCATCTTGCCTCGCAAGGCCAAGCTACCACTCATCTCCGAGATGGGTATCCCACCTCCCACAAGTAAATCAGTCAAGTAGATATTTCTACAGCATAATGTTATGAAAACAGAAGATGATCTTCATCCTTCTTCTTCCTTCATTTTATAGAGTTTCGAACTTCCCTTCTTTCCTAAAATCTCATTTAATTAAAGTTTTTAAAAATATTTTCCTAAAAATTCTTCTTTGGATAAGTGTCACCCATCCCCTTCATTCCTCCATTATTTAATTTCTTTAATTAATTAATTATCTTCTTTCCCTCACCCACCTAGAGTTACTCCTAGAATCACTCCTAGGTGTCCCCAAATTCCCTTACAGGTTTTAAAGGCTTTCCCTATTATGAAGTTTCTAATTTAGTTTAAAATTATAAAGCTATTAAATGGTAGATTCTTTACTAAGTTGACTTTCCACTTTTTCCCTTGAGTTCCCCTTTTTCCCCTTTTGTGTTTACCTCTTTTCCTAGTTTCCTAAAATTTTAGATTTTCCCTCTTTCCCCTTTTTACTTAGAACTCAAAAAGGCAGGTGTGGAAATTAACCGCTTTGTCCCTTTTCTTATTTAATTAGTATATTTAAATTATCAAGTACTAAAACAATTAATTCCCTTTTAAATTTTAATCCAATATATTTTTTTGAAACAATTAATTTCTTAATTATTTTATG
>JZKD02S1673162.1:1229018-1244260 GCA_000966675.3 Picea glauca
ATAATCAAAGTCTGAATAGTTACACTGTAAAATGCATAGGTTCCACATCTATTTTAGGATGATAACAAAAACTAAGACATTTAACTTCAAAATTATGGACTCTAAGCCATCGCTTAAAGATAAATCACTTCATACCTGCAAAAAAAATGGAATTCAAAAATTAAAAATTTACAATTCAAACATGTGAAATAAAGCAGAATTCAAAAATTGCGATTAAAACAAAATTGGCATACATACCAAAAGAGCTAAGTCTCATTCTCCAACAGACTCTTTCCCACAAAATATATTGTAAACATATTTTCCACCAAGTATAATTTAGACATCTGTAAGAATAAAAACCAATAATATTAAAAAAAACACATATTAGCATATATACTGTAACTAAATATTAAATAAACAATAAGAAATAATAACATACCCAACCACAGTTAAACAGATTTAATATAGTTCTCTCCACATTAAGCATACATGATTTAAACAATTTGTAAAATCTTATCTAAAATCTTAAAAAATTTTAAAGAGAAAAATTGTGTTTTTGGTAAAAAAAAATTGAGTTAGAGTTAGATAATAATATGAAAATAAATATAGAACTGGGTATGCAGAAAGTTCACAAATCTCCATATTAATTCATTCTTTCAATGAAATACTTATCTCCTTGTGGATAAAGTCTCAAATCCTTTAGGTGAAATTCTCCTTGTGGATAAAGTCCCAAATCTTTCAGGTGAAATTATTATTTCAGGTGATGTTATTTGATCATATTTACACAAAACTAAAATACTAATCTCCTCAATAGTAAAATACTTCTCTCCTCTTTTGAAGTGGTCATATAATCAAATTCGATAATGCCCTTTCAAATTAAAGGACTCATAAATCTCCATATTAATCCATTCTTCCAAAACACTACTTATAACTAAAAAAGTTCACAAATATCCATTTTAAAAACCATTTTTCAGGAAAATACTTATCTTCTCTTTCTGCGGTGGAATAGATGTTCTCATATAATCTTGCATGTACATGAAGAAAACACAAATATACACATGTATATTAAGTCATTCTTCAAAAACCATTTAAATATTTCATCTTTGGGATGTATTCATATTACATATAATCAAATGCTCTTTGAAATTATGTGTGAGCTAGCTCACATATACAATATGTGTGAGTTTACTTGTAAATCTACTTGAATGTTGGTTTTTGTGAGTAGTAACCAATTTAGTTAAGAGTTTCAAAATAACCTGACAAGAAGGAAGTCACTTCGTTGTATGTAGAAAACACAAATTTTCATACTACGTCATTCTTGGACAAGAAAGAAAGGAATGCAATCGAATGAAATTTAAAAACTTTCCCTTTTCTGATTGGGGATAGAGTCTGTTCTCAAATAATCAAATGTTCAAGTTCAAAATTAGGTCTTCATCATGATCTAACCTTAAATAAGTTTGAATGTACAACATTTAAGACAACGAAAATATTATCTAGGGGTTTTATATATTTCAAAATAATTGATCAAAGCATCGAATAGGAAAGACTAAACTAAAAATTTGAGAAAACAAAAATTTGATAAAAGTAAAAAACATACATTTATGAATCATTCTAAATGGACACACCCTTCCCAAATCTCGGTGCTTCCTCCACTTCCTCCTCAATCCCAATCTCCCTCCCAAACACACTCTCAGGTACTCTCTTCTCCATATTAGCCTATATAACACATTTTAAATTTGAAAATTTGAAAAATTAAATTTAAATGATTATACCACATTAAATTTAAATTATTTTAACACACTAAATGGTAGTTGTGAACTCCCACCCTCTTCAAACTCTCTCAATGAGAATTGAGACAAGCCTCCCCAAGTAGTAGGAGATGGAATAGGGATCTGTGAACAACACAACTAAGAATTAAATCTAGGATTCAATGTGTTCATATTTATACAAAATTATAAATGTTGTTCATCTCTTACTCAAAATATTGAAGATTGAACAACTAAAGGGCTCATCTATGGATATTATAAAATGCATATCTAATTCAACCCATCCAAATTTAAACTTGTGGAATCAAGTGCCCTATTTACCAGAAATTCATTTAACATATCTCCAAACTGAAATTAATGACAATAACAACTCAATTATTTCTATAGATATGCAATGATATCTCAATCCAGAATTATAAATAAACTATCCTAAAATGCATCAAAAATTTACTAACTAGAACGCATACCAATCGGTTGCTTAGGTCATCACTATGAATGAGCTTTTTCCAACCATCATGGAAAAATTTTGCATACTCCAAAACATCTTCTGCTGACATGGTATCTAACTCTGCATCTATTTTACAAACAAATATGGCCCGAGAATTGGCTTTCGCTCGCTGACGGTTCATGTCAACATCAACACCATAAAAAATCTCTTCCAAATTTTCTCCAATTGCATTCCTAGCCTCTTTGCCAACCTCTTATGTAGCTCGCAACTTTGAATGTGAAACAAATGCCCCTGTTGGGAGAATTACTAAAGGTTATGGAGGCCTCGACAATGTCTCATTTCGATATGCCCCTTTGCGATCATATGTCTATCCTTTACTAGTCCCATAATAATTAGACGGTATACTAGTATAATCAGGGTGCATGTGTAAGAAAAAATATGCATAAAAGTGTCTTGAAAAATAGTGTGGAACCTCATCATTCCATGGAAATTTCCCATATGCCTCCAAAAATCTGTTATACAAATGTCCTGCAATGTCGGGGTGCTTAAAATATTGCACATTCAACATCTTCTGCTTTGGCCCATATTTGAAGTTGAACATCGAAATTGTGTCTTCTTTTGAAACTCTATTTTTTACTATCTCCTATTTATCAGGACCCATCACCTCTGACTTTCGCCGCCTTATTAGATCGACAAAACTATCAGTGGTTGGCTACATCTTTTTGATATGTGTCCCTAAAGTTTTACAATGAATGAAAAACAATCTGTAAGATTTGTTTTCTCTCCTGAGGGAGTTCTAGGACAACCAAATCATTTTCTAACCTCCTTTTAACACTTGAGCATCGCTCAAGGTTCATTACTTCAATAATCCATTCACAGGGAAGTTCATCACCAACATCCGAAGGATAGGTGGACGTAGGCGTGTAATCTTTTGTTTCTTGATAACGTGGTCTCCTAAATCCACCTTCATCCTCTACACCAACACTAGAATCTTCATGAAAACTACTCTCTCTTTCATTGTTGTCCATTTTTCTAAACTGATTGTTTACACACACATTTGAAAGTAATTACAACATTTACCTTGACATAAATTTAAATACACAAAAATACAACAAAAATAAACAAAATTAAAGAATATTACCAAAAATATTCTCTTGTCTTGAGGTATTCCCTACATTTTCGGGTGTAGGAGTATCAATGCGCAACATATCTAAGAAGGTTGTACCCATATCACTTTCTTGAGCACATTCTGCATTTGATCTATTCACAGAATTGTTTGAAAATCTCCTCTGACAAGATTGTTGTTGGTCACTTGGAGTCTAAGTTGAAGAAGGAGTTCCTCTTCTTCCTTCTTGGGAGGTCCTAGAGAATTTGTGAGGAATGTTTGAAGAATCCCGTGTTGAAATATCTCCTCAATATCTATCCTTTTTAAATTCATGAAAAGTTAAACACAAGACACATACACGTTAATATCTCTAACATTGACCAACAAAAATTATGAAGAAAGAAAGAAAAAAAGACAAAATTAATATGTGGTTATATTCTCAACATGTGTTTATATGCGGTTATAAAGTGTTGTTTATATGCGTTTTGGTAGATCCATCCTGTCAGAATCCTCATGGACAACTAGGACTTGTCTAGGTGATTCCAATGCTTGTGTAAATACAAAGGGTAATACATCACCATTTTCAACTAGTATCTTATCCAAAGGTTAATAGAATCTCATATTCAATTAAATGTTTGTGTAACTACAAAGGGTAATAGATTATTAACAAGGTTCAATGATCTATTAACTTAAATTCTTGTGTAAATGAGGCTTCGACATGAAATATTGATGTCGTTTATCAGTTTCTCTCATTGAATGACCAACCAACATGTTGCTCTCCCAACCATTGAGTGGCTGCCTATGGTAAGAGATCATGTAAACTCTTTTATGTAAGTGAAGGTTTTTTGTAGTATGTAAAACTCGTTTATGTCTATATTAGACTTTAATATCCAAAATGAGGTATTCGTTATAATTATTCCTTTAGTCAAAGGGTAACTACAATTTCAAAACAACACCAAAGTGGGAGACTGGTTCCTTTTTGAGCAGTTTACTATGATAAGAGTCTATGGTTTGGAAGAGAAGCCATATCAAAAGTGAGTGATGAATTTGGTTGTTCTAGAGACTGAACGTAGGGATTTTCATTTAACTCAAAGGTTTATCATTCACAATGAAAAGTTTATCAATAAAAATGCAGAGATGTACCCAAGTTCAAGCAATTAAAAACACAGAGAGTAATCAAAGTTTTAATCAATAAATCCACAGAGGTACTCATTCATAAGAAGGTGCAAAGACTAAACATTCAACCATGAATCAATCAACTTAGAGATAAGTAAGGTATAAACAATAGGGAAAATTCTTATCCTTCACTCATCATCCATGCATATAAAAGCAGGGAATTTGAATCTATAGTTCTTTAAACACCGAAGTGAAGACCATAGATTTGGTTCCCTGACAACTGCTCAACTAAAGGGATAAGGGACAGAAGATAAAAACACAATCTTTTCATAATAATCAATAAAAACCACACAGAGAATTCATTGAAATCATAAGTTGGGTTCGCCAAGGGATTGACATTCAACTCAGAGGTTTATCATTCACAATGCAGAGTTTATCAATAAAAATGCAGAGATGTACCCAAGTTGAAGAAATTAAAAAAGTAGAGAGAAATCAAAGTTTTAATCAATCAAGGTGCATAGGTAATTGTCCATAAGAAGGCGTGATGTATTCCCCCTACCTCAGGAGGGTTCTGCGACCTCCCAATCTCTGGATCGATCTTCTTCTGAGTTGAAATGGCTCTTTGGGATCCTGCTAGAACCCTTTGAACGAATTCACAGGTCGCTTTTTACTATGGCACAGGTCTTGAGAAAATATGCGCGTGCCCCCTTTTCGACGCTCTTCTCTTTTCTTAACCAATACACACCTCAACGTTGATTCCTTTCCAACTAGCCCCTTTTTATCTGGTGACCTCGGGCTATGAAACAAAATTTAAACAACATGCCTTTCGCATTTCGGGGTTTCGGGACTCCTGCATGCGAGCTCTCCCAGGCTCCTTGTCCTTCAAATTTCTGAACCCTAAAATAAAGCCTAGCTCCCACTAGCTCCTACCTTCACTCCTGACTCATATGACCACTGTCCCATGACCAGCGGCTAACATCCAACTAGATCTCCGATTTTTGTGTTTCACGATGTGGGGGGGTTGACTGCTTGTCCCTCCAAGTCCTGGTCACCGAAACGCCGAAAAGGGCTTAACAGTTCTGGATCCTCCCTTAGCCTTTGTCCATGTGACCACCACTCTGTGACTACGTGATTAACGTCAAAGTGCTACAGGCTTTCGCGATTCGGGGAATCATGATGCAAGCATTCTGCCTATTCTCTGTCTTTCAAAATGCCGAAACCCGAAAGGGTCTAACGAATCCTTAGCTCCTCCCTTAAGACTTCTACATGTGACCCAGTCCTATGACCTGATCCTATTCCTCCAAATGCTTTCGGGGTTTCATGATATCCTTCACTCTTTAACTCTCGGTTACCAAAATGCCAAAAAGGGCTTAACGGCTCTGGCTCCTCCCTTAGCCTCCGTCCACGTGACCACCACTCTGTGAGCACGCGCTTAACGTCAAAGCGCTACTAGATTTCGTGATTTATGGAATCGCGATGCAAGCGTTCCTCCTTTCCCTTTCGAATCCTCGATACACAAAATGCCAAAATATCTCTAATGAGAGATCAACGGCCCAGGTCCTTTTGGAACCGATGACCATGATCTAACCGGATAGACGAATCGAAATATTTCAGGCCTTTTCCCGAAACCTTGACCACTTTCCACGTGTCCTCCTGTGGACGGTCACGATGCTTTCAGGATTTTGTCGAGTCCTCTCCTTGGCTTCTATGAGGATTAAACCTTGTTCTCCCCTTTCTGGATTTGATGGTTATCAGTCCTTTATGCGAGATATGACAGTTACGATCTGATCTTCTGTGCACCTCTTAGGGACTAAATCCTATGCATGTATCCTTGATCCAATTAATCTCAGGTCACTATGCTCCAGATCCAACAGCTAGCACGATTTCATGATTTCAGCGATTGTAAGTATGGGGTGTAGCCTCCTCTGCTCCTCCAAACTCTCGATTCCTAAATGTGTGGATATCCAAGGGTTTAAACCCTGTGTGCCTTCGCCTGATCCAATGGTTGTCGGATATTGGTGCTAGATTTGACGATTTAGATCTATCCTCCTTGCGTGCTCTCCTCCTACTTCCCAGACGTAGATTCAACAGTCTAGATCTTTCTTCCCAGTGTTGATCCAACGATAGTTGTGCTCTTCCTCCTGAGCTTTCTTGGCTTTTTGACTTAGAAGATTTTCTAAGTCTCGAAGGTCTCGACCTTGGACTCTTCCTCTTGTGAGCCCAGCTCCTTTGGGTCTCATCTGCGCTATAGAAATGTTGTCCTTTTTGAGCTCCATCCTCTTGGAGATTTACTCATGTGCACACTTTATGTTCGAGGATCTCGAATAACTCAGATTCGAGAATTTTTCTTGAAAAGAAAAATCCTTACGCCCACCTAGCGTTCTCTTGCTCGATGCACACCTTCCAGATCCTACAGAGTATTGAGAAACCCTGTGAGTGTCTTCTCTTCGGCACTTCTCTTTTCTCAGAACTTTAAATAGAATTCCCTAGTGCACTCTATGCACTCCCTCGATGGCCTCTTAGTAGAGCTCTAGAGAACCTTCAATAGTTTTGTCTTCCCTGAACTCGAGACAAAGTTCCTTCCTGTGCACTCCTTGCACCTCTATTGATGAAGGTTCAATCCTATCCCTCTTGAGATTTCTTGAGGTTGTCTCACCTCTGTCAACGCACACCTTGCAGACTATGTGAATTCCTTGCACTCAAAAAATATAAGACGAGAAGAAATTGAAACTTATGAAATACTTCACTAGTTATGCATTCAAAACATGAAATGCATAAAAACATGCAAACACATACAGACCATTCATGGCAGGAAAAACTGCTCTTCTATTAATTCAGAAATGCCTATACAAGGTGTTTACAAAGGATGGAATGTAACAAGTCTCAGCTCTCTCTCGAGACCTCTCTGCTCTAGTCTCTCCTCCTAACTCTCTCATTCGCTTTCCTATCACTCTCTAATTACAAAGAGGGCTCTCTCGAGCTTATCCTCCACCTCACCATCTATGAGCTATTGCCATCACAGTGAGGCTCTTATGACTACATTACATAAATGGATGCCTAGTCCTGACTATGTCCTGGGCTTGCTATAGGAAAACATTAAAGGAAACCTCAAACACTACCTGTACAAAGGCATTGTCTAGAATTAAAATCCTTACAACATTTATTGAAATTTTGAATTTCAAAATTGAGAGGGTTGGGCCTCTCCCTTTCTCCATTAAATGCATGCTAGATGTGTTGGCTAGATGGCACGTTGCTGACATGGAGCGATGCTCCTGCATCATACTCCTCAGCTGGGAAAATCATGATCTCCTGATAATGATCTCCTCTTCTCCAGTGTTGAAATCCACCTAGATCCCAAACTTTCCCTTGGAGTTGTCCATCTGCTCCTTTGCTTCATTGTTGTTGTTGCTGTTGCCCTGCTTCTCTTGCAGGCTCCCTTCTGCTCAACTTATAGTTGTTGGAAGTCTCTGCTGATGAACTCAACATCAACCTTCTGATTTCTTAAATTACCTCATCCAGCTGCTCGATTGGCTGGCTCTTTGTATGCAGTCTTCTCTGTCGCACTTCTGTCTTCTCAATGGGAAGATCTGCTCGACCTCCCCTGCTATATTTATCTCTCTTTGTGGCACTAAGTGGCCACTGTACTACAGACTCTAGCTTTGCAGTCTCCTCACTGAACTGTTTCTCAACTTCTTCCTATGGCAGTTTTGCTACTGCCATTTCTCCTACTGGCATACTTCCAACTTCTTCGATCTTGGCTTGTTGGATGTGCAAAATTTGCACCATCACCCTCTTCTCTAGGGCTTCCAATTCTTCATACAGATCAACAAAATTCATGTTGTCTGCTTCCTCTTATGTTGCAGACTCCAGTGCTGCAGTCATTTATGTTTCATCTTCCTAGCTGAAAATTTTGAGCAACCCGACTGAATGCTCTTCTTCTTCTCCTTGGGAAAACATCAGTCTTTGCTCCACTTCTTCCTCTTCTTTGACAGTCTCTGTTGGTTTTCCTCCTTCTATTGCTGCATCTACAACACATGCTCTTTCCTCAATTGGGATATCTAGTAGGAATATCTTAATTCTCCCAATCATCAGGATGCTCTTCTGATCCTCCTTCTCAATGGTGCAAGTTTTTAACTTGTCATCATCTTCATTCACATGGTCTGCAAAAACACATGAATCTTCACTTATCATCACTCCTTCCTGACCTGAACTCACTCTTGAGTCCCTGAGACTTTTAGACAATCTCACTTCTTTTCCCCTGCCCACCTGGAAATTTGGGAATTTTCTGCTACCCACTTGGCAGTCTATGAGATCCAGTGATCCCATATCATTACCCAGTTGGAAATATGAACTTTCACCACTTCCCCCTTGGCAGTATGTGAGACCTTCTGCTGATCTCTTCTCATTTCTCACCTGGAAACTTGAAAGTTCACTTCTTCCCACTTGGCAGTTTATGAGATCCTCTGCTAATCTAATACCATTTCCCACCTGGAAATATGAATTTTCATTGTTGTCCTCTTGACAGTCTATGAGATCCTCCAGTGATCTCATTCCATTGCCCACCTAGAAATTTGAAAGTTCATCCCTTCCCTCCTGACAGTTTATGAGATCTGAAACTGATCCCTCTTCCTCATCACTGAGGGTTTCTCTGACTTCTGGCTCACAGATGTAAACCAGCTCGGTGTCACTAAGGCTTTCAGCATACCTCAACCACTTCCTCAACTCTTGTTGTTGTTTCCTGGCCAGGAACTTTTGAACAGGCCATTTGGCTTTCCTGTTTAGAGGCCATTCGTAGCTCCAGTGTACTTTTGCTTCTTGGTGCATCTTCAATGTCAGTTGTTCCATTCTTGCTCTTATCTCAGTGAGTTCCTTTTCAATCTCTACTTTATTCATCTTCTTGTGGTCTCCTCTTCTACCATGCTCATGGCCTTCAATAACCATTTCCATCTTTCACTTGCCATCCTGGTAAGCATATGGATCACTCTATGTCTGAGAGCATCTCCATGTCCTCCTACAGCTCACTTGGATTTCTATCATTTGTTTCACACCTTGCAACAATCACCACAGAGCTTTAACACCCTGCTTCTTTCACTTGCTATATACAGATGAATCTCTGCTTCTTATTCCATTTGATGTTACCAAAATTTCTCCCACCATCTCTCCTTTTTCTGTGAACAAAGTAACGGTCTCCTCTTTTTCTTTTGTATGAGATCTACAGACAAAAATCTACTCTGATACCACTTTATGGTATCAGACTGTATCCCTTCATAGTCCTCCTCTTGTTTGTGATATGAAGACATACAATCTATTGGCTCTGATACCACTTGATGCAGTCCCCCTGCCTCAGCAGGGTTCTGCGACCTCTCGGTCTCTGGATCAATCTTCTTCTGAGATGAAATGGCTCTTTAGGCTCCTATTGGAACCCTTTGAATGAATCCATAGATCCCTTTGTCCTTTGGCATAGGTCTTGAGAAAATCTGCATGCGCACCCCCTTTTTGACGCTCTTCTTTGTTCTGAACCAACACACACCTCGACGTTGATTCCTTTCCAGCTAGCCCCTTCTTATCTGGTGACCTCGGGCTATGACCCAAGACGAAAACAACATGCCTTTCACATTTCAAGGTTTCAGGACTCCTGCATGCGAGCTCTTCCAGGCTCCTTGTTCTTCGAATCGCCGAACCTTGAAATAGAGCCTAGCTCCCACTAGCTCCTACCTTCACTCCTAAATCATATGACCACTATCCTGTGACCAATGGCTAACATCCAACTGGCTCTCCAATTTTCACATTTCGTGATGTGGGGGGGTTGACTCCTTGTCCCTCCAACTCCTGGTCGCCGAAATGTCGAAAAGGGCTTAATGACTCTGGATCCTCCCTTAGCATTCGTCCACGTGACCACTACTCTGTGACCATGTGCTTAACGTCAAAGCGCTACCAGGTTTCGCGATTAGGGGAATCGCAATGCAAGCATTCCTCCTATTCTCTGTCTTTCGAAATGCTGAAACCTGAAAGGGTCTAACAGCTCCTTAGCTCCTCCCTTAAGCCTTGTCCATGTGACCCGATCCTATGACCTAATGGTATTCCTCCGAATGCTTTCAAGGTTTCGCGATATCGCGAGTCGGGACTCCCTGTCTCACGACTCCTTCACTCTTGAACTACTGGTTGTCGAAATGCCAGAAAGGGATTAATAGCTTTGGCTCTTCCCTTAGCCTCTGTCCAGGTGACAACCACTCTATGACCATGTGCATAACTTCAAAGCACTACCGGCTTTTGCGATTCGGGGAATCATGATGCAAGCATTCCTCCTTTCCCTTTAGAATCCCCGGTCCATGAAATGTTGAAATCTCTCTGCTGAGAGATCAATGACCCGTGTCCTTCTGGAATCGGTAACCACGATCTAACTGGATCAATGGCTCAAAATCTTTCGGTCCTTTTCCCAAAACCTTGACCGATTGGCACGTGTCCTTCTGTGGACGGTCATGATGCTTTCAGGATTTTGTCGAGTCCTCTCCTTGGCTTCTACGAGGATTAAACCTCGTTCTCCTCTTTTTGGATCCGATGGATATTGGTCCTTTATGTGAGATCTGGCGGTTACAATCTGATCTTATGTGCACCTCCTAGGGACTAAATCCTGTACATGTATCCTTGATCCAGCGGCTCTCGGGCCACTGTGGTCCAGATCTAACGACTGGCTTTATTTCACGATTTCGACTATTGCAAGTATGGGGTGCAGCCTCCTCTACTCCTCCAAACCCCCAACTCCTGAATATGTGGATATCCAAGGCTTTAAACCCCGTGCGCCTTTGCCTAATCCAATAGGTATCAAATATTGGTGCTAGATCTAATGGTTCAGATCTATCCTCCTTCCACACTCTACTCCTATTGCCTGGACGTAGATTCAATGGTCCATATCTTTCTTCCCAGTGCTGATCCAATGATAGTTGTGCTCTTCCTCCTGAGCTTTCTTGGCTTTTTGACTTAGAAGATTTTCTAAGTCTCAAAGGTCTCGACCTTTGACTCTTCCACTTGTGAGCCCGATTCCTTTGGGTCTTGTCTATTTTATAGAAACAATGTCCCTTCTATCCTTCATCCTCTCATAGATTTACTCCTACAAACACTTTGCATTCGAGGATCACGAATAACTCAGATTCGAGAAGTTTTGTTGAAAATAAAACTCCTTACGCCCACCTGGCATTCTCCTACTCGATGCACACCTTGCAGAGCTTACAGAGTATTGAGCAACCCTGTGAGTGTCTCCTCTTCAACACTTCTCTTTTCTCAGAACTCAAAATAGAGTTCCCTAGTGCACTCTATGCACTCGCTCGATGCCCTCTTGGTAGATCTCTACAGAACCTTCAGTAGTTCTGTCTTCCCTGAACTCGAGATAGAGTTCCTTCCTGTGCACTCCTTGCACCTCTGCTAATGAAGGTTCAACGCTATCCCTCTTGAGATTTCTTGAGGTTGTCTCACCTCAGTCGACACACATCTTGCTAACTATGTGCACTGCTTGCACTCAGAAACTCCAAGACGGGAAGAAATTGAAATTTATGAAATACTTCACCAGTTATGCATTCAAAACACAAAATGCATAAAAACATGCAAACACATACAGACCATTCATGGCAGGAAAAACTGCTCTTCTATTAATTCAAAAATGCCTATACAAGGTGTTTACAAAGGCTAGACTGTAACAAGTCTCAGCTCTCTCTCGAGACCTCTCTGCTCTGGTCTCTCCTCCTGACTCTCTCATTCTCTGTCCTATCACTCTCTAATTACAAAGAGGGCTCTCTCAATCTTATCCTACACCTCACCGTCTCTGAGCTATCATCATCACAGAACGACTCCTATGGCTACATTACATAAATGGATGCCTAGTCCTGACTACGTCCTAGGCTTACTGCAGGCAACCATTAAAGGAAGCCTCAACCACTACCTGTACAAAGGTGTGGTCTGGCATTAAAATCCTTACAACATTTATTGAAATTTTGAATTTCAAAATTGAGAGGGTTGTGCCTCTCCCTTTCTCCAATAAATGCATGTTGGATGTGCTAGCTGGCTGGCACACTGCTGACATAGAGCGATGCTCCTGCATCAAGGTGCAAATACTAAACATTCAACAATGAATCAATCAACTTAGAGATAAGTAAGGGATAGACAACAGGGAAAATTCTTATCCTTCACTCATCATCCATGCACATAAAAGAAGGGCATTTGAATCTATAGGTATTTAAACACCGAAGTGATGATCGTCCATTCGGCTCTTGGATGACTGCTCAGGCATGGACTGATGACTAAAGGGATAAGGGATGCAAGATAAAAACAAAATATTTTCATAATAATCAATAAAACCCACACAGAGAAGTCGTTGAAATCAGAAGTTGGGTTCGCCAAAGGAAATCAATTCAGAAAGCCAACAAGCAAGGGGATTACAAATACAAGTTAATAATTAATTGATGGTAGGAATGACAAACGTATCTTTAAGTGCAATTTATTAAATTCCGTATAGTCGAGGACCATACTTTGAGACTTATCCTTCTTTTTTACTAATATCACTAGAGAAGAGAATACATTCTTGTTGAGACTCATGATTTCAACTTCTAATATGTCTTTACCCATTTACTCTATCTGACTCTTTTGAGAATATAGAAAGCAACAAAGTCTAACATTGAGTGTATTACTACCCAAAATTAACTCAATAGCATGTTCATAATCTTTGAACACGGTTGAATCCACTAAGACCACATATATATTCCTTACAAAATTTGCTTAAGATTCATTAAAAGTTCCCTATGGTTGGATCCACTAAAAAAATGTATTAGAACATTTCTTTAAGATTCCTTAAAAGTTACCTATGGTTGGATCCACTAATACCACATATAATGAAATGCATTAGAATCCCCAAAACAAAGATTTTAATCTTCATAAACTAACACACCTTGTAATAACATCAACATGTTTTAATCACAATGAGGTGAAGGTCTTGCATGAACATGGATTATATGCCATTGATAAACTTCCCATTAGCATTGTTTATGTCATTGAGTTTTTATCCTAATTCCTTTATTGTCATGTTACATGGGATGGGTATGAGGGTTTTTCATATTCCTAATATAAATTAAGATGAGGTGGAGCATATGTAATATCTGTGAGGCTTAGTTGGAGTTAGAAATCTAGATAAAATATAGTCCTATAAGGTGGAAATTCATGTTGATTGAGAGCAATCATGACAATAATTTCAAATGTAAGTGCATCATAACCTATTGTAAACATAGTAATTTGAGTTTTAATGGGATATATATTTTGAATAAGATGCAATTGAGCGAGTCTTAATTATCAAAAAATTTATGGTGGTAATGAAGCCTATATCTACAAATAGTAATGCGAGATTTATGGCATATATAGTTTGAAGAAGATGCATTTGAGTGAGTCTTAATTGTAAAAAAATTAATGGTTCCAAATGGTAATGTCTACAATGATGCTAATGGAGTAGTTTATGTGATATTCTTAATGGGAATCTAAATTTTATATAATTTTTCCAATATGTGGAAGAATAATAATACTATATGGGACATATATGCACAAGATCATTCAAGAGTTTCTAGTTTCAATTATCCATTACATGGACATGGTCAAATACAACCCTATCCATGTAGAGAGACAGGCCTGAATTCAGGCCTGCCCCTCTACATGGACAGGGCCGACTACGGCCAGTCTGGTCCATGTACATGGACCAACCCGAATTCATCCTAATCAATAGTACATAAAGCTGGAAACAATGAATCTATCATATCAATAGTGCAATGAATATTGGATTACACTGCTATAGATTTAACCAAGCTTGAAGATGATATGATAAGATAACATGAATGGATGGAATAGGTCGTAGCTTGTGATTATGGTTTTCTTCTAGATAGGTTAAAGTGTTTGATTACAAATCGAACTAAGCTATATTTTATGTTGAAACAAAGGCAATGATTCTCAATACAACACTAATTCATTCATAGCTCATGTTAGTCATGTAAGCTTAATATTGAGATATAGTAAGCTCAAATAAGGATAACAACATATCAAACACACATCAATTTAGCTATGTATTACTCTTAGTTATAACAACATATCAAACACACATCATAGAACATGAACAAATCTTCTTGTATGAGTCATAACCCTATATTATGTTGAGGTCATAGATGCATAGAGTAGATTATCATAAGTTGAATGTAAATGTTGTTGTTGTATTTGTATTAGTATTGAGTTAGAACCAATCCCATAAATATGAAAAGGTATAAGAAGTGCATACATGTAACATATGAGCATAACTAGTATAGCTCTTATTCATATCCTATACTAGGAGTAGGACCATAATCAATAAGAGTGTGACATCAGTGTCATTATGAATGAATATGATGGAATTAATTCTAAGCAAAGAATGTATTGTAATTCAGTTTGCTCACAGGGCTTGTTGTGGTCTCATATCATATTAACTCATTACTTCATCATGTTCAACCCTATATAGTTAGCTGGTATGGTTACAACAATTTTGATTCATGGTTCTGTACACTTTCTTTATCCCTATTGTTTCCGTGATTGTAATTTTTAACTAAAAATTTAAATTTCCTAAATTTTTTAATTAGCAATACTATTAGCACATAAGTGGAGTTTTTGTCAAAGTTGTACTTATTTTTCTCCTATTGTAGCAACTAATATAGACACATTTTTGTATTTCAATCTTTTTATTAGGTCTGTTAAATATTGTGATATGTACAAGGTCCTTTATGGTGATGTTTCTTTACAGTTGTTGTCAGAGTCTAATTTTGTTCAGTTTGGG
>JZKD02S1673162.1:1254575-1265943 GCA_000966675.3 Picea glauca
CTGTATTCTTATTGGGAATAATATTCTAGCATGAATCTAGGTTAGGTGGTATATCACAACACTAAGTATTTAGTGAATTTTGTTTTATCAAAAATCACATTGTGACAACACAAGTAACATGATCATGATCATACTCGTGATTAACATATGGCAAAGGTCTGCAACTCTAGGGTTTCTTCATTGTAACATCCCTCTTTGGCGCACTGAGCGAACTTATTCTTTGAGGACACTTGCTCGCAAGTGATCCAAATTATTATGATATTAAAACATTGTCTTTGATTATGATGCGTCATGGGTGGATGACATGTTGTTTTACTACATTGACATAGACATGTGCTATTGACTCGGTTTTACTGAGTGTGCAGGGTTTTGGAGCTTGAGGATGCAGAGGCATCGATGGAACCCCTTGGACTGTGGATCAAGTCAGGGAGTGTTCTATTGGGGTTTGATTGATTTACTATGATATTAATACGTTTCATTAGATGATATGATGTGGACATCTTCTGACATGATTTGTTGATGATGCAGGCTGACGATAGCTTACTGACCAGAATCACATATGGAGTAAAGGGGTCACATACGACTACCAGAGAGGTTGAGGGAGAGGTGTGGTCAACAACCCTGCCACAACCTACTAGCACTCTCGCAATGGATCGAATTGTAGGTTAACGATTACCTAGTTCGAGAGGACCCACGATGCCATGAGGGTAGACTGCAACAGTCACTCACGATGATTCTAAGGGGTGTGCAATAAGGCGGGGGCCTTATTCCTTAGAAGCCCTTAGTCTCCCACAAGTTCACCTGGCGGAGTGTTGACTTCAGGGGTTATTGATGTCTACCAATCAGTCAAGAGGTGAGTGGCACCCTTGGAGCACGTGGTGCATCCTGAAGGGCATGTCACGTAAAATAAACAAAAGAGGCGAGTGGCACCCTTGGAGCACGTAGTGTGTCCTAAAGGGCACGTCGTACAAAGAAACAAAATAGGCGAGTGGCACCCTTGGAGCACATAGTGCATCCTGAAGGGCACAAGCGTTGATGATGATAAAGGAACGAACCTAGATGGCCCTAAGACAATTAACACATTAATAAATTTTAAAACAACTCCCCTAATTAAATGTTGCCCAGTTCAGAATCTAAGTCCTAAGTCTAAAACTTTGCTAGGGGTAAAAATTTTGTCTACCCTTGAGAAAACATCTTTAAATTTTTTAAATAAAAACCATTTAAGTAATAATTTTGTTCTTCATAAATTTTTGGGGTAAAATGAAGAGAGTAAGAAAATAATTAAAAGTTGTGGATATAAAATATAAAAGAAGAAATTAATTATTTTCAATTTTTGATAGTTTAAAAAGATGTTGAATTAATAATAAAAGGGAAAAGGGGTTAAATTGCAACTGTCATTTTTAGCTCTAATAAATAGGGGAAAGAGGGAAATTTTAACATTTAGGAAACTGGGAAATGGAAGTAACTTAAAAAGAGAAAGAGGGGAACTCATGGTAAAAAGCGGGAAACCAACTTAGTAAAGATTCTGCATTTAAGAAACTTCCAATTTTGAACTGATTTAGCAATTTCTTTTTAGGGAAAGCTTTTAAAACCTGTAAGGGAATCTAGGGACACCTAGGAGTGATTTTAGGAGAAACTATAGGTGGGTGAGGGAAATGAGACAATTAACAAATTAAAGAAAATAATTATTGGAGGAAAGTGGGGGATGTATGACACTTGCACGAAGGAGAATTTTCAGAAGATTTTTATTAAAACTTAAATTAAATGAAATTTAGGGAAAGAATGGAAGTTCTAAAACTCTATAAAAGAGAGGGAGGAGAAGGAAGAAGGGAATCGGTTGTTAGTGTAACGTTACGCTCCCAGATTAGTGATTTGACTGATTTACTTGTGGGAATTGGGATTTCCCAGCTCAGAGAGGAGTGGTAGCTTGGCCTTGCGAGGTGAGATGGGAGCTAGACGTACCATCTGGATAGTGTGTGGCCCCTTTGCGGCTTAGGGGGCTAAGGGGGAACCAGAGTACCCCTAGCATTGGCTGGGAGGTACCGGTGAGGTCTCGACGGTCGGCGAGCGGGAGCGGCACGAAGCGCGTGAACGTCATCGAGGCGGGCGATAAGGCAATGATACGCTCGATTATTTTGTAGAGTAGAATTCTTAGGAATTATGCTTGGTTTTTATTATTTCTTGAAAATGGATTGGATAGACTTATTAAAGTTCCATCTGAAATTTTATTGAAATTGCTTTATTGTTGGATGGTTATGTGTGAATTTTCAATGGAAACGTATTATGGCTGGATGTAGATGTCTGCGATTTGAATGGAAGTTTTTTTTTATCGCTTGAATGTAGTTCAACAATTTTCTGATAGGTTAATGGTGGAGTTGTAAAACCCCCTTGTTGGTGCATCTGTACATAAATTTTTATTGGTTCTACGTTTTATTTAATTGAAGGCTTCTACCCAGCGTTCTTCTTCTACTGGGCATGCATCTCCCCTTTTCCTTTGGACATAATCTAAATAAAAATATTAATGGTATAGCTTCAATTTTTGACCCAGCATATCGCCCCCCCCCCCTTTCGATGGCCTAGTTGTATAGAGTGTTACAACCAGTGGAGGTTAAGGGCATAGTTTACCTTGACCGTTACCTCTTGGCGTTAATCTTTTCAAAAGATAATGATAAGCTTGACGATGTTTCCTTTCTATATCACCACAATTTTCGATTTAGACGTGGGATGTGTTTTTGTTGATTTACCACCATTGGAACCACGATTTGGCCTAAAAACCTTGACTGTGCATCTAGTCTGCATGTGCCTTCATGTTGGGCCATGATTCACGACTCTGAGAGAGTGTTGTGTGCATGGTGGCGTGGCTCCATCGGTTGTTGTCATGTTTGAATTGGCATTAACCCCGAACTGTTACACTTCCTCTCCATGCATTGATTGCTTGGCCTTTTACCCTTCAGCCATATCATAGTTGTTACATGTGCCTACCTTTAATACTTGACCGAATTCTCATGGTAGGTTTGCATCCCAGACAACACATTTTTTGCCAAATTAACCTATGCTGAGACTGTGGTTACTGGTTGATAGTTTGCCTATTTAGTCCGCCCATTCAACGCTGTATTGTTTTATGGGGTGTGAGTGAGAAATTCTGGATTGAAGCGACTACATTTATTTTATGTTGTGGACAAACAGCGTTGAATGTGTTCTTAATTATAAGACATAATTGATTATATTTTATCATTTTTTTTATTATTTTTGACTGTCTACACTTTATATATTTTATTATATATGGACAGACAACACTATTTAGGTTCTTGATGAAAAGACAAAAAACCTTGGTGGTTGTTTTTTTTTTCCCATCTCTAAGATTTTTACTGGACCTACCTAGTCACATTGGTAAAGTCACCTGAGAGGCGGAAGACCCACTTACTACAGAGTTATCTATCCTTCCATCGTACTTACCTTCCCCTCGAAAAACAAAACCACCTTCTTGTGTCCAATTCATGTTAAAATGCATAAAAATTATAATCCATATGTTTGAATTGCTTGAATTTCATTTCCTTATCATTCTGAATAATATTATATTTTTTTTTATCGGTTATGATGACGAACATAATACAAAATACCCTTGATTGAGATTGATTGTGGTAAGACCACCAATGACCCAAATGCCAGGAAGTTCACTCTAATTTGAATTAAAATACCCTTTTGGTTATACATGACTTATTTGTTATTGAGAATTTATGAGTCTCCCTAGGATAGAAGGAATTATCTTTTTAGTGTTTTATGTGTGGTTGGTTTTCAAATTTTAAGGAAGGAATTTCATTGTTGGAATTTGTATGTTAGCTTGATGTTTAGTAAGACAAGTACTTCATAATCTATAGGGATGAAATATAATAGTACCTTCCAAAGGAGGATGATTATATTCCTTTAGTTTATCATATATTTGGTGAGAAGAGTAAATTATAATAAGTGAACCCTTCTTTGTTATAATTTTTAGATATATAAAACATATGGATAAAGGTGCAAATCTCTAGTTATGGTTCATGTTAGTTAGACTTATAGGAATTGAGGTGTAGTTGGTAAGCTTAAATTAATCTGATGATATTTTGTCGATACACTAGAATTGAATTTATTATAACATTGGTAGAATTACTTATATTGCATAGTAATGGAAAAACTATAGTACTAGTGATGAAGGACTTGATTTATAGGATGCAAAATTGTCCTTGTTATATGAGAAATTATTATGGGTTATAAATTGTAGTTATGGTGGCTATGTTTCAAATTGATGTCTCTGATCTTCCTAATTTAGTTGTTTGTATGGGGATGGAGTTAGAGATAACTAGATCATATTGTATTAAATTTTTCGATTCTTGAGCAAGAGATCTATTTCCATATTATTGATGTTTAAATTCTAGGAGTGATGGTTACACTAGGATTGGATAAAGGAATTAGACACCTCCTTGTTCCTCAGAATAGTCGCCAGCCCTGAGACCTTAAATGGTCAAAATCGATGGGAACCTGGGCTTGAGCATTTCTTATGTGTCCTGGAGGTCCTAACCATTGCAGGGTAGGACGGTTGGGTAGTCAATCTTATTTATTGTCGATTGATTATCATTCATTGCTCGCATATTGCTTGATGTGCATCTTGGATCTTATGTTGTTGCATGCGCCATGATTTGTCATCATGTTGCGACACAGAGTAGAATGTCTTGATTACCCTTGTACACACGCACACACACACAAAAAAAATATTGCACTTGTTATGAGAGGTTGATGTCGTGACAAACATGAGGTTTGTTACATTCATGCTCGGCTCTACAACATCAGTTTTGAACCTTCTTTGACTCCCTTGGTACGCGTTGAATGACTCAACCCTATTGCAATGACTGCCTCAGAAGAATGGGGGAAGAAGGGGGGTGAAATCCCCCTCCTAACAAACCTTTTTCGCCAACAATCCAGAAAAATTATGAGCACGCCGACCATCCTTTGAGCTACCATCACACTTATGAGAACAATACATGCATGAAGAGATGGAAATAAGAAAATAATCAAATACAGAGGCTGATTCCTCGCATCCAAAAGTAACTCAGGTATGGATACCCAAAAAATTCATACCCCAAGCCTTGGTTGCACCCAGGTACATCATCAAAACCACCAGGATAGGGGAGCATACATAGTTCATGCAAGACCATTCCCTCATAGGAAAATTCCTAGGTCTTTGACCCACAAAAAAAGACCTAGCTCGTTGGATCAAGCCATGGTGGAACCCCAAGGGAGACTATGAGATTCAACTGAGCTCCAAAGGTTTCTTTACAATAATATTCTACAACATGGAGGACAAGGACATGATCTTCGAAAGGGGACCATATTTCTACAACTCGACTAGCCTCTACCTGCGTTTCTGGATAGACTGCTTCTGCCCAAAAAAGGAAAACTTCGCATATGCACCGATATGGATTTTCCTTTATTCCCTACCCCAAGAGTTTTGGTTAGAGGAAATTTTATTGGGCATAGAAAACACCCTAGGTAAATATGTCAAATCTTCTGAAGCTACCAAACAAAGAACATACACCTCTTATGCTAGGATATGTGTCTATATGAACATCTCCAAAGCTCTGTCAGACATAGTTACTTTAGAATACCAATATGAGGAATGGGCCCAAACCATAGACTATGAACACATCCCTTTCAGATGTCGATAATTCCATGAACATGGACACCTTTTCAGATACTTCCCTCTCAATGGCCCCCCCAAGAAGGAAGCTGAAGAGAAACCAAAGGAAGGATTTGATCAGTTTCAAAATCAAAGGAGACAAGTGCAGAAGAAGCCCACAACCATCAATGGAAAAAATAACCCAACTAATAACTCTTTTGAATCCCTCAACCACCTCCTAGAAGTAGAAGAGGTGGAAAACCCCCACAAGAACACGGGGAAAGATCCCAACAATTACAAGGAAGATCAGTTGGAACAAAAGAATCAAAACCTAGCAAACCAAGAAGATCCATAGACTCACCCAGTCTCAGGGAAAGAACCAGAAAGAGAAGAAGATACAATCATGGAAATGGATGAGCAAGACCTAGAAGAAATCGACCTAGATAGGTTAGAAGAAGCAATCAACAAGAAGGATCTCCAAACCCTTCCAGAGGACCAATTCAAGAAAGTACACAAAGTATTTCTAGACTCATTAACAAGGGCTACATCTAGGTTGGGGATCAACATAAACCCAAACCGAGATCCAAGAAAACACCCAAAAGAAAAAAAATGAAGGGGAAAAAAATCGGCTCCTCGGCTAATAAAGGAGGCGGGAAACTATATGATCAACTCGCGACAGATTCAAAGGCTCTCAGAGAGATCCTTTTCCCACCCAAAAAATTGTTAACTATGAAGATCCTCACCTGGAATATTAGAGGCCTAAATGGAAGATCCAAATAAAGGATTCTTTAAAACTTCATCAAAATGGAAGACCCTGATAGATTCCTGATTCAAGAGACAAAATGTAGAGGGCAAACTGTAGAAGATATCATCAAAAGATGTTGGCACAATTGCGAATCATATCAAATGAACTAAAAAGGGGCTTTAGGAGGCCTAGACATCCTTTGGAATCCTACTACAGTCATCCTTGATCAAAGCCTCTCCACTCCATGTGCCATCACAATGCACTACAGAGCCATTGGTTCAGACAAGGAAGGAATGATCACAAATGCATATGGTCCATAGATCAGTCAAGACCAAGACCTCTTTTTTCAGAGCCTAGCTTATTTAGGCTCCTTAGCAGAGGGTAAGTGATGGATAATATGAGGCGACTTCAACATGATTCTCACGCTGGAGGAAAAGAGAGGGGGAAAAAAGCGCCTAGAGTAGGATAACGCTAAATTCCAGGAACTCATAAAGGACCTCAAACTGGTAGACATTGAGAATAGAAATGACACCTACACCTGGACCAAGAAAAGATCAAGAAACCACCAAATATCTTCCAGGCTTGATCACTTCCTCATCTCAAAAACTCTCCTCTTGGAAGGCCCCCTAGTAGAATCCAACATCCTCCTGAAGGTAGGTTCAGACCACTAGCCAGTTCAGCTCTAGGCTGACACTATTTCCACCCCAAAGCTTAAACCCTTCAGATTTGAAAATTTTTGGTTCTCCCATCCAGATTTCCAGTAGTTGGCCTGTCACTGGTGGAGCACTGTGGAAACACTGATGGGCACCCAAATGTATTGCTTCCAGTAAAAACTCAAACAATACAAACAACAGGTACGCAAATGGAACAAAGAGGTCTTTGAGAACATTTTTCAAGAGAGGAAATTACTGGAACAAAAACTTAAGAACCTCCAAGAACAATTAATTCAAGTAGGATACACAATCACCCAACAACAGGAGGAAAATGAACTCAAAATGAAACTAGAAGAAAGGCACAAGCAAGAAGAGATCTTGTGGAGATAGAAATATAGGGTTCAATGGCTCAACGAAGGAGATAAGAACACCAAATTATTCCATCGTTCTATGATCCACAGACGCATTATCAATCACATCATGAAGCTGGAAGAATCACAAGGCAACACCCTATTAAATCATCAGGAAGTAATGCATGAGATGACAAATTTCTACAAGGAACTCCTCTCCAAACCCTAGGTGGATTGCACCTAAAAAATAGAGCGGGTGGTCCAAAACATCCCAACTATAATCACCCAGGAACAAAATGAGGCTCTCATGACACCAATAACGCAGAAGTGGATCAGGCTATTTAGGAGTTACCTATAGGCAAGGCTCCAGGTCCAGATGGTTTCAAAACAGACTTCTTCCACTCCTGTTGGCCGATGTTAAGGGAGGAAGTGTGGAAGCTGGTGGAGGAATCACATAGCTCTGACAAAGTCCTTCCAGCACTAAATTCCATTTTCCTCACCCTAATACCCAAAGAAGAAAGAGTCGCAAACCCAAGGAACTTCAAAACCATATCTATTTGCAATGTGATCTACAAAATCATTTCCAAGGTCATAGCTCTAAGACTCAAGCCTATTCTACCCTTCATCATATCCAAGGAGAAATCAGGATACATTGAAGAAAGGAAAATAATGGATGGTTTCATTCTTGTCCATGAAATCATTCACTCGCTCAAAAGCACCCACACTCCAGGTATGCTTCTAAAACTTGACCTTTCAAAAGATTTTGATAAATTAAGTTGGGAATATATGAAAGCGCTTCTATCGGATTTCGGTTTTGATAGGGATTGGGTCTCCTAGATCATGAACCTCATATCCACGACCTTCTTCTCAATCCTCATCAATGGTGTCCCCTCTCAACCCTTCTCCCCCTCAAGAGGGATAAGGCAAGGATACCCTCTTTCCCATTTTCATTTTTTCATAATGGTTGAAGGACTAGGGCGCTATATCAAGACCTCAATTCAAAATGGTTCCCTCCAAGGCCTTCCTCTTCATGAATTAGAACCGACAGACTCCCATAGCCAATTTTTCAATGACATGCTAGTAATGAATACCCCCACTGCACAAGAAGCAATAAAACTAATCTCCATCCTCTCTGATTTCAGCGAAGCCTCTGGCACCACCTTTAATCTGACCAAATCCCAGCTCTTCTTTATCAATACTCCTTTCGAAATCCAACATCACCTTTCTCAAATTCTGAATACCCATGTCTTCACTCTACCCTCTCGCTACCTAGGACTCCCTCTCTCTGACTTAGCAACCAGAAACATCTCCTAGGACTCCCTCCTACTCTCCATAACCAATCGTCTCAACAACAGGACCTTTCATTCCCTCAACCTTCCAGCCATAATTTTTCTCTTAAGGTCAATCCTCCAGGCCATCCCAGATTACCTCTTATCATCCCTGGCTGCCCCCAATCAGTTATAAAGAAAATCAAGAATCTATAAAGAAAATTTCTTTGGCATGGACACAACCTGAACAAATAATGGGGCTTACTCAGCTGGGACAAAGTCCACAAGCCTAAATCTTCAGGTGGTCTGGGCCTCCGAGACCCTGGTAATTTAAATAGCATCATGGGAGCAAGAATTTGGTGGAGATGGCTCAAAACTCCAACAGAGCTTTGGGAAAAACCATGGAAATGAAAATATGGCCCAAATACGCACCAAATTCAACTTATAAGAATGAAGGGGAAAATTCAAGACTCCAACATCTAGAATGTGGCTTGGAAAAATTGACCACTCATATAGGAACATGCTTTCTAGGAAGTCTGCAATGGTCGGAGTGCCCTATTCTGGATGGATTCCTGGCAGCAAATGCCACCCCTTCGACTGGAAGAAAATCTACAATCCTATGAAAATCACATTCAAGATCTTGCCACTCTCAAAGTGGCATATCTGTGGATAGAAAACCCCAGCGACTCTCCCTGGTGAAGCTGGAAATCAACTCATCAAGAACTCCAAGTGGAAATGAACTGTGACCTGCAACAATGGAAACAAGAAACTACCCAAAGGCGAATCATGAAAAACATAGACCCAACCATTCTCATATGGTGATACACACCTCATGGAAGTTTCACTCTCAAGGAGGGATACACCCTACAGGAGAATTTCCATAAACTTCAGAAAGACAACATATGGACAACAATATGGAAATAAAAACTCTGGCCCAAAATCTCTACTTTCCTCTGGCTTCTACTACAAAAGAAGATCTTAACATGGGACAATCTCTAGAGACGAGGTTTCATTAGCCCCTCGATCTGCCATCTCTGTCATCTCTAGACAGAAACCATGGAGCACCTCCTAAATAATTATAAATGTGTTAAACCTGCACAAAATAGATCTAGCTAAACAATGATACACACATTTACAGAGAGAATAAAAGAAAGAAGAAGAAGGAGAGAAAGAATTCTCATTAACCGTTGTGAATAATGAATGATTTACACATGATATACTCTGTATAAATCAATGAGTTTGACTTGAGGATAGCCAATTCACCATAGTGGTGGTCTAGAGTGATCTTGACACACACCAACAGTTATGAGAGTGAAATTCCCCCTATTCTATTCTCTAAGGCAGTTACGAGAGTGAACTGCCACCTAGTTGAGTTAACTAGTCAACTAGTCTTTAGTTATCTAACTGAACAAAGAGTAGTGAGGAGTTAAATTAGGGAATCAAGGCTAATGCACCACTCTGGTGATGATACCAAGGAAAGGTCAAATTAGCATGGCGATTATCCCAATGTTGCATGGTCATGATTCCAATGCAACATCTAAACTCAACTCAACTAGTCAAACTGAAGTGTCAATTGAAAGAGAATATTCTCCAGGTGGAATATTCTCCCCTAAAATATAGGAGATTGGATAATGAATAATTATGACTAATAAACAAGGAATAACCTTAGGAAAAAAAATCTTAGGTGTGTGTGAAGTAACTCCAACACCCCCTCTGAACATCACTATCGTGAAAATAAAGATTGGGTCCCAAAAATGAGGCCATGTTAGGTACCTAAGTACAAAAGATACACTGAAAATAATGTGAGGAAAGAGGGAAAACCTCATGGAAAACCCTCCCCTCAAGGTACAATGTATGTAAAAATAAGAACTATAGTTGCTAGGAAACTGTGTCCTTCACTCCAAGATGACTTCACAGAGAATGGAATTTTTTCTCAGTGAAGGTCTTGGTGAAGATGTTTGTCGTCTATTCTGCTGAAGGACAAAATTGTAAGTCGATGATCCCCTTGTGTAATAATTCTTGAATGTAGTGCATGCATGTAGTGCATGTGGATCTCAATGTGCTTCGTCCGCTACCTCTGAACTGGATCTCTGTAGAACTTCAGAGTTCTCTGGTTGTCACAGCATATGATGATCGACCGATGAAACTGAATGCTCAACTCAATGAGAAAATGTTTTAGCCACATAGCCTGAATGGTTATGTTAAATACACCTCTTTACTCTGACTTGGCTGAAGATAGAGCAATGGAAACTTGCTTATTTCTCGACCAACAGATCGGCCTGGAACCAATACTAAGTGAGTAATCGGATGTGGACTTGTGATCAGTGTTATCACCAACCTAGTCGAAATTAGTACAACCGATGAGATCTAATGTAGAGTCTGCTACATAATGAATCCCAAAGGTGATGGTGCCCTATATGTATCGAAGGATGTGCTTTGCAGCCTTCCAATGTAGCTCATGCGGCTCCTGCGTGAACCTAGAAACTACGTCAACTGCATAGGATAGGTGTGGTATGGAGTGTGTGAGATACAACAAGCTCCCCACTAGCTATCTGTACAGTTTGTTGTCAACCAGTGGTGTCTATTAAGAACCAAACATCAATATAGCATAGAAAAACCTCAGGAAAAGTACTCAACGCCTTGAAAAAGATATAATTTCAGATAATAAGCCTCTTCGAGGGGGAAACCTCCTTTTACCC
>JZKD02S1673162.1:1295205-1315392 GCA_000966675.3 Picea glauca
TAGGTTGTTCCTAGCTGGCTGGGAGGTTAGTCAGTTTTGGGCAGAGCTTCATCTTGGACAGAGTTGGACAACAACATCAGTTTGAGGTATTTATTATCATGCTGCTCATTTTTCTTAAATTCTGTTGAATAATGAATTGTTATTATGCTGAATAGAGAACATAAAATAAATTATGATAACAATTCTATGTTTAAATTTATGTTTTTTTAAGGCTCTATTTGGACAGGCCTTACACTTTTTCATATGACCTCTATTTTAGGCACGTGATAGCCCATTAGAAATGTATTTTAGATATTTATACATTACGCCATCAAACTCTAACACCATCTACAGTTTGACTACGACGAGCCAAAGAAACATTGTCTAGTGCTCCAAAACGGCCTTGGAAGTACATCAAGATGTGTTGACATGAAAACATATAAAATAAGCCATTTGAATTAGGTGAGAGGCCACCAATATCCACCTAGAAGATGTGTAGGAATTCAGACAGCCCCAGAAGTGTAGAACCCACAATTACAAAGAAGTACATAAGAACGTACTGAGCTTCATGGAATCTGAGACAAAATTTCTCAATTGCAAGTGTAGGCATGGAAACTGAGACAAAATTTATCTTGGGCCTGAAAGTACCAGAATCAGATTGAGGCGTGGAGACATATATTTTTAGGTAATTCGACGCCACGAATTCAATGGTGTTTCTTGTTTTCTTATCTAAGTAAAGCTTCTGCAGCTGAACTCTAGAATGATGTATACTTATGTATTTTTCCAAATTTTGTTGTTGAGTTAATAAAAAGGCCTACCCATTTGAGAGTAGGACCTAGAGATGTAGTCCACTAGGGATGAACTTCGTTAACAAGTTTTTTTGTTCAGATCTGATTCTTATGTCTCTTTATCATCGATCTTTCCTTCATTATGGTGCATTTCAGTTTATGCTCATTTAATACAATTCTTTAATAAGTCACATTGATGAAAAGATCCTGGATTAGTGTGGAAGAAGAAAAATATTCCCTATGGTGGTCTATGAAAGTAAAATATATTGGTTGTATTTGGACACAAATTATGAAGAGTACCATTGATATGGGTACACTATCTATTGGTTGGATGTTTTAAATAACCAATGGTGTTTTTATTTTGTTCTCATCCCAAACATACGATGTATGTCATTAGCATTATAAATAACCAACTTATATGTCTCATCAATGATGGATCCACATCTGTTTGGTCTATTGAAGGAGTTGATAATTTTCAATTTGGTTGGTCAGGTCTTGAATGAACATTGGAGTATTTTGAGGATGACTGGGGATTCAAATGGAATTTGTTACAACAACTTTCTACATATATAAATAAAAAATGTCCTGGGTATCTTTCATTCCATACAGTCCATGGGATAGTACTTATGTGCAATAGCACTGAAGTTCCATTCATTTTTTACGATTTGATGACTGGCTTATGTATCCAAACAAATATCAATAATGTTTCCATGTTACATGACTCGAGCTTGAAATTTCCATTGCAAGATAATTGTAATGACCTAATTGAAAGTGAATTTTTTTTTCCTCTTCTTCCAAGTATGGATTGTGTTGATGAGGTCCACCATTGGAAATAGATCATATGGCTTAGGCTACTTTGCCTCATATGAGTTAATGTCAAATATTCCACCATTTGGAACATATTGTTTGGTTTTTGTTACTTGGTCTGATAATAATGAATATGAAATATTGTCAAATTCTATTATATATTTTGATATTTTTCACTTTCTTATCCTTGTCATATGAATTTTTATAATGCTTTTATGATATTTTAATTTCCCAGTGTATTTTAATTGCATTTCTGTATATGGTTCATAATCACCTATGTTTATATTTCCTAATTATGTCATTTAACCACCTTTTGAATTCAAATTGCTATTGTTAGTTAATAATGATGTAATATTTTCTATGTATATTGAAGGCACAAGTAAGATACATACTCATTCTCCGACATCATGTGAAAGGAGAAAAAAACTTTTTCGTTTATGGTATCAACAAAATAAAGACAAAATACATGAATGTAAAAGAGCTTTATATCATATTAGAACCACTCAAAATATGAATCCAAATGATTTTCCAAATAGTTGTAAGTATCGAAGTTTCGTTGATATCATGAGAAGAACATTTCCTCTTGATGTTTCTTTCCAACAATCTTTTCAGGGTCGAGATATTTCTAATATTCCACAATCTACTGACAACATTGTTTTAATTCAGAAAACTTCTGATATTTGGGAAGATCATCATGTAGAAAACCAAGATACAAATGACAACCTTCAGTCTTCTTCAAATGAAAATCCAACATTGTTGCATGAAAAAAGAGTGCAAAATCTTCATGGTGAAGTTACTGATGATATTTAACATATATTTGCCTCTAACGTTGTGGGTGAAAGTAATATGCTTGCTAATTTGGTTGATAATTTACAACCTATAGACAATGCCATTGGATCTACCTTTCATATTTCTCATTTTTCAGAAAATATCGTCCCACCAACAAAATCAATTAGAACTATTTCACTTGGAACAACTAAGGTATTGTAGTACCACCATTCATTAATACCATTCTACAATTGGACGCATTATATAGATTACTGAAAACTGGATTTATTTTCTCCTTATTAGCAGGACACAAACCATTCCAATAGAGGTATAGAAATTAATGCCCTATATATTCCTACAACACATGTTCGAAGTCAAGGGGAGCCTTCTCGTTACCTTTTTCCAAGTCAACCAAGACCATCTAATTGGGAAGATAATGTAAATGATCCGTGTATATTATTGTTGTTCGTCTTTTATGCTTATACTTCTCATTTTACATAGTTCCTTGTAAATTAAATATTTATATATATTATGAACATGACACTATTCAATGCAATCAATATAGAGAAATGAAATCCATCAATTCAAGGGAAATAAATGTTGGAAGTAATGGACCCATTCCTCTTGCCCCAAATTTGGATGTACATTCAAGACTAAATTTTACTCTTCCAATTGGTTCTCAAGATGATCCCGTGTCTATATTTCATGTTGGAAGTAATGAACGTTCTTTCCATCATTTTGATATAAACATGATTGCAGTTCATAAAAAAAATTAATAAAAAATTGATAGCCTATCAACATGAATCTTATCCTCGAATCCAAATTTTGAGAGCGTCTGAAGGACCTATTTGTAAAAGGTGTAAGAATGAGCGAGGTTCCAATCGATTCTCTCATTGGAATAACATGGATCTAGGAGACCAACCTCATGTTCTAAGAGTACTTACCCAAGTTGAAGAGATGTTAATAGAACGGGTTAATCCAATACTACAAGTGACACATACTCATGGTGGGAAATATAAATATAGTGGTCACACAATCGGCTTTCCACAATATATTTCCATGATTTTGATGCAGGAGCATCGTAAGCAGTCAAGCGAGCATGGAGGTGAAGGACATGTGGAAAGCGCGACATGCATTTTTCACCTTTTGAAATGTTTTGAAAGTGTAAGGGAGCGGATATTAATGTAATAGTTAGGAAGATGGTGTACTTGAATTTATATCTTGGAGGTTGTAGACAGATCTTGAGCGATTGATCTCATCTGTAAAACATTAAGGCATTTATGCATAGTTAATGGAAGTAGGTAGGTTTGAATTAATAGATTAGACAGTTTAGAGAGTAGGAGGGAAAACAGATATAGACAACCTCGCCTTTGTATCATTAGAGAGAGTTGTATCATTAGATCATTAGCATAGCATAGAAGAAGAGATGTGCAGAGAGAGAGAGAGCTCTAGAAAAGTCCATGTACAAGAGATTTGAATCAATATATGAATCTTTGAATTAGATTTCATGGTGTTGTGATGTTTTATGTTTATACATGGTGAATGGTAAGCTCACAGTTACTTTATTCTCTCTGTTATGCATTTTCTTTAATACTGTGTGTATGTATGATTTCATGTTGAATGTTTGAAGTTTGAGAGAGAAAGAGAATGAGTTTGAATTGTTTCTCTTCCTGAGTGAGAGTTCCTGCAAGGAGTGCAGTGAAACGTCTGCAAGGAGTGTGTTGACGAAGGTTCAGAGTTTATCTCTGAAATCTCAGGAGGGATACCGTTGTTATCATTCCAACATAAGTGAAAGTGAAGCACAGAATCCATGCAAGGTGTGCATAGTCTAATTGGAAGATAAAACTTACCAACCAAGGGGAGAGTTGAAGGAATTTTGTTGCCAGGTCCACAGAGTTGAAGAGAAATCAAATACTTAGAAGTATTTGAAAGAGTGTCGCAAGGAGTGCCTACAAGAACCCTTTTAGAAGTTTGAGTTTGTAAGTGAAAGCTCAGGAGGGATAACACCATTGAAATACTTCAAAGGGAGACAAGGGTCGAAGTCATCTAGTAGAAGTAAAATTCAGAAGGGAGAACATTGGCTCATTTCGCAGGAGCAACAAGCGTTCAAAATTCTCTGTGGAGAATTCATGAAACCACGAGGATCGTAGGATCTAGAGAATTTGTAGGGTGGTCGTAAGATCCAGAGAAGTTGCAGGGTGGTTAGAGGTAGGAGAACTCATCACTCTAGGATCCATAATCAACATGGACCGTTGATCGTGCTTTGCACAAGCCATCAGATCATTTTGTCATTTTAGGGATCCTGGCAACAAGGAGTTGAGTGCAGTGGAATGAAAGTCCCGAAGTCACGAGTTACAACAGGAATTGGCATGGAGTTTCAGGATTTCGACACTTCGGGTGTCGGGAAACGGAGGAGACAACACCTTGGGATCAAGAGTTATAGAAACCAGGCAGAGTGACAAGTGGAAAGGATCCATGCGAAAGACAGAGGATAGTGGAAAAGACAGGTGGTGCACTTGTCGCCAGGCGGAGTCAAGCTTCGTTGACTATTTCAGGGTTTTGTAGGTTCGAGAGCTAGAAGTCTTGCATTAGGATTTACGAAGTCATGAAGTCTGAAATTCTGAATCGGTGGAAAGTTCTATGAGAAGCTAGCCTTTGTTGAATACATTTTGACAAATCGACATTTTGGGTTTCGACAGTAGAGGGTCGAGAAAATCAACATTAGGGATCGTGAATTTGAGAGACCCGAAGTCCTGAATTAGTGAAGAGTGTGACGTTATTGTGGTCAAGGAGATTTGGGTTGGTGCCTGGTGTTTGTTCACGCAAGATCAATTCATAAGTACCTGTGGATACACCGTGAGTGTATGAGATATTCCCCGAGGGGAAATTAAAGAGTCAATTAGACTCAAGGGTAGATTAGAATGATCCTGCACGGACCTCGACCCAAGGGTTTGGGGGTTTGCACCAGTTGTGGTATGAAAGCACAAAAAAAGTCTTTGCTTTCTATAGCAGAGAAAAGAGAACCATTTAAATCCATGTCGTCGAGAAGAAGAGACAAACCAATGTCTGATCCAGAAGTGGAGAGAGAAATTCGTGAACTACGTGTCAGGCTTGATGCCATGGAGATAGCACAGAGGCGCACAGTCGACCCTGGGGATATCAGTGAGGATGACAGTGAAAATGAAGATGGACACGAAGAAGAAGTTGCAGTCAAAGATGCTGCGAATGAATGCCTATTCAGGGCTATTTCTAGGATAGGTGCCAGAGAAAAAATGGACATTCCAGTATATGAAGGAAACTTGGATGTTGAAGAGATTCTAGACTAGATTACAACTCTGGATAAATACTTCATCTATGAGGATGTTGAGGAAGATAAGAAATTCAAACATTTTGTCACAAGACTTAAAGGGCATGCAACACTATGGTGGGATGAACTGCAAGCTGACAGACACAGCAAAGGCAAGCGGAAAATCAAAAGTTGGGATAGAATGGTTGCAAAGATGAAATCCAAATTCATACCCAAGGACTATCAAATTACTTTGTTTCGAAGGATGCAGAATTTGAGACAGAAGTTGATGTTAGTAAAGGAATACACTGAATAATTATACAAGTTAAACATCAGAGTAGGTCATCGGGAAAGTGATGATGAAAAGTTTTCCAGATACATGAATGGTCTGAGATATGACATCCAATATGAGATGATCATGATGATCATTCGAACTATGGAAGATTCTTATTAGATGGCTCTGAAAGATGAAGAGAAGCTGAGCCAAAAGAAAGTTCAAAGAGGCCAAGATAGAAGTCAAGCCAGAGGAAAAACAATTGACCAAGACAAGACTCAGAAGTCTAAAGAAGAGGGGAAGAAACCTCAACCTCAACTTGAGAGAGGGAGAAGCTCACAAAGAGGGTAGTATGCTAATAGAAATACTTTTCCTTGAGCTAGAGGAAGAGGAAGAGGCTGAGGAGGTGAAGTAAAATGTTTTTTCTATGGGAAAAATGACCATAAATCTCATGAGTGTCCAGATAAAAATAAAGAAGGTGGTGAGACTCACATTTCCGAAGCACAAGGACATAATGTTGAGGCAGAATATGTTGAGGGTGGGAGATCCTTAATGATGAGGAAAGTTCTCTTAATGCCAGAGAAGGAGGCAGAGAACCCAACCCAAAGGAACAGTCTATTTTGGACTACTTCCAAAAGAAAAGACAAGGTATGCAAAGTCATCGTAGATAGTGGTAGCACAGACAATCTCGTTTCTACATAGATGGTATAAAAGTTGGAGCTGGAGACTATCGTACACCCAAGCCCATACAGAGTTTCATGGCTACAAAAAGGACATCAGGTAAATGCCACTAAACATTGTTTAGTTGAATTTAAAATAGGAGGATATAAGGATGAAATATTATGTGATGTCATTCCCATGGGTGTTTTTCATCTATTGTTGGGTAGACTGTGGCAATATGACAAGAATGTCGTTCATGATGGGAGAAAGAACACATACACCCTAGAGAAGAATGGGAGAACTCACATGTTCTTACCAATTAAGGATAAAGAGGTCAGACCAGAGGTGAGCAACATTGTACTTCTCATGAGTGGGAAGGAACATCTTAATGAGGTTAAGAAGAAGGAGGACACACAATTTATTGTGGTCAGGAAGCCTATAATTGTTTTGACCAGTACAATGATAGATGATTTACCAGAATAAATCTAGAAGTTGCTAGAAGCGTTCACTAATATAGTAGTGGACGAACTACCTTGTTCGTTGCCACCGATCAGGAGTATAAGCCATCACATTGATCTTATACCTGGAGCCAGTTTACCAAATAAAGTAGCGTACAGATTGACACCACAGGAGAATGAAGAAGTCAAGAGGCAAGTCCAGGATTTAATGGACAATGGATTGATTAGAGAGAGCTTGAGTCCATGCGTTGCTCCAACAGTACTCAGCCCAAATAAAGATGGAGGCTGGAGGATGTGTACAAACTCAAGAGAAATCAACAAGATTACCATCAGATACAGATTTCCATTACCAAGGATGGACGATTTGATGGATTTCTTGAGTGGAGCAATATTTTTTTCAGAAATTGATTTGAAAAGAGGATATCATTAGATTCGTATGAGAGAAGGTGATGAATGGAATAAAACGTTCAAAATGAATGAAGGGCTGTATGAATAGATTGTTATTTTGGCTTAACAAATGTGCCTAGTACTTTCATGATATTGATGAATGAAGTCCTGAAGGATTTCATTGAGAAATTCGTCATTGTATATCTTGATGATTTATTGATTTTCAGCAAGACAAAAGATGAACACTTGAAGCATTTAGCTACAGTGATGAAGAGATTACAACAAGAGAAATTGCTGATAAATATGAAGAAATCATCATTTATGAGGACATAACTCATTTATTTGGGGTTTGTTATCTTTGCAAATGAGTTGAAGATGGATTCAGATAAAGTAGAAGCGATTAAGAATTGTCCATCACCGAAGAGTGTATTTGATGTTTGAAGCTTCCATGGTTTAGCTAGTTTCTACAAGAATTTCATCCAAAATTTCAGTGGGATTAGCGCACCAATGATGGACACAATGAAGAAAATACATAAAGCTTCCATTGGACAGAGGAAGCAGAGAAGAGCTTCAACCTACTGAAGAAGAAGATCACTAAGAAACCTATTTTGGTTTTTCCGCATTTTAGCAAGACGTTCCAGGTCAAGTGTGACGTGAGTGGGTTTGCGATTGGAGCGGTCTTGAGCTAAGACGACAGACTGGTTGCATACTTCAACGAGAAATTGAATGAAGTGAAGGTTAAGTAGTCAACATATGACAAGGAATTTTATGCAGTCATACAAACACTGAAGAAATGGAGACACTATTTGGTTCCTAAAGAGTTTGTTTTGTACAACGATAATCACGCTTTGAAATTCATGACTCGATAGGAGAAGTTGAACCAAAAATATGCTAAATGGGTTGAATTCATGTAGAATTTTACTTTTGTGACTAAGCATATTTCTGGAACTGCTAACAAAGTTGTTGATGCTTTGAGCAGGAAATGTTTGCTTATGCAGGAATTGAGAGTCAAAACTTTGGGTTTTGATAACCTCAAAGAGATGTACAAGGATGACCCAGATTTTAAGGAAGTGTATGAAACATCTAAGAATCCAGTTCTCAGGGATAGAAGCTAGTGGACCAAATATATGATCCAGGATGGATTATTATTTAGGTTCAATCAACTATGTATTCCAAAATGCTCCATGAGGGAGAATCTGCTGAAAGAAAAACACACTGGAGGATTGGTCAGACACTTAGTTCATGACAAGACATTCTCAAAGTTGAATGGCTCATATTTTTGGCCAGGAATTAGGACAGATGTTAAGAAATTTGTGTACAATTGCAGGATTTTTCAACACACAAAAGGAAGAAGGAAGAACACAGGGTTGTATCAGCCATTACCCATACCAGAAAGGTCGTGGGATGTAGTGAGCATGGATTTTGTATTTGGACTGCTAAGAACACAAAGAGGATGTGATTTAATCTTTGTGGTAGTCGATATATTTTACAAGATGGCACATTTCATACCATGCCGAAAAACTAGTGACGCAACTCATATTACGAGCCTGTTTTTCAAAGAAGTCGTCAGACTTCATGGCTTGCCAAGGATTATTATTTCAGATCGAGATACCAAGTTCATGGGACATTTCTGGAGGAATTTATGGAAGAAGCTGGGGACAAGTTTGTCTTTTAGCTCAGCGTATCATCCTCAAATTGATGGGTAGATGAAATTTGTGAATAGAAGCTTGGGATATTTGCTGACCAGCTTAGTGACTGAACACCACAGTCAGTCGGATCACATTCTTCCACATGTGGAATTTTCTTATAATGATTCGATCAATAGAAGAATAGGGCAGAGTCCATTCGAAATTGTATATGGAATGCAGCCAATGGGAGTTTCTGAGTTGAAAGATTCAGAACAGAATGAATTTAGGAGTGCTAGTGCAAAGGAATTTGCATAAGCAATGAAGGAGCTTCACAACCAAGTTAAGGAGTGATTGCAGAGTTCAATCCAGGAGTATAAGCGTAGAGAAGATCAACACAGGCAAGAAATTCAATTTGAAGTTGGTGATTTGATTCTTTCACATCTGAGGAAGGAAATGTTCCCAATGGGAACATATAACAAACTGAAGATGAAAAAGATTGGACCATGCAAGATCATGAAAAAATTTGGGGCAAACACATATGAGATTGAATTACCCAATGGGGTAGGAATTTCACCGATATTCAATGTTGCGGATTTGTACCCTTACAGAGATGAAGAAACAGGAGCAGAGGATGAACAAACAGAGGTTCAGTGGACTAAACAAATTCTTGTATCTTAAAATCAACAGATGGAAAGAATAATTGACAAGAGAGTCATCAGGAAGACTAGAATAAAAGAGTATTTTGAATACTTGGTCAAATGGAAGGGACATCCAATTGAAGATGCAAGTTGGGAAGATGAAGCAAAAATTCACAAGCATGGATAGACCATGCAAGAACTCATGAACATGAGTTCATGGAAATTTTCAAGCGAGAGAGTAATGATGCAGGAGCATCGTAAGAAGTCAAGTGAGCGTGGAGGCGAAGGACAACTGGAAAGCGCGACACACATTTTTCACATTTTGAAATGTTTCGAAAGTGTAAGGGAGCGGATATTAATGTAATAGTTAGGAAGATGGAATATTTTCATTTATATCTTGGAGGTTGTAAACATATCTTGAGTGATTTCTCTCATCTGTAAAACATTAAGGCATTTATGCACAGTTAATGAAAGTAGTTAGGTTTGAATTAATAGATTAGACAGTTTAGAGATTAGGAGGGAAAATAGATATAGACACCCTCTCCTTTGTATCAATAGAGAGATTTGTATCATTAGATCATTAACATAGCACAAAAGAAGATAACTGTAGAGAGAGAGAGCTATATAAAATTCCATGTACAGGAGATTTGAATTAATATATGAAGATTTGAATAAGATTTCATGGTGTTATGATGTTTTATGTTTATACATGGTGAATGGTATGCTCACAGTTGGTTTATTCTCTCTATTATGCATTTGCATTAATACTGTGTGTATGTATGATTTCATGTTGAATGTTTGAAGCTTGAGAGAGAAAGAGAAAGAGAATGAGTTTCAATTGTTTCTCTTCCTGAGTGAGAGTTCCTACAAGGAGTGCAGTGAAACGTCTGCAAGGAGTGCGTTGACGAAGGTTTAGAGTTTATCTCTGAAATATCAGGAGGGATACTCTTGTTATCATTCCAACATAAGTGTAAGTGAAGCACATGAGACGTGCAAGGTGTGCATAGGCTGGTTGGAAGCTAGAAATTACCAACCAAGAGGAGAGTTGAAGGACTGGTGTTGCCATGTGCACTGAGTCAAAGAGAAATCAAATACTTAGAAGCATTTGAAAGAGTGGCACAAGGAGTGCTTGCGAGAACCATTTTGGAGGTTTGAGTTTGTAAGTGAAAGAACAGGAGGGATAACACCATTGAAATACTTCAAAGGGAGACGAGGGTCGAAGTCATATAGTAGAAGTAAAATTCAGAAGGGAGAACATTGGTTCATTTCGCAGGAGCAATGAGTGGTCGAAATTCTCTGTGGAGAATTCACGAAACCACGAGGATCGTAGTATCTAGAGAAGTTGCAGGGTGGTCATAGGATCCAGATAAGTTGCAGGGTGGTTAGAGGCAGGCAAAATCATCACTCTAGGATCCAAAATCAACATGGATCATTGATCATGCTTTGCACAAGCCATCAGATCATTTTGTCATTTCGAGGATCCTGACAACAAGGAGTTGAGGGCAGTGGAACAAAATTCCTGAAGTCACAAGTTGTGATAGGTATTGGCATGGATTTTCAGGATTTCAGCACTTCGGGTGTCGAGAATCAAAGGAGACAGTGCCTTGGGATCGAGAGTTCCAGAAATCGGGCAGAGTGATAGGTGGAAAGGATCCGTGTTAGAGACAGAGGATAGTGGAGAAGATAGGTGGCACACTTGTCGCTAGCCAGAGTCAAGCTTCATTGACTGTTTCGGGGTTTCGTAGGTTGGAGAGATGGAAGTCTTGCATCAGGATTCTCAAATTCGCAAAGTCCAAAATTTCGAATCGACAAAAATTTCTGTGAGAAGCCAGCCTTTCTTGAATACATTTTGGCAAATTGACATTTCGGGTTTCGGTAGTAGATGACCGAGAAACCCGACATTAGGGATCGTGAATTTGCAAGACCCGAAGTTTCGAATTAGTGAAGGGTGTGACATTATTGTGGTCAATGAGATTTGGGTTGGCGCATGGTGTTTGTTCATGCAGGCTCAATTCATAAGGACCTGTGGATACGCTGTGAGTGTATGAGATATTCCCCGAGGGGAAATCAAAGAGTCAATTAGACTCAAGGGTAGATTAGAATGATCCTGCACGGATGTCAACCCGAGGGTTCGGGGGTCTGCACCAGTTGTGGTATCAGAGAACAGAAAAAGTCTTTACTTTCTGTAGCAGAGAAAAGAGAACCATTTACAACCATGTCATCAAGAATAAGAGACAGACCAATGCCTGATCTAGCAGTGGAGAGAGAAATGCGCGAACTACATGCCAGACTCGATGCCATGGAGACAACAGAGAGGCGCACAGTCGACACTGGGGATATCAGTGAGGCTAACAGTGAAAATGAAGCTGGACATGGAGAAGAAGTTGTAGTCAAAGATCTTGCGGATGAACACCTATTTAGGGTTGTTGCTAGGATAAGTTCCAGAGAAAAAATGGACATTCCCTTATATGAAGGAAACCTAGATGTTGAAGAGATTCTAGACCGGATTAGAACTTTGTATAAATACTTCAACTATGAGGATGTTGAGGAAGATAAGAAACTCAAACATGTTGTCACAAGACTTAAAGGGCATGCAACACTATGGTGGGATGAACTGCAGGTTGAAAGACGTTGCAAAGGCGAGCTGAAAATCAAAATTTGGGATAGAATGGTTGCAAAGATGAAAGCCAAATTCGTACCCAAGGACTATCGAATTACTTTGTTTCAGAGGATGCAAAATTTGAGACAGAAGCTGATGTTAGTAAAGGAATATACTGAAGAATTCTACAAGTTAAACATCAGAGTAGGTCATCGGGAAAGCGATGATGAAAAGGTTTTCAGATACATGAATGGTCTGAGATATGACATACAAGATGAGATGAGCATGATGATCATTCGAACTGTGGAAGATTCTTATCAGATGGCTCTGAAATCTAAAGAGAATATGAGCTAAAAGAAAGGTCAAAGAGGCCGAGATATAATTCAAGTCAAAGGAAAAACAATTGACCAAGAAAAGAATCAAAATTCTAAAGAAGAGGAGAAGAAACCTCAACCTCAACTTGAGAGAGGGGGAAGCTCATAGAGAGGGAAGTATGCTGATAGAAATACTTTTCCTCGAGCTAGAGGAAGAGGAAGAGGCCGAGGAGGTGAAGTAAAATGTTTTGTCTGTGGGAAAAATGAGCATAAATCTTATGAGTGTCCCAATAGAAAGAAAGAAGGTGGTGAGACTCAAATTGCGGAAGCACAAGGATAGAATTTTGAGGCAAAAGATGTTGAGGGTAGAAGATCCTTAATGATGAGGAAAGTTCTATTAACGCCAGAGAAGGAGGCAGAGAACCCAACCCAAAGGAACAATCTATTTCGTACTGCTTGCAAGACAAAAGACAGGGTATGTAAATTCATCGTGGATAGTGGTAGCACAGACAATCTCATTTCTACAGAGATGGTAGAAAAGATGGAGCTGGGACTATTGTACACCCAAGCCCATACAAAGTTTCATGGCTACCAAAAGGACATCAGATAAATGTCACTAAAAAATGTTTAGTTGAATTTAAAATAGGAGGATATAAGAATGAAATATTATGTGATGTCATTCCCATGCATGTTCGTCATCTATTGCTCGGTAGACCATGGCAATATGACAGGAATGTGGTTCATGATGGGAGAAAGAATACATACACCCTGGAGAAGAATGAGGGAACTCACATGTTGTTACCGATTAAGGATAAAGAGGTGAGACCAGAGGTGAGAAACATTGTACTTCTCATGAGTGGGAAGGAACATCTTAATGAGAGAAGGTGATGAATGGAAGACAACGTTCAAGATGAATGAAGGGTTGTATGAATGGCTTGTTATGCCATTTGGCTTAACAAATGAACCTAGTACTTTCATGAGATTGATGAATGAAGTCCTGAAGGAGTTCATCGGGAAATTCGTCATTGTATATCTTGATGATATATTGATTTTCAGCAAGACAAAAGCCAAACACTTGAAGCATTTAGCTACAGTGATGAAGAGATTACAACAAGAGAAATTGTTGATGAATATGAAGAAATCATCATTTATGAGGACATAACTCATTTATTTGGGGTTTGTTATCTCTGCAAATGAGCTGAAGATGGATTCAGATAAGGTAGAAGGGATTAAGAATTGGCCATCATCGAAGAGTGTATTTGAATTTCGAATCTTCCATGGTTTAGATAGTTTCTATAGGAAATTCATCCAAAATTTTAGTGGGATTAGCGCACCAATGATGGACACAGTGAAGAAAAGACATAAAGCTTTTCATTGGATAGAGGAAGCAGAGAAGAGCTTCAACCTGCTGAAGAAGAAGATCACTGAGCAACCGATTTTGGTTTTGCCGGATTTTAGCAAGACATTCCAGGTCAAGTGTGACATGAGTGGGTTTGCGATTGGAGCGGTCTTGAGCCAAGACGACAGACCGGTTGCATACTTCAGCGAGAAATTGAATGAAGCGAAGGTTAAGTACTCAACATATGACAAGGAATTTTATGTAGTCATACAAGCACTGAAGAAATGGAGACACTATTTGGTTCCTAAAGAGTTTGTTTTGTACAACGATAATCATGCTTTGCAATTTGTGACTCGACAGGAGAAGTTGAACCAAAAACATGCTAAATGGGTTGAATTCATGCAGAATTTTACTTTTGTGATTAAGCATATTTTTGGAACTGCTAACAAAGTTGTTGATGGTTTGAGCAGGAAATGTTTGCTTATGTAGGAATTCAGAGTCAAAACTTTGTGTTTTGATAACCTCAAAGAGATGTACAGGGATAACCCAGATTTTAAGGAAGTGTATGAAGCATCTGAAAATCTAGTTCTCAGGGATAGAAGCCATTGGACCGAATATATGATCCAGGATGAATTATTATTCAGGGGCAATCAACTATGTATTCCAAAATGCTCCATGAGGGAGAATCTGCTGAAAGAAAAGCATAGTGGAGGATTGGCTGGACACTTTGGTCATGACAAGACGTTCTCAAAGTTGAATGGCTCATATTTTTGGCCAGGAATGAGGATAGATGTTAAGAAATTTGTGGACAAGTGCAGGATTTGTCAGCACACAAAAGGAAGAAGGAATAACACAGGGTTGTATCAGTCATTACCCATACCAGGAAGGTTGTGGGATGTAGTGAGCATGGATTTTGTATTTGGACTGCCAAGAACACAAAGAGGATGTGATTCAATATTTGTGGTATTCGATAGATTTTCGAAGATGGAACATTTCATACCATGCCAGAAAACTAGTGATGCAACTCATATTGCAAGCCTGTTTTTCAAAGAAGTCATCAGACTTCACGGTTTGCCAATGAGTATTGTTTCAGATCGAGATACCAAGTTCATGGGACATTTCTGGAGGACTTTATGGAAGAAGATGGGGACAAATTTGTCTTTTAGCTCAGCGTATCATCCTCAAATAGATGGGAATATGGAAGTTGTGAACAAAATCTTGGGAGATTTGCTGAGGAGCCTAGTGACTAAACACCATAGTCAGTGGGATCACATTTTTCCATAGGTGGAATTTGCTTATAATGATTTGATCAATAGAATCATAGGGTAGAGTCCATTCCAAATTGTATATGGAATGCAACCAAGGGGAGTTTCTGAGTTGAAAGATTCAGAACATAATGAATTCAGGAGTGCTAGTGCAGAGGACTTTGCAGAAGAAATGAAGGAGCTTCACAGCCAAGTCAAGGAGCGGTTGCAAAGTTCAAGCCAGAGTATAAGCATAGATCAGATCAACATAGGTGAAAACTTCAATTTGAAGTTGGTGATTTGATTCTTTCACATCTGAGGAAGGAAAGGTTCCCAAGGGGAACATATAACAAACTGAAGATAAAAAAGATTGGACCATGCAAGATCATGAAGAAATTTGGGGCAAACGCATATGAGATTGAATTACCCGATGGGGTCGGAATTTCACCGATATTCAATGTTTCAGATTTGTACCCTTACAGAGATGAAGAAATAGGAGCAGAGGATGAATACACAAAGGTTCAATGGACTAAATAAATGCCTGTAGCTAAAAAACCATAGATGGAAAGAATAATTGACAAGAGAGTCAGCAGGAAGACCAGAAGAAAAGAGTATTTTGAATACTTGGTCAAATGGAAGGGACATCCAGTTGAAGATGCTAGTTGGGAAGATGAAGCAAAAATTCACAAGCATGGAAAAACCATGCAAGAACTCATGAACAGGAGTTCATGAAAATTTTCAAGTGAGAGAGTAATGATGCAGGAGCATCGTAAGTAGTCAAGTGAGCGTGGAGGTAAAGGACAACTAGAAATCGCGACACACATTTTTCACGTTTTGAAATATTTCAAAAGTGTAAGGGAGGGGATATTAATGTAATAGTTAGGAATATGGCATACTTCCATTTATATCTTGGAGGTTGTAAACAGATCTTGAGTGATTTCTCTCATCTATAAAACATTAAGGCATTTATGCACAGTTAATGAAAGTAGGTAGGTTTGACATAATAGATTAGATAGTTTAGAGAGTAGGAGGGAAAAAAGATATAGACACCCTCTTCTTTGTATCATTAGAGAGAGTTGTATCATTAGATCATTAGCATAGCACAGAAGAAGAGAGCTGCAGAGAGAGAGAGAGAGTTGTAGAAAAGTCCATGTACAGGAGATTTGAATTAATATATGAAGCTTTGAATCAGATTTCATGGTGTTATGATGTTTTCTGTTTATACATGGTGAATGGTATGCTCACAGTTGCTTTATTCTCTCTGTTATGAATTTTCTTTAATACTATGTGTATGTATGATTTCATGTTGAATGTTTGAAGTTTGAGAGAGAAAGAGAATGAGTTTCAATTGTTTCTCTTCCTGAGTGAGAGTTCTTGCAAGGAGTGCGTTGACGAAGGTTTAGAGTTTATCTTTGAAATCTCGGGAGGGATATCGTTGTTCTCATTCCAACAGAAGTCCAAGTGAAGCACATGAGTCATGCAAGGTGTGCGCAGGCTGGTTGGAAGCTAGAACTTACCAACCAAGGGGAGAGTTGAAGGACTGTTGTTGCCAGGTGCACAGAGTCAAAGAGAAATCAAATACTTAGAAGTATTTGAAAGAGTTATGCAAGGAGTATGTGCATGAACCCTTTTGGAGATTTGAGTTTGTAAGTGAAAGCTCGGGAGTGATAAAACCATTGAAATAATTCAAAGGGAGACGAGGGTCGAAGTCATCTAGTAGAAGTAAAATTCATAAGGGAGAACATTGGCTCATTTCGTAGGAGTGACGAGCGGTCAAAATTATCTGTGGAGAATTCACGAAACCACGAGGATCGTAGGATCCATAGAATTTGCAGGGTGGTTGTAGGATCTAGAGAAGTTGCAGGGTTGTTAGAGGAAGTAGAAATCATCACTCTGGGATCTAGAATCAATGTGGACCCTTGATCATGCTTTTCATCAGATCATTTCATCATTTCGGGGATCCTGACGACAAGGAGTTGAGCGCAATGGAACGAAAGTCCCAAATTCGCGATTTACAACAGGAATTGGCGTGGAGTTTCAGGATTTCGTCACTTCGGGTGTCAGGAAACGGAGGAGACAGCGCTTTGGAATCGAGAGTTCCGGAAACCAGGTAGAGTGACAGGTGGCAAGGATCTGTGTCAAAGATAGAGAATAGTGGAGAAGATGGGTGGTGCACTTGTCTCCAGATGGATTCAAGCTTCATTGACTGTTTCAGGGTTTTGTAGGTTGGAGAGTCGAAAGTCTTGCATCAAGATTCACGTAGTCACAAAGTCTAAAATTATGAATCAGTGGAAAATTCTATGAGAAGCCAACCTTTTCTTAATACATTTCGACAAATTAGAATTTCGGGTTTCGGCAATATATGGCTGAGAAACTAGACATTAGGGATCGCGAATTTGCGATACCCGAAGTCCCGAATTAGTGAAGGGTGCGACATTATTGTGGTCAAGGAGATTTGGGTTGGCGCCTGGTGTTTATTCACGCAGGATAAATTCATAAGGACCTGTGGATACACCATGAGTGTATGATTTATTCCTCGAGGGGAAATCAAAGAGTCAATTAGACTCAAGGGTAGATTAGAACGATCCTACGCAGACCTCGACCCGAGGGTTCGGGGGTTTGCATCAGTTTGCAAGAAACCTTCCACGATGTGTTGAATATATTGACATCCTCATTGTCAGGAGAAGTGGTGAACAATATAAATATTATGAATGTTATGTCAAGAGATCAAGATTTTTCAACCCATTGCATTAAAAAATTGTAACATCCCTCTCTTGCGCGCACTGAGCGAACTTATTCTTTGAGGACACTTGCGTGCAAGTGATTCAGGTTATTAAACTATTGGTTGTTTTGATTATGATTATGAGATATTATGGATTTGATGATATGTCATTTTGTTGTATTTACATAGATAGTTTCTATTGACTTAGTTCTCCTAAGTGTGCAGGAATCTAGACATTGAGGATGCAGAGGCATCGATGAAACCCCTTGGACTCTGGATCGAGTCAGGGAGTGGACTGTTAGGGTTTGAATATTGTTGATGTGACATATGTGCATATGATTAGATCTTATGATGATTGATTATTATTGCTAACATGATTTGTTGATGGATGCAGGTTGATGATACCTTGCCGACCAAACTCACATTTGGAGTAGAGGGGTCATGCACAAAAACCAGATACATTGAGGGAGAGGTGTGGTAGAAACCCTACCACAACCTATTAGAACTCCCGTCATGGTTCAAACTGTAGGTTAACGATTAACTAGTTCGAGAAGACCCATGATTTCATGAGGGCAGACTATGACAGTCACTCATGATGATTTTAAGGGGCGCGCAATAAGGCAAGGGCCTTATTCCTTAGAGGCCCTTAGTCTCCCACAAGATCACCTGGCGGAGTATTGACTCTACGGGTTTTACATCTACCAGATTCAGTCAAGAGACGAGTGGCATCCTTGGAGCACACAATACGTTTTGAAGGGCACGTCACACAAAGAAAATGGAAAGAGGCGAGCAACACCCTTGAAGTACGTAGTGCATATTGAAGGGCACATCATGCAAAGAAAAGGGAAGGAGGCAAGTGGCACCCTTGGAGCACGTAGTGCATCCTAAAGGGCACATCGTGATTTTAACTATGATAAGTTAATAAACCTAGTGCCTAGAAAATTATGCCTCAGGATCTGTTTGACCTTAAAATGAATGGTGTGATAAGTAAAGTTTAATAAGAATTTTTCCCTTAAAAATTGTCGCCCAACCTAGGGAAATTAAAACCTAGGTCTAAGTAGACACTAGCAAATTTGGGTCACTTTGCGATGGCTATTTCGATGCTCTTGTGATGTTATTTCATGGATATTGAGATGAATATTGAGTCTCTCAAACGTGTTATCATGGAACATGGATATTTCAATGAACTTGAATTAACATTGCAAGCGCGACGACCATAGGGAGCTTTTCATAATTGCGACAAAAAAAGAAATATCGTCGCCTATAGGAAAATATAGGAAAACTAAGTGAAACCAATTGTTCGTCACCATTGAGATGACAATTTTCGTGGTCTATATAGCAAATTTGTTGCATGATTTTTTATTGTCATCAAAATTGTGATAACAACTTTTCTTGGTTTATATAGCAAATTTTTCGCGGGATTTTTATTACTGTCGAAATTGCGATGACAATTTTCCTTGGTTTATATAGAAAATTTGTTGCAGGATTTTTTATTACCACCTCAATTGTGACGATAACTTTTCTTGGTTTATATAGGAAATTCCTCACAGGATTATTATTGTCGTCGAAATTGTGACGAAAACTTTTCTTGATTTATATAGGAAAATTGTTGCAGGAATTTTTATTTGTCGTCGAAATTGCGACAACAACTTTTCTTGGTTTAAATAGCAAATTCGTCGCAGGATTTCTGTTGTGTTTCAAAATTGCGACGAAAAATATTTATTTAAAAAATATATATATATTTTTGGGCAAAATAAATAAAATTTTATTTTAGAGTAATCTTGTGGGAATTATTGCTAACTTGAAAGTTAGCATTAATCCATGTTAATCCATTATGGGATCAAATATTCCCTTGAAAGTTCTTTTAAGCTAATATATGGTAAGAGTGTGCCTTTGGAAGAGGCCAAATAAGGCCTCCAAATTAAAACTTTAGCCCAAAAACCAAAAGTGACTTGGAAATGTGTATGAAACTATTAAAACTTTCCTTAAGTTGTTTGGTTTCCGTGCCATAATAATACAACCATGAAAAATCAATTACTATAAGTCCCTCTTGCCCAAAGGGCAGGGAATAATAAAATAAAACAAGCCTCGGAGAATACAAATGAAAACTGAGGGGATATTATAGCTATAGGTAAGCATGAATGTATGAGTTCATAAAAATAATGATGTTTCAAGGAACATAGTTCTAACACAATAGATTGTGTACATGATTTACTACAAAAGGTTTTCATAATTGTAGGAGGGAATTGAACACTATTTTTAGTATGTTCCTAAACATTAATAGAAAGCAATTTCA
>JZKD02S1673162.1:1335529-1350186 GCA_000966675.3 Picea glauca
GACAGAACATGAATCTTTCCCTAGATTTTGACCATTGAATTAAATATGAGGCAAGAACAAATGACATACCTTATTATCGCTTCCTATGGTATTTGTTGCTCCCACTCCGCTCCAGTGCTCTCATGTAGTCAAGACCAAGACAACACAAACCAACCAAAGTGAAGAAAGCACAATATATTCAACAGTCAATCTATGTATATGATCAAGGAATTATACAATAAAGTGGAAATAGCTTTATGGGAAAGGGACATATTACTGTATCATATTGATGGAAAGTAAAGATTACAACCTGAGCCTTGATGTCGCAAACTTCCTTTTGATGGCCCTTGGCTCCGACACACACACTTTCTCACTTGCATGAAGAAGATCAAAACCTTTATGATATCCTTGTTGGAGTTTCCTAGCCTGTTGTTCAAGCTTCAATCCTTCACACAATTCTTTCACTAATTCTCCAATGAATCTTGCTTAACCTTGTTTGCTTAACCTTTTCCATGAGAATTCCCTCAATATATAGAAGAGAATGAATTAGTTACTTGGATAAGAATGATCCCAAAATACCAGGGAATCCAGTACTAGGATAACCATTCGAATGCCATCTCATCCTTCTACAATATTCCCTTCTATAAGCATCGAGAATTCATCTTTTTCCTTACTTTAGAAAGAGTTTGCACCCTAGCAGTTCAACACAGTGCGATCTTCTCACACCCTACGAGAATCATGCATTCTCGCAGGAAAATATACTAGTAGCCTGCGAACAATCTTCAAAAATGAGTTTTCTGGAAGAGATGAAAATAACTTTTTCTCAGGAAAAAGTTCTTATGAAAAGCCTGAGTACACCATCATCAATACATCATCATGATGACCAAAATCACAGGTAATAGCCTAGACTCCATAGCCCAAGCATAAGGCACCAGGTCTTGCTTGCATTCTCACATCTTGAATCAAGGAGTATTGAATCAATATATACCAAGTATTATAAGAGAAGCTAAAATTATCATTAAGTGTATAACAAAATTACATTCACAGATATATATACAAGCCATAGAAATAGCCTTGTGTATATTATCAGATGAAAAAGTACCCATAATTTCAATACATTATATGCATCATTACATGTTCAACTATATAATGTACATCTAACTGTCTTATAAAATTATTACATGACATCATGAATTTCTTTTAGTCTTCTTTTGTGCTTTTCAGTTCTTAAGAAATCCATCCATCTCCATGTCTTCGTTTACTGGGTGCTCTTCAACCGTTCATTTTTTTTCCAGTCCTTTCACGCCGAGTACGTTTGGTCTCATACCCATGGCGTGGATGTTGCTGTGAGGGGCCATCACCTAAAAAATTAAAAAATATTAAATTTATATGGCCAATTTTTAAATATCATTGAAGTAGTTCATTAATATTAAAAAAAAAACTAGTCCCCGAGGTGTAGGACAATCGGTGACGGAGTGTGTTGTTAAGTCACTCCGTGTTGTTAAAGTCACCAATTCGAAACCTGCGGGGACAAAAAATCCAACCATGTTAAGGGTTGGTGTGGCTCAGGTCGGGTGCGATCCCTGGGTGATTTTAACGGCTTAGATGCCCCTGAGTCGTGGTTTCTCAAGCCACAGGTTTATCGCATAGCCAACAGGTTCCGCACAAATTAACAAACAAAAAAAAAATATTAAAAAAAAAACTCTGCAATGTAATTATTTACCTAGTCCTCTAGTCAGCACCGTTGGAATGGTTGTCGGCCTGTTCACCTAATCTTCAAGATGAGGAGGATCAACTATGACATTCTATGCCATTGAAACGTCAAAATTTATAAGTACAAAATTATTAAGTATATGATTAATATATAGACATTTTACCATCGTGGACCTCAGTCACAGGAACATATTGGGGTTCCACCTTACTAGGATGGGGCTACTAGGGAGCACCATGATCTTCTGGCTACATTGCACTATCAACGCTTTGTTGTCCAGTATTAATAGTTTCGTTGATAGTGTTGCTCCCCTGATTAAAACAAAGTAAGACATTAAATTATGGACGATATCAAACATTTACGTATTTTATAAGTAATGAAAGGTTAATGTGCTCTGATTTTTATTTACCTTATCGCGCAAATTGGATCTCGGGGTCTTACCCGATTCTCTTCACGTCCCTCATATATGCAATTCAGTTGTTGTAACGAACCTCACGTTCGTCACGACATCAAGCCTCTCCTAACACGTGCAATTTTTTTTTTTTGTTAATGGTACACGGGGGATAAAGACATTATACTCTGCGTCGTGACATGACGACGAACATGACGCAAGAAACTCGTGCAACAACCACATGACAAACCAACCTAGAAGCACATCAATCCATTGGAAGCAAGGTTCGACATTCAATCGACAAGAAATAAATGACTACCTGCCTGTCCTACCCTGCAATGGTTAGGACCTCCAGGACACATAAGCAACGCTCAAGCCCAGGTTCCCATCTATTTTGACCATTTAAGGTCTCAGGGCTGGTGACTATTCTGAGGAACAAGGAGGTATCTACATCCCACCCGACACAAGCAGACCAAGCACCTTAAATGTTTACAACCAAGTACAACATAAATTGTAGTGAACCACAACACCCTCCAAGGGAAGCGCGAGCTAAGAACGACCTTGCCAAAATCCCGATCAATCGTCAAGTCAAGCCAGTCAATAAATGTAGTCTATTTTAATCATCTATCACGAGCCCTCTTAACATGTTTAAAAAGCAATAAGACATTAAGGTACAATCTAAATTAGCCTTAAAACCCAACCATTAATAGAGCCTAAATTTTGTCAATAAAAACACTCAAATTTTAACATTAATTACGAATCTAAATGAACAGGTTCAACCAATATTTAAATCATTAATTATTAATCTAATTAACTTTAATGCAATCTAATTTAGCAAGTCTAAAATTAATCACTAATTTAGTTGTTACCAATGTGACCATCATTAAAATATAGACAAGATATAACATTTATGGAACCATAGCTATAATAATTCTATAAGATCAATTTTTAGACGTGATTTGGAGTTGGATCGTAGAAGTACCAAAAATATACAAGCAAACAAATTGTCACTTCATTTACTTATGGGTTTGCTTGCCCCCCTATATCATAATACCCGTTTGGATCCGAGAAGTGCCAAGAATATACCAACAATCAATAGTTACTACATTTACATGTGTCTTTTCTTTCCATATATTTTATAATGTCTAGACCAGAGTAGCATTCTAAAAAATGAGTTCATCAATGACTGTAATTTATTCACCACTCGTCCCTTTCATATGGTAACGATATGAATATTGACGAATCATGTTTCAACACTCTCAGAAAATATAAAACTTCTAACATAATTCCATACAATACGAAACTCGAGAAACCTCCTCAATTTCAATCACACCAAAATTTTGAGGACAAATCTCAAATATAGGGGCTATGAAGATCTTTTTAAGTGCCTTCATATTTTATAGCAATTTAATAGATGAAATTAATACGAGTTATGCATTACACAGATCCCAAGGAACGGATTGGTCAGACAACTTGTTGGGGGTTTGAATGCTGGAATGCGAGAAGAAGACTGTCATAAAAATTTAGTGCTAACAAAATTTAGTGCAACAGGAATGGACGCTGTCAAAAGTGCTAACAAAACGAACAGAAGGCGGACAAGGGAATAAAAGCTAACAAGTGATTAGAACGCAGTCACGTAAACATTTTAATTTTTTGACACAGTCCCCACGCGCAGCGATTCCAGGTCACTAATGCCACCAAGGCATGGCCACGTTAGCTGCCAAAACTCAGTCATAAACGCAGCCCAAAAGGTAACGATTACATACCATACTAATCGTTTAAAAAGTGCAACAAAGCAGTGGTAGTTCACATTTGTCGTGCGGAGATGTAAGGCTGGGTGAATAATTACTGTGGGTAAAATTTGCAAACACCATAGCACCAGCCAATCACCCAGGGAGATGGGACTACACAGGAACTGGAGGTCCTGTCCTGCGCATTGTTTACAACTAATTCCGTTGCATTCAAATTTCTCGGGTAACTTTGACACCTGCTCGGGCTAGGTCCTGTGTGTCTATCTGTCTAACAAAACAACCCTAACAGGCAGCAGAGGTGTTCATCCACCCGCCGTTTATGTGCATGGGGAGAAGGAAGTATACAGACCTCTCGATTTATTAATCACTTCCTGAAGAAATTACTATCTTAGAATTGGCCGCTAAAAACTAAACCTACATGATAAGGTTGAGATTGAGTAGGATAAACTAAGCAATGGTTGTAATAATGTTTACTTATGTAAAAATGATGTCGCCGAATAATAATAATACAAAGCTTAGTCGCATAAGATAATGCAGTTAACGCAGTAATAAGATAAATTTCGTTATCATATCCCTGGACTTTAGATGATGCACAGAGATTTTACCCAGAATGCAGAAATACATATCTAAAAGAAATTTACAAATTCAAATTGATTCTAGAATTCACAATGGTAACAATATCGCTGGATACTAACATAATAACAAATTATCACCTATTATCCACACATTACACAAATTACACAAATTAACACATTACACAAATTAAGGAAATCCATAAGATTAAACCATGGTCCTCGCTAATTCATGTTGCTATTCATTAAAGCTAACAACCACATGGAAACAATCCAGACGTGGAGATTGGGCCTTCAACTCAGATATTATCGACCAAGAAAATGAAGGGAACGAAGATGAACCAGACACAAGGTAAACATTTCCACAGACACAATGACTATCAGTCAACAAGAATGATTAAGAAAGGTAGACGGTTGATAGGTTCACGTTCGCTTCACCATCCTCGCACAGAAAAGAAGGGCATTGAGATCCATAGGTCTTTTAACGCTAAGGCGACGACCGTAGATCAGGCTCCTGACCGACTGCTCAGGCGAGGACTGATGAGCTAGGGATGAAAAACAAACAATCGCATGGGTCACATTCAAACCACAGGGCTATTGAGTCATGCGGGGACAAAGGCCATGGGAAATCAATCAACCAAACAATCAGCTAGGATAAGAAAAGGGGGTCCGCTATCAATCTAATCATCCAATCCATTCACAAATCAATGTGCAATGTGCAGATCCCAGCATAAGTCCTAATGCATTCTACTCTACAAAATAAAATAGCGTACTGTTGTCAGATCGCCTGCTTCGAATGACGTCCCTCGTTACGTGCAACTCCCGCTCACCGACCGTCGAGACCTCAGCGGTACCTCCCAACCAATGCTAGGGGTACTCTTCTTCCCCCTTAGCCCCCTGAGCTGCAAAGGGGACACACACACTATCCAGAGGTTTCATCTAGCTCCCAGCTCACCTCGCAAGGCCGAGCTACCACTCCTCTCCGAGTTGGGTATCCCAACTCCCCACAAGTGAATCAGTCAAGTCATTATTTCTGCAGCGCAATGTTACGCAAATAGAAGATGATCCTTCTTCCTTCTCCTCCCTTTCTTTTATAGAGTTTCGAGCCTCCTTTCTTTCCTAAAATCTCATTTAATTAAAGTTTTAAAAACAAATTTCCTAAAATTTCCTGTATGTACAAGTGTCCCTTATCCCCTACATTCCTCCATTAATTAATTAGTTTATTTAAGTAAATATCTTTATTTCCCTCACCCACCTAGAGTTACTCCTAGAATCACTCCTAGGTGTCCCTAGATTCCTATACAGGTTTCAAAGGCTTTCCCTATTATGAAATTGCTAAATCAGTTTAAAATTAGAAAGCTCTTAAATGTGGATTCCTTACTAAGTTGTCTTCCCCCTTTTTCCCTTCAGTTCCCCTTTTTCCTTTTTATATTACCTCCTTTCCCTCGTTTCCTATTTTTTTATTTTCCCTCTTTCCCCTTTTATTAGAGGTCAAAATAGCAATTGTGGAATTTAACCCCCTTTTCCCCTTTTTATCCTTAAATTAATATTTTAAAATTATCCAAAAATAAAACCATTCATTCCCCCTTTTTCTTTTAAATTTTAATCCACAGATATATATATATATATATATATATATATATATATACATATATATATATATATATATATATATTTGTGAATAACTTAAATTTCTTATCCCCCCTTTTATTACAAGCTTTTAACTAAGGTTATAATTATTAATTATGTGGTTTTTATTTTTTTAAATATTATTATCTTATTTTAATTTGTTTTATTTTTTATTTTTTAAGGAAGACAAATTTACCCTTAGCAAAATTTTAGACTTAGAACTTAGATTTGTATTGGGCGACATTTAATTAGGGAAATTGTTTTTAAAATTTCTTAACCCGTTATTGTCTTAGAGCCATTTAGGTTCATCCTCTATCATCATCAATGCGATGTGCCCTTCAGGACGCACTAGGTGCTCCAAGGGTGCCACTCGCCTCATCTATTCCCTCGTGCAACGTGCCCTTCAGAACGCACTACGTGCTCTAAGGGTGCCACTCGCCTCTTGAATAATTGGTAGACATCAATAACCCATGGAGTCAACACTCCGCCAGGTGAACTTGTGGGAGACTAAGGGATTCTAAGGAATAACGCCCCCACCTTATTGCGCGCCCCTTAGAATCATCGTGAGCGACTGTCGCAGTCTGCCCTCACGACATCAAGGGTCCTCTCGAACTAGTTAATCGTTAACCTATAGTTCGAGCCACGGAGGGAGTGCTAGTAGGTTGTGGCAGGCCTACTGTCCACACCTCTCCCTCAACATCTCTGGTAGTCGTGTGTGACCCCCTTTACTCCATATGTGAGTCTGGTCGGTAAGCTATCGTCAGCCTGCATCATAAAAAAATGATGTCAAAACATATCAACATCATATTATCTAATTAGATGCACTAATATCAAATTAAAACAATTAAACCCCAATGGGACACTCCCTGACTCAATCCGAAGTCCAAGGGTTCCATCGACGCCTCTGCATCCTCAAGGTCCAAAACCCTGCACACTTAGTAAAACTGAGTCAATAACACCTATCGATGTCGAGAGGTAAAACAACATGTCATCATCCCATAACGCTTCATAATCAAAATCAAAAATTTTAATAGCATAATAATCTGGATCACTTGTGAGAAAGTGTCCTCATAGAATAAGTTTTCTCAGTGCCCCAGAGCAGGATGTTACATACACCCCCTCTTGGTCTAAGCTTCATCCCGAAGTTTCACAGTATATATGCTGAAATAAAGTGTATCATAGTAGCATATGTCTATCTATCAAACAAAAATGGAAACTATTGATGCATATCATATGCGTCCTCCCAGGTCATCGAGTGCGGACTATAATTGTCCCACTGGACCTTGACCTGATCTACCATTCGACGTCGTAACTGTTGAACGCGATGATCTAATATGTGGACTGGCTCAGCCGTGAACGCTCCCTCATCTGATACCTACAAGGAACTCATGTCAATAGCATGTGTAGGATCACTAATATAATGTCTCCAAATAGATACATGAAAAAAATTGTGCATACGCCTCAAGGAATCAAGCAAGGCTAGTCGATAGGCCATGGGCCCCTTTCTCTCCACAATCTCGAGAGGTCCCACAAACCTAGGAGAAAGTTTATATCCCTTTACAAACTTTATCGAACTCTTATGAGGTTTAACCCGCAAGAAGACTCGATCGCCGACCTCGTAACTACGGTCGAATCGGTGCACATTGACATAACTCTTCTGTCGATCTTGCACTTATTTAATCCTTTTTCTTATGGTTTGCATTTGTTCTTCCATTTCTTGGATTGCTTCTAGTCCCACCAGGACCCTATCCTCAAGTTGATCCCAACTCAAAGGCATCTGGCACGACCACTCGTAAAGGAACTCGAAAGGTGCCATTTTAATGGTGCTCTGGTAACTGTTGTTGTAAGCGAACTCTACTAGTGGAAATAATTCTTCCCAATGCTTTTGTTGGTCCATCACGTACATGCGCAACATGTCCTCCAAGGTTTGGTTCATTCGTTCAGTTTTCCCGTCAGTCTCCAGGTGATACACAGTACTAAAGTTAATTTGGGTTCCCAAGGCCTCTTGGAAACTCATCCAAAATCGTCCAGTAAACATCGATCCTCGATCGGATATAATTCTCTTGGGCACGCCATGTAGCCTCACAATCTCACTGATGAAAACTCTAGCTATGTTAGGTGCCTGATATGTTGTATGCATAGGAATAAAGTGAGCACTCTTCATTAGAGTGTCTACTACTACGAAAATAGAGTCATGTCTCCTTGTCGTCAGTGGCAATCCAACAACAAAATCCATCGAAATAACCTCCCATTTCGATTCTAGAATGGCATGTGGTTGTAGTAATCCTACTGGGTGTCTATGTTCAGCCTTTACCTGCTGACATTCTAGACATCTAGCTACATAGTTGACTATGTTGGCCTTCATTCCCTTCCAGAAGAATAAGGGTTTAAGGTCCGCCCTCATCTTCATGACTCTTGGGTGAGCCATATAAACTGCTCTATGAGCCTCGCTTAGGATCAACATCCTCAACTCGTCGTTTGGTGGTATGTAAATCCGACCTTTAAACCTCAATAAACCATCACTATCAAATGAAAATACCTCATATCATGGTACCATCATTGTGTTTCATCCGATAAAACCATCAACCTCTTGGTACTAGTCATCGTCACGCTGTAAAGTTAGAATATTTTCACATAGATTCGTCTGAAGAGGCAACACCAAAAATATGCGTGGTCTTCGACTCAATGCAACTGCCACTTGGTTCACCGTCCCCTTTATGTAAGTAATCTCGAAGTCGTACTCGCTAAGAAATTTCGACCAACGTTGTTGTCGTGGGTTTAGGTCACCTTGCGTAAATATGTGTTGTAGTCCACAATGGTCAATCTTTAGTTCAAATTTTCATCCAACAAGGTAGTGTCTCCAAATCTTCAAATCATATACGATGGCTAATAACTCCAAATCATGCGTCACGTATTTCTCCTCATGCCTTCTCAATTTCCTCGAAATGTAAGCGATCACTCGTCCATCTTGCATCAAGACTCCGCCTAAGTCTTCCTTGGATGCGTCAGTGCATACCAAGAAGTCCATGTCCATATCAGGGACCTTTAGTATCGGTGCAGTTGTCAACAATTCCTTGAGTCTCCGAAACGCTTCCGCACATTTCTCGGTCCAAACAAACTTCTTGTTCTTCTTCTGTAACTCTGTGATCGGATTTTCTATCTTTAAAAATCCCTCGACAAACCGTTGATAGTATCCTGCTAGACCCATGAAGCTATGCACTTTCAGGACATTCGTTGGCGCAGACCATTCCATAATAGCCTCGACCTTGGCTAGATCCATGATGATGCCTTCGACGAAGATGACATGCCCTAAGTAGTGAATCTTCGGTTGGTAAAAAGATCATTTGGACAACTTCCCATACAATTTTTTCTCTTGCAGACACTGTAGCACCAAGCCCAATTGCTCGTTATGATCCTCTGTCATCCGAGAGTAGATCAAAATATTGTCAATGAATACTTGGACGAAGTTGCCCAAGTACTCGCGGAACATCCCATTCATCAAACTCATAAACACCCTAGGGGCGTTTATCAGTCGAAATGGTAAAAAAATAAACTTGTAATGTCCAAACCTTGTTTTAAAGGAGGTCTTAGGGACATCATCCTCCTTGATTCATAACTGGTGATACCCTGATCACAAATCGATCTTGGAGAACACTGTCGCACCCTTCATTTGATCGAAAAGATCATCAATTCTCAGCAATGGATATTGGTTCTTTATTGTAGCCTTGTTCAGTTGACAGTAGTCAATGCAAAGCTTCCACGATCCATCCTCCTTTTATATGAAAATAACAGGTGCACCCCACGATGACACACTAGGACGTATCAGTCCCAGGTCCAACAACTCCTTCAGTTGCATTTTCAACTCTTGTAACTCTGAGATCGACATTCGATAAGGAATTCTTGCTATCGGTTCAGTCCCTGACTTTAGGTCTATGGTAAACTCAAACTCCCTCTCCATTGGCATCCCAGGTAACTCCTCAAAAAACACGTCTGCAAACTCTCTCACCATCAGAAGGTGGTCTAAACCTTTTGCTACTCCATTCTCGTTTAACGCAAGGATCGCATAAAGCTTGCACCCCTTGTGCATGCTCTTCCGAAGTTGCAAGGAAGAGATAAACCTCAGGGAAACTCCCCGGTTCCATCCTACAATCAAACATCTCTATCCTACGTCATCGACCAAGCTCAATTGTTTTATCTTACAGTTGAGTATCACCTCATACGATTGCAACTAGTCCATACCAATCATGACATCATAAGATCCTAGAATTTTGACGTATAGGTTGTCCCTTTTGACAAACTCTCCTAGGTTAAGGACACAACCCACAACCTTTCCTCCAACCTTATGTTTGGCTCCAGAAGCCATCTCTACGAAGAAAAACTCGTCTTGTTCGACTGCCTTTATCTTAATCCTTTTTAGCACTGCACCAGAAATGAAACTCTTGGTAGCACCGAGATTCATCAAAATACTAAGAATCTGGTCTATGACGGTACCAATCGTCTCGAGCACAGTCGACTGGTGCTCTACCTGGCAGTTATTCACAGCTGCATGAATCCGATGGGCCTTGCCCATATCTCTCACGGTAGTGGGTCCAGCTGATACAGACGCTTTGGTCCTTACCACAAGGTAGTCACACTGGTAGTGTGGCTCTCCACATGTCCAACACCCCTTCTTCGATCCAGTAGTCCTGGTACCCGAAGTAGAAAATGACGGTCCACCGGCCTGGAATCTTGGTCTGTTCTACTGAACAGGCCTAAACTGCTACTGCTACAGTCGATGCTGCTGTTGATGTTGGGGTCCCCGATAAGGTGTATTCTACTGAGGCATCGGTCTTCGAGGTGTAGTGAATGTGGATCCCCTCTGGAAGCCATGATATCCCAACGTATGACTCGCTGGTGTCTGGTGATGCTGTGTTCCTGAAGAAACCTACCCTGTTGGTCTCACCGGGGTCCTAGTCCGACCCCTGCTAATAAGCTACTCCTCTGCTATGAGGGCCTTCTGGACGACATCATGCAAGGTTTGAGGCATCAAAATCCTAACCTTTGCACGCAGGCTGTCATTAAGGCTGAACACGAACCTGTTGACCTTAAGTTTCTCAGTGTTAAGGTGCAGAGCATACCAGAGTAGCTCCATAAAACGAGCCTCGTACTCGGGCACCATAGGACCTCCCTGTTGTAAGGCGTTGAACTCATTAACCTGACGCTCAATGAATTCCTCTGAAAGGTACCTCTCTTTGAACCGTTCCTCGAATAGTTCCTAAGACACGTCTTCGACGGCCATGTTCAACTGTGGTAGAAGCATCTTCCACCATAGAAGAGTGCTCCCCTTCAGTTGAAAGACCGCCATGAGAACCTTCATGTTGGAGGTATAATCATGAACTGCGAAGCACATCACCATGTTCTCCAACCATGCCTCGGCGGCTGCGCCGTCCGAGGCATCGGAGAACTCTAGGAATTTGACCTTCTCGTGTTCATGGTGAATGCTACCCGTACTGATCGGAGTGCGCGGTGGAACCTCAATGGGTGCCAATGCCTTGGCCTCATCTCTATCCAAATGACTGATTAGTGCCTTGGACATGTGTTGAAAAGATCTCATCATACTGACTACATCGCCAACTTCTATATGCTCCTGTCCGAGAACCTGCTCATCCCCCTGGGGGTTAGAACCCTTAGGCATGGATGCTACTGGAGGCGTCGTGCCTCCTCCCCTAGCACCCCATCGTCTGCCTCCGCGACATCCTCTAACCATGATTAACTGCACGCACACAAGTCAACTCGATTAGCAACCGTATAACCAAATCATATCAATGAAAGCCGTAGCGATCCCAAGTCGTGGGTTAAACACGCTCTGATACCAAATGTAATGAACCTCCTGTTTGTCATGACATCAAGCCTCTCCTAACAAGTGATTTTTTATTGTGTGTGTGTTCGTGGTACACAGGTGATAAAGACATTATACTCTGCATTGCGACACGATGTCGGATATGACGCAAGCAACTCGCGCAACAACCACATGACAACCCAACCTAGAAGCACATCAATCCATTGGAAGCAAGGTTTGACATTCAACCGACAAGAAATAAATGACTACCCGCTCGTCCTGCCCTACAATGGTTAGGACCTCCAGGACACATAAGCAGCGCTCAAGCCCAAGTTCCCATCTATTTTGACCATTTAAGGTCTCAGGGCTGGTGATTGTTTTGAGGAACAAGGAGGTATCTACATCCCGCCTGACATAAGCAGACCAAGCACCTTAAATGTTTACAACCAAGTACAACATAAATTGTAGTGAACCACAACACCCTCCAAGGGAAGCGCAAGCTAAGAACGACCTCTCTAAAATCCTGATCAATCATCGAGTCAAGCAAGTCAATAAATGTAGTCTATTTTAATCATCTATCATGAGCCCTCTTACCATGTCTAAAAAGAAATAAGACATTAAGGTACAATCTGAATTAGCCTTAAAACCCAACCATTAATCGAGTCTAAAATTTGTCAATAAAAACACTTAAATTTTAACATTAATTACAAATCTAAATTAGCAAGTCCAAACTATATTTAAGTCATTAATTATTAATCTAATTAACATTAATGCAATCTAATTTAGCAAGTCTAAAATTAATCACTAATTTAGCTGTTACCAATGTGACAATCATTAAAATATAGACAAGATATAACATTTATGGAACCATAGCTATAATAATTCTATAAGATCAATTTTTAGGCGCGATTTGGAGTTGGATCGTAGAAGTACCAAAAATATACAAGAAAACAAATTGTCACATCATTTACTTATGGGTTTTCTTGCCCCCTATATCATAATACCCATTTGGATCCGAGAAGTGCCAAGAATATACCAACAATCAATAGTTACTACATTTACATGTGTCTTTCCTTTCCATATATTTTATAATGTCTAGACCAGAGTAGCATTCTAAAAAATGAGTTCATCAACGACTGTAATTTATTCACCACTCGTCCCTTTCATATGGTAACGATATGAATATTGACGAATCATGTTTCAACACTCTCAGAAAATATAAAACTTCTAACCTAAATCCATACAATATGAAACTTGAGACACCTCCTCAATTTCAATCACACCAAAATTTTGAGGACAAATCTCAAATATAGGGGCTATGAAGATATCTGTAAGTTCCTTCATATTTTATAGCAATTAAGTAGATGAAATTAATACGAGTTATCCATTACACAGATCCCAAGGCATGGATTGATCAGACTGAAATGTGGAGGCGCTGTCAGATAATTTGACTAGTTTTTTGGGGGTTTGAAGGAAGCAGAGGTGTTCATCCACCCACCGTTTATGTGCATGGGGAGAAGGAAGTATACAAACCTCTCGATTTATTAATCACTGTCTGAAGAAATTGCTATCTTAGAATTGGCTGCTAAAAACTAAACCTACATGATAAGGATGAGATTAAGTAGGATAAACTAAGCACTGTGATAATGTTGTCACTTGTGATACTCATGGGTAGTAAGATAGCCGTGCAAGCATAAACACAATTGATGGCTGTAATAATGTTTAATTATGTAAAAATGATGTCGCCAAATAATAATAATACAAAGCTCAGCCACATAAGATAATGTAGTTAACACAGTAATAAGATAAACAAATTTATCATATCCCTGGACTTTAGATGATGCACAGAGATTTTACCCAGGGCGCAGAAATACATATCGAAAAGCAATCTAAAAATTCACATTGATTCTTGTAACAACACCACTACCATAATTAAAAAAAAACAATTCTGGGAATTATCTCCCATACATGAGAGATTTCCATAACCTTTGCATTAGCGAAATGCCAATCCCTGGTTCTATATCGGAATTCGGGTTTCTAGGATTAAGATTCATCCACCCCTAAGACTCGCTTTTCCCTGAATTCCGATGCGCTCCCTATGCATTATCTCTCTTGGTTCAGCTCCCGGATCCACAGGACCTGCTACCATACGTCCGCAGCCCTATAGCTACCCATCGGTTATTTCCCTCTTAAAAAAAAAAGGTCGGGATATCGTGACTCGGGAGTTCGCGATTAACGCGAACACAATTCACATACACAACAAATCCCCGATCCCCGATGGTCAACAGGTCAACACTTTCCTCTATCGGGGATTTCCCTATCGGGAAATCGACGCATGAAATGTCATGATTCACTTACATGGTGAATCCCCGAACCCCGAACCCCGATATGCTTCCACCTGTATTCCACCGGCGATCGCGGTCCCACACGCCACGTCACTTCGGGATTTCGCGGATTGCGAATCCGCGATGCATGACTCTTTGACGTTGAGAACCCCGATTCTCCGAACACCGAAACCCTGAAGTCCGGTGGACATTGGTTCTCCACACCTGAACTCACGAGTTATCTCCCGCGCAACTCCTCCACGATCGGATGGTCCTTGGGATTTCGCGAAATTTCACTGGAGTCACCCGCCGTCGATTCTCTTCCATTTGAGAATCCTCCGACTTCTTAGCTTTTCTTTGGTTCGAAAACTCTCCCAGGCCTGTTCTGGAGATGCTTACAAGGAACTGCCCCTCCTGAGCTTTTGTCCCTCTCTGACTCCTTCAGAGACTTCTCACGTTCTTCCGGTGTTCAACCTCCAACA
>JZKD02S1673162.1:1355953-1367334 GCA_000966675.3 Picea glauca
GCCCTCCACCACCATCGTGGTCTCTTTTCCGCACATCCCCTCTCAGCAGCTCTGCAATAAATTCAAACTGTCATTTTACATTCATTGACCTCTTCCTGCAGGTCCATTTACATCAAATATTCATGCTTATGAGTTTTGCCATAGTCCTTGGCCAGTTCAGTTATATTTACAATCTGGGGGAAACAGGGTGTTACAATTCTAGAATTCACAATGGTAACAATATCGCTAGATACTAACATAATAACACATTATCACATGTTATCCACACATTACACAAATTAACTCACTTTCCTAGAGCATCATAAATTTCGCTGTGTAATATAAAAGAAACGCAGGCATATGTGTATAATTGCAAATATATATAAGACTAACAGCCTTATCATAACAATGAGTGCAGACATATCAACAAACATAGGCATATAAAATTTGCTATCCAAGATAAGGAAATTCATAAGATGAAAACATGGTCCTCTCTAATTCATGTTGCTATTCATTAAAGCTAACAACCACATGCAAACAATCCAGATGGAGAGATTGGGCCTTCAACTCAGAGATTATCGATCAATAAAATGAAGGGAATGAAGATGAACTAGGAACAAGGTAAACATTTCCAGAGACGTAATGACCATCAGTCAACAAGAATGATAAACAAAGGTAGACGACTAATAGGTTCACCCTCGCTTCACCATCCTTGCACAGAAAAGTAGGGCATTGAGATCCATAGGTCTTTTAACGCTAAGGCAACGACCGTAGATCAGGCTCCTAACCGACTTCTCAGGCGAGGAATGATGAGATAGGGATGAAAAGAAAACAATTGCATGGGTCAAATTCAAACCACAGGGATGTCGAGTCATGCATGGACTAAGGGCACGGGAAATCAATCAACCAAACAATCAGCTAGGATAAGAAAAAGGGGTCCGCTATTAATCTAAACATCCAATCCATTCACAAATAAATATGTAGATCCAAGCATAAGTCCTAATTCATTCTACTCTACAAAATAAAAGAGCTTATCGTTGCCTGATCGCCTGCTTCGAATGATGTCCCTCGCTCCGTGCAACTCTTGCTCGCCGACTATCGAGACCTCATCGATACCTCCCAGCCAACGCTAGGGGTACTCTTCTTCCCCCTTAGCCCCCCGAGCCACAAAGGGGCCACACACACTATCTAGAGGTTTCGTCTAGCTCCCAGCTCGCCTCGTAAGGCTGAGCTACCACTCCTCTTCGAACTAGGTATCCCAACTCCCCACAAGTGAATAATTCAAGTCGTTATTTCTACAGCGAAACTTTACGCAAACAGAAGATGATCCTTCTTCCTTCTCCTCCCTTTCTTTTATAGATTTTCAAACCTCCTCTTTCCTAAAATCTCATTTAATTAAAGTTTTAAAAATAAATTTCCTAAAATTTCTTGTTCGTACAAGTGTCCCTTATCCCCTACATTCCTCCATTAATTAATTTCTTTATTTAAGTTAATATCTTTATTTCCCTCACCCACCTAGAGTTACACATGGAATCAGTCCTAGGTGTCCCTAGATTCCCATACAGGTTTTAAAGGCTTTCCCTATTATGAAATTGCTAAATCAGTTTAAAATTAGAAAGCTCTTAAATGTGGATTCCTTACTAAGTTGACTTCCGCTTTTTCCCTTCAGTTCCCCTTTTTCCTTTTTATGTTACCTCCTTTCCCTAGTTTCCTATTTTATTATTTTCCCTCTTTGCCCTTTTATTAGAGGTCAAAATGGCAAGTGTGAAATTTAACCCCCTTTTCCCCTTTTTATCCTTAAATTAATATTTTAAAATTATCCAAAAATAAAACCATTCATTCCCCCTTTTTCTTTTAAATTTTAATCCATAGATATAAATATATGTATATTTTTGTGAATAACTTAAATTTCTTATTCCCCCTTTTATTACAATATTTTAACTATGGTTATAATTATTAATTATGTGGTTTTTATTTTTTTAAATATTATTATCTTATTTTAATTTATCTTTTTATTTTTTATTTTTATTTTTTTAAGGAAGACAAAATTTACCCCGAGCGAAATTTTAGACTTAGAACTTAGATTTGTACTGGGTGACATTTAATTAGGCAAATTGTTTTTAAAATTTCTTAACCCGTTATTGTCTTAGGGCCATTTAGGTTCATCTTCTATCATTATCAATGCGACGTGCCCTTCAGGACGCACTAGGTGCTCCAAGGGTGCCACTCGCCTCATATGTTCCCTCGCACAATCTGCCCTTCAAGATGCACTACGTGCTTCAAGGGTGCCACTCGCCTCTTGACTGATTGGTAGACATCAATAACCCCTGGAGTCAACACTCCACCAGGTGAACTTGTGGGACACTAAGTTCTTCTAAGGAATAAGCCCCCGCCTTATTGCGTGCCCCTTAGAATCATCGTGAGCGACTGTCGCAATCTGCCCTCATGGCATTTTGGGTCTTATGGAACTAGGTAATCGTTAGCCTATAGTTCGAGCCACGACATGAGTGCTAGTAGGCTATGGCAAGGCTATTGTCCACACTTCTCCCTCAGCATATCTGGTAGTCGTGTGTGACCCCCTTTACTCCATATGTGAGTCTAGTCGGCAAGCTATTGTCAGCCTGCATCATCAAAAAATCATGTCAGAACATATCCACATCATATCATCTAATCAGATGCACTAATATCACAGTAAAATAATCAAACCCCAATGGCACACTCCCTGACTCAATCCAAATTCCAAGGGTTCCATTGATGCCTCTACATCCTCAAAGTCCAAAACCCTACACACTCAGTAAAACCGAGTCAATAACACCTATCTATGTCAAGAGGTAAAACAACATGTCATCATCCCATAACGCCTCATGATCAAAATCAAATTTTTTAATAGAATAATAATCCGGATCACTTGTGAGCAAGTGTCCTCACAGAATAAGTTTTCTCAGTGTGCCAGAAAGGGATGTTATAGTTGTTTGTTTGTTGTCCCAGGTCATGTGCTGTTTATAAACCCTATGATATTGCCGGAAGCTTTAGGCCTTCCATAAATAAAGATTGTCACTCCCTTATTTTTATCCTTGTTTATTAGTTGTATACAATTTGCAGCGAGTGCATATCTCCGCATACTTTGAATGTATTGGACCAGTCGCATTCAATCATTATAATTGTAACACAGTCCGACATAGTCCATCAATTTAGTTATTGTATTGTATTTTACAATTATTCCATCCATCGAAAATATCCCCAAGCCATGCAGGGAGGATGGTGCAATGTGATTTGTCTTATTATTGACAACGAAGTCAACATATATAGGAGGTAGTTCATTAGGTACCCATTGTTTCACCAGATGCTTATACTTGAGTGGAACATCTATGTCTCCTATGCTCTCATCATCATAAGAGCATGATCCTCCTTCGACAAGAAAAAATTTCATGTGTCTACAAAATTTTATTCTGATTTTTTCACCTCTTGTCCTTGTTTTCTTATCATATCTACTAGATGCAGTTGCATTTCTGACCTCTATTTGTCTTAAGCTTTCCTCACTCGACAAAACAATATCTGACAGGTACCTGTTTAGTTGTACCTTCAGTTGCATGTGCATGTGTTGTTAGTTAGTAGTCCATCATTATATTCAGAGTTCTAAATAAAAAAATTATGTCTTTAGTATTGGATGCACAATTACACTAGGGTGAAATTACCAATATTAGTGGTCATCCACTTAATTTAATGTGATATCCCTCTTGATTTTGGACATATTAAGGACATCTTAATGTGATAACACTAAGGAAATTATAAATTTATCATATGGATATAAGAAAAAAATAGTAGTAAGGTTGTTGTTTGTTGGATTTGTGCAAATTAGAATTATTATAAGAAATTTCCATTGAAGATGAGGTTCAATGAAATGGAGTAAGAAATCCAACCATCAGTTCGTGTGTTGAAAATATTGGGTGCTTTAGTTGGAAATATGTCTAAGGCAAGCCAAGAGTAGAACTATACAAATATTACTTTTTTTCGATACAATAGTAGAACTATACAAATATTAGTTTTGTTCAAGCCAAGATTAGAACTATACAAATACTAGTTTTGTTCAATCCAAGTTGAAGAATAAGTTAGTTATGGTGATAAGAATAAGATAAGAATATTCTCCATTGACCTTGTGTAAACCATTCCATTTGGTGTTTGTTTCACTAAGTGTAAAGAACAATGTTGGAGAATTATAAGATGTAAGTTAGGTATGAGCTATTTGTTACCTCTTTATTACATTTTATTTTAATTGTATCCATATTTTGTATTGATCAAATGAGGAATTAACCCAAATTTGATGCCATTAGACACAAACTCAATCCTAAGGAAAACTAAGGAGAAAAAACAACACACGCTAATTAATCTAAGAGTCAAGCATGCAAACAAACCTTCTCACAAATAAGCGCTAGTTGGTGATGGAATCCAACATCGCAGAATCGATGCACGAAGGGGCTAAGTTTCGGCGGGTGGGAAAGTTACATTGACAACCTACTTAACGAACTAACGCCTTGGTGCAAGTTACCTCACTAAGTAGTGGGAAACCCTCCAAGGAGTCTGAGTGAGTCTAGCCAACGTCGATCCCAGGTACAACACCACCTTCCCTATGTTGTCACCTTGTGTAGGAAGTCTAAAAGATTATGGCCTCTATGGTACCACCTACTATACCAAAGCAGATGGGGGACAGTCGACAGTCAACACCAAGACTAACAAAGCAGGGTTGATTACTTTGAGGGCCCCAATGCGGCCTCGTGATTGACTCTTGTGTTAGAAGGGCTTCCCAAAATCAGTGATATAGCAACTGTATTTCACTCCCTAACTCAAGGCTTTATGTTTGTTTAGCAGATTTGGAAAGTTATTCTCACAATCCTATTCCAAATCTCTACACCTAAGCTAAGATGGGTTTGAAGAGACCTAGAAAAGTTGTTAGATAAATTTTAATTAGCGCTTGATTTTAGGCTATTGTTACTCAAAGGAGTGGTCGTGAAACTAATGGCATTTTGAATCGACTCTTTAAACCATGCAAGAGGAAAATGAAATGCAAGAAATTCAACTTCGATGAAAACTAGATATGGGAAGGAGAAAGAGGCTTCCAATTCTGTATTTTTGCTCATATGGAATCCTTACTAATCTCAAGTGTATGCAAAGAATTCATGATGAAGAGAAAGAAAAACAACTATTTATGAGACCCCTGCTTTGTCTGGCTTGCCTGTGACCTTAAAATTATATTATTATTATATATGACCCTCTTTCAAACATATAAGAAAATATGAAAATTTGTTGAATCCCCTCTTTCTGCATCATATATTGTCATATTGTAATGTTTAAGTATGGATAAAGAGACTTTCATAGCCAAAAGGGTTAATGGTGGAGTCCATGTGTATTCTTTGTAAGGATTACATAGAGGTGAATATTGTCACAGAGGAAGTTGCTAGACAAGTGAAACTCATAGAGGGTTTTCACTTTACCACTCTAATGGTTTTCATTGTTGGTCAAAGGGGGTGGTAAATCCCCCCACCAAAGTATAATTATATCCAAAGCACATGGTATGCTTATCCCTTTGAAAAAGTGGGGCCATCATGGCCATGTAAGTGAGTTGGACAATTCCACCTCAATTTTGAGAGTCTATATTAAGTAATAAACAAACTTTAATACTTTTATTATAACAAAAGCCTCTTACAAATGGACATGGATCATTAACAAAAATACTAAAGGGAGGTAGTTGGCAAGGTACCGATTACCCCTTATTTTGTATAGAGGTACTACTAGTGAATTTATTCACTACCCCTTGTGATTTTTATGAGCCTTGGATAGTCGGGGCACTTATTTGGTTTCATGGATTATGATGAGCTAGATGGTTTTAAGACATTTTGATGGAACATATGATGTTTTATGGTTCCTCTTGAGGACTTGGCTTCATCCTGATTTTTGGGAATCTTTATAGTTCCCAAGGCAATTCACATTTCATAAGGCATTATCATGTATCCCAAGGCAGTCCAAGGTTGGTCAAAATAGTTTAGAGTTGTTCTTCATGTACCAAGACTTCTCATTCCATGTCATGTCCTATATTTTGAATCACTCATTTATAGGCTTGTGTCAAATGATTTCATGGGACATCCACCTTGGAGGTTGCATTGTGGAACTATTTGTCACATGTGGACTTATCTAATTCTCACATGACTTGAGGAGATAGTTGGCATGATTTGAGGAGGGTTGTTACACCTTGAACACCTCATCCATGACACTTTTGGAGCTGATTTGAAGGGTTCATCCACTCTTGACGGGTCTTATTGATTATTTATGGAGATTTTTCACCTTGGAGATCTATGTGTCTACCTTGGAAACTACCTAAAAGACTTTACTTGCATACTTTGAAGAGTTTGTTGAGGATCTACCCATTTGGAGGCCTTTGGATGCTACACATTACACCTTGTATTCACCTTCTTCCTTCATTAAGGGAGATGTTGCACTCTCTTGGGGCCTTTTCAGTTGGATCTTTGTACATGTGGCTTGACCACCTCATTTTTATTGTATTTTTTGACTAGGTAGTTGGAGGAAGTAATATTTTATCCCTCCCTAGGATAGATATAAGGATCTCACATGAGACATTGCTATAGGCTATATATAAGGATCTCACATGAGACATTTCTATTTTATTGTAATTGAAGTTTAGCAACACTCTACATGAATATTTTTCCTTCTTCCTTATCACTCATGGTTGGATTTTTGGAGCATTCACTCCTTAGAGCTTAATTGACATATCTTTCTTCGAGCATATGGTTGTGTAAAGGTTTCTTTCTTTGTAGGATATTATTATCAATTCTTGAATATTCTCTATTGTGGTTCTTGTTTGGTGCATAAATATTAATGGTGAAATTCTCAAGTCTTCTACGAACTAATTACTAGATCAATCCATTGAAGGGATTTTTCTACCATTGGATGGAAGATGTTCTAGGGTAATTCATATCCTTCTTCCTTTGTTGGTTTGGTAAGTTCCTTGCTTTATCTATCCATATTGGAACCCTAGAAAGAAGTATTAAGTAAGAATATAAATCCATAGTTGATCTTGTTGGTGAAGGTTGTTCCCATGATGATCCCTTCTTGTTGGGCCTTCATCTCCATTGTTAATCCTGATTAGATGAGGGATTACTATTCCTTTTTTGTTCTAATCTCTTAGCCCTAATCCTTGAACGAAATAGACCAATTGTGAATAAGTTTTCTTCTTTACTCCATAATCACTTTTGATTCACATTGATTATATTACCCATGTTGGATTGGGCATTGATCTCTACTTCCTTCCATCACCTTTTTTAAATCATAAAAACCCCAAAACATTGTTTTACTAAATATACTCCTTCATTGTTTGCCTCATTGCTTAGCTTTAGTAATCCTAGTAGAAATACCTCCCTTTATCTAGAGGAGAGAGAACCTAAAGTGAAGAGGATAAGTTTATTAGGTGACATTGATGACCTTCCTAATAGTTTCCCCTTGAGTTGTGCCTTGTGGATTAGGGATTTTATCGTTAAGTACAATTTGGGAGGTAACATTTTTGGCATTGTTGTCGGGGATAAAGTCCATTCACCCATAAATTTCAAGATTATGCTTCATGACACCATAGTGAGAGTGTTGTATTACATATCCCCTTCTCCAATGGTGGCTCCATGAAGGGAAAAAACTCTTGTTCCTTACAAATTTTGAAGATGTTGTTGGGTGTAAAGGTGAGCACATCCAATCATTTTTAAGGCTCTTTGAAGAAAATATCATCTTGGTGACTCCACCTTTGGATTGATATGAGGTTTAATCATTGTACTGAATACCTAGAAGCAAAGAAAAATGGGATTGCCTCCACGGTTGGCCGATTGGCATGCTCCTTTTGATTTATTAAATATCTCAAGGTTCCCTCATAAAAACCCAAGTATATATGCAAGATCAATTCCAAATTTTTGTGGACATGATGATTTAGTCATACTACATATTTCATCTTTCATGGAATTCAATTTGAGCATGGGCATCATTCATGAAGATGTTATGATGAATTGTTTTTTCATTTAGTATGAAAAATAGTGCAAGAGATGGTTTGGACATATTGGTAGAGGAGAAGTGTTATCTTTTGCAAGATTTGTTGAGGCATTTTGTAGGAACTGGAGCCCTAATTATAATGAGAAATGTATTCCCATTGTTGAAAGACTCGAGGAATTATATGGTGCACAAAACCTTATTGAACAAACTCCCAACTCTCATCTTGAAGATCATGAAGGCATCATTGAAGCATGCTTTTCAAATTTAAAGATAGATTAGTGCTTGGCTTCTACGTCCAACATTGATGTAGGTAAGGCTGCATGTGGGTAGCCCTTAAGCACCCTCATCCCTACAACATGACCGATCTTTGCCAAATATTAGGTATGGATTCCAAATTTCAAAGAAAATGCAAATGAAGACGTTTGGAATGAAGAGTATGATACATGTTTGAAATTCTATGATGAGGTAAGTCCTACTATCCTACATGATAAAGAAACAAATTTCCCCATTCTCAAGTTGAAAAATGAAGAATTCACACAAACTTCCACCAATAATCCAAGCTTCCTGAACATAGCAATCCTAGATCCTATGTTTTTTTTTTTAATTCCCCCCCTATTTATGACACAGATTCAAGTGAAGAGGAGAATATGGGTGATTTTCTTATAGAGTTACTTTGTGAACCACATAAGGAAAAAAAAATAACCTTCTCCCTTATTCTATAGACACTCATCCTGAATACAAAGGGTTTTAGTATGTGGATATAGTTTATAGACATCCATGGTCATTTCCAAGCACTACTATTGATGTTTGAGGATGTGGAGATCAAGAACCCATTGTGAAGACTGTGGATAACACTTAAGGTACTCATAATTCTTGTTGCCCTCATGTGCTTCCATTTCTCCTCATAGAATCACCCTCATGTTCCCTCATGTTCTCCCCTTTCTCCTCGCAAACTCTCCCTCGTGTGCTCCCATTTATCCTCGCAGAATCTCCCTCGTGTGCCCTCACATGCTCCTACTTTCCTCGCAGACTACCCTTTCTCCTCTCCTCGTAGACTAACATTTCTCCTCGTAGAGGTTGTGTGCACACTCTATTCGCGTAGGGTATGGAGTGCATAGTACATGATGCGACCGAGGTATAGATCGGGGATATGCATACACAAATGGGGGGGGGATTCGTTTTTGTTAAAAGGGTTTTGGTTTTGTTTTCTATTTATTTCTTAATTTATATATTATAATATATAAATTATATATTATATTATATGTATATATATATATATATTATTTAATTTATATATTATAACATATGGGTGTGGGTTTTTTTATAAGGGAGCATGTTTTGTCTTCTCTGGTGGTCACGTTCTAGCCATATCGTAGAAGATTTGTTGTACCAGATTGCAAGAGATTCGCTATCAGGAAAGAGGAATAGGAGCCTATCGTGATGTGTTGTGATCTAAAATTTATTCAACAATTGGTTTTGTTATCACTCCAGGAGTCTTTCTAGGTTGTGATCGAAAGAGCTTGGTAACTTAATCAAGAACTTAATCAATAACTGAAGAACTCATATAAACTGTAACTCTTAATTCAAACTCCTTAACTTTATTACACCCATCACCCCTAACACTTAACCTTTATAACCTAGAAATAATATAAACCTTAACCATTGAGCATTATAACCTCTAAATCCCCTATAACCTAATTACATATATAACCTTAATTTTCATGGTTATCACCTTAATTTATCCTACAAATAACTCACATAAATTGTAACTCTTAATTCCTAACACCAATAAATTATAACTTTTAACCCCTCACCAATATAAATCCTTAACCTTAACACATATTCATTATAACCCATAAAATATAACCATATAAATCCTTACACCTAATCCTCATACTATAACCCCAATAACACTAATCCACTAGGAAATAAGACTTATAACTCTTAACCCTTAAAACACATTACCCCTATAACACATGTTACCATAAAACCTAACCTACCACCCTTAATCCCTCACACTTATGTCACCAAGAAAATGTATGAATTAATATTATGTCACTTTTTCTACTTGAATAGTTGAGGTTTAGTAGGAAACTCTTTTTAGAATGTTGTTTTCTTGATACCTCGGTGAAAGTCCTTGATAGATTTTCTATATGGAAAGTTAGCTCCAAGGACATCACTCTTTCAAGGGAGGGATTGTAAGCCCCACATTTTGACTTAGCATTTACTATTGTGATAGTTATGGTAATTTTTGAGCTAACACTATCTAGATACATTCCAAACTTTCATCTTGATATATCGATGTTCATCTGATGTGTCCCACATGATTATCGTATGCTCACTTATGATTAAGATGTGTCACACATGGTTATATTATGATCACTTATGATTTGGATGTGTTCCACATGGTTATGTTATGCTCACTTATGACTAGGATGTGTCACACACGGTTATCTTATGCTCACTTATTATTAGAATGTGTTGCACATTAATTATATTACACTCAATTTTGATCATTGAGTTCATTGTGTTATTTGACATATTTCCATTGATTATATGTTAACATTACTTTTAATAAGTTTGGATGAATGTTGGATATTTCCTACTTCGATAGTTGCACTAAAATTCATCAGTTGTAGAGAGAAACCCAAACACTATTATACACACATGTGACTACTAAAAACATTTCAAGTGTTGAAGTGTTATTGATTTATTCAGTTCTTGAGACCTTCATTGGCATTTTTTTAATGTGAGGAGAAACTCGAATGATTAATTATTGGTTTTTGGAGATGATGCACTCTTCCAAAAATGGGATATGTTTCTCAATACCTTTCTTTGTGAACTTAGGATATCCTTGGGTATGATATTAAACATTTTTAGAGTTTCTAGCCCCAGGGGGGCAGTCATGTCACATTGGGAGTTCCTATCATGAGACCTAACCTTATCTGTCTCTAACCTATTTAAGGAAGGTGATAGCCTCCATTTAGGATTGATTTTTTGAGGGGTTGGCCCTTGTGTGTGAAAGGGAGCAATTGTGTTATATTGTTAGGATTTTCATTGTGTGGAATTTTTCCTCGAGATTTTTGACCCTTGGAATGGGAGAGAGAGACTATCCATTTACATTAGTGGGTAGATAGAGATTGGATAAACCAAATCCTATGGGATGTGTTCATCCTATTCATGATTGGTGTGGGAGCACCATAAGCCTAAAGTGGTGTGTACACCATATTTGAGGGAGAGTATCTTTCACTTATCACATTGAAACCCTATGGAGAAGAGTTAATTGCTGCACTAGAGGCTTCATCCCCCAATAGGAGGTCCATGTATTACACTTATGTTGTTCGACATTGGTCTGGTTTTTG
>JZKD02S1673162.1:1381480-1401611 GCA_000966675.3 Picea glauca
CCCATATTTCCTACAATGTTTTGTAGTTGTTGCTATTAAAATTCTTACGGGACGTCTGAGGCAACATGTTTTACAAGGGAAATAATATCTACGACCACCCTTTTCACCTGTTTTACTTTTTTCCCCACCTCTAACAAAATTCTGTGACATTTTTCTGCACAAAAATACCCTTTCGGAACCGTTGTTGTTATAGCAAGATTGTCGCAACATATTTAAATCGTCAAATATTTATAGTCTAATTTTAGGTCATGATCATCACAATTGCAACGACCGTGACCTAAAAATATTTATTTTTTTTACCTATTTATTTGTCATTTTTACGGTCAATTTTAATGTTAGGTCAGTTGCAGCTCTTGTGATGATCGTTGACCATATTAATTTAAACAAACTAGATGCGTCGCTCTTGCGATGAACATTGACCATATTAATTTAGTCAAAGTACATGCGTCGAGATAACAATGAATACGGGGTGGATTCAGAAAAATTGAACTTTTTCTCTTGCATGTTGTGATGAAAGAGTACTTTCGTCACAAATTTTTCAATATGTAGTAGTGAGAACATGTGGATAAAGAAAAACTAATTAAACACGTAACAAGAAGGGGGCTAAGAAATTCAAACTTAATTACTAAAGTAAAAAAATTATAATGGAGGATTAAATTTATTAAAAGGGTAAATGGTTGTTTTTATCTACACTTGCTAAATTGATTTTTTTAGTTAAAAAGGAAAAAGGGGGAAACTTAAAAGAAAAAGGAAACTTAAAGAAAAAGTAAAACTCAAAGAAAAAGGAAAACTTAAAGAAAAATATGAATGTCTAACTTAGTAAGGAATATTGCCTTTGGGACTTTCTATTTATGAGCTCAACTAGGAATTAAGTAAGACGTAATTTATTTAAGAATTGTAAGAAAATTTTTGGACACCGAGGAGAGTTTTTAGGAATGCTTTTAGGTGGATGAGGGAAATAGGAATATTTTATTAATTAATAAAATTGATTTTCTCGTGCAACTAGCGGATCGGGCGACATATGTGTGGGGGAGGTTTTTCGAAAGTAATTAAATAAAAAATGAATCTAATGAGGGTTTTGGGAAACTAATGACTAAGAAAAATATATAAAAAGGATGGTGGAGGAAAAGTGAAGGGGAGATATGGATTGCGTAACGTTACGCTGCTGAAATTTTATCTTGATTGAACTTTCTCTTGTGGGAGTTGGGATACCCAACTCAAGTAACAAGTGGTATCTCAACCTTGCTAGGTGATCTAGGTTCTATCATTCTCTGGTATTGTGTGCGTGGCCCCTTTTTTGCTCAGGGGGCTTAGGGGGAAGAAGAGTACCCCTATCATTGACTGGGAGGTACCAGTGAGGTCACATCAGTTGGCAAGAGGGATCTAGATGGAGCGTGCATGGGACAACGAATTCGAAGCATTCACAATTGGTTATGGTACACATGTGCATAATTGTATTAATTAATAGCTCAATTTCTTGTTCAATCATTCCTTATTGTTGAAATCTCATTTGCGTAGATGTTGTTAAAAGAAAAGACTCGTTTAGTTATGCATATAAAATTTTATCTAGGTGATAGCTAGTCATGTGAAATTGCAAAAGGGTCACTAAATTTCTATTCTAATCTTTGTTTTAATTATTGCATTTGTATTATTACCGAGGAAGACTTTGTTTGGTTCTCTGAGCATTATTTTATTTTACTCTGTGTTTTAATTTTTTTTAATACAAAGAAATTTTGTTTCCATATTCCGTTCCTTTATCCTTTAAGTTATTAGTCTGTGCCTAAGCAGTCGAACATGAGCTGAATCGACTATATTTCACTCTAGTGTTATAGATTTAGATTAAAATTCCCTACTTTCATGTGCATGGATAATAAGTGAAGGATAATATCTCTGCCTAGAAAATTCGTTACTGTGTAAAAAAAAAAATTCTTTTCTTTACTCTGTGATTTGTGTAAATTGTTGGGGATCCGAACTGTCTTTCCTCTACATTTTTATTGACAGAATCCACTACCTATGATTTGAGTAAAGCTTAGTCCAATCCATTTTAACGGACAATCCTTGAATTTTCAAAATTTTAACATTTATGAAACATGATATTTATGCATGACCGAGTCATAGGTATGGGAGGACAAAATTTGTAAATTTGATAGTAAGGATAAAGGTTTGTTCCATCATTAATTTGATGATCAAAACCTGAGATTAAATGCTAAACCACATAATCATATCTTGAATCTACGACCTTGATCTACTTTATTATATACATATTCTCATGAAGTGAATCCAAGAAATTTATTCTTTACTTTTCTTTTATGATAAAGGATGCTCATATTCCTTTTAGTCAACAATGTCTTCCTTTGAAGGAATCTATCTCATCTTGCAAAAGAATTTTCTTGATTAAATCATTATCTTTAAGTAATTTCTGGGAAGTAAGTTTTCTTCACCCTCTTGCACTCAAGTTTCTTTATTGAGGTTCATATTTGCTTGTATCCTTTCTTTATATCAATGTTTTATTTGCTATATTAGTTCTTCAATTTCTTATATCACATATGATTAAGCTAGCTCTCTAATAAAATTTCTACTATATAGAGAATTAAAATAGAATATCCATGCACATGAATTTTATAGATATTATTCAGAATAATAATGTTTTACAGTGTGACAGACTTCATTGGTAAAAAGTGCCTCTTAAGAAAACAAGAAATCATTCGGTTAGTTGCAGAATTTAAATATTGAATGATGTCACCTTGTGTCTTGTTGACTTGTCAATTGGGTGTAGCTTGGATGGTTGTAAGGAATTATTTTCATCCTTCCTATCGAGGTTCAATTCCCATAATGATATGAATAAATCTCATAATGATGTGAAAAAAAATTATTTCTTTTGCTTTGCATCGCATGTAGTCGTAACGACAGGGGACGTTACATATGGTATCAGAGCAGGTTCAACCTTGCAACTATGGATCACCATGATTTCCACTGCAATAAACCCTTGAGTATTAACCTAGCACTAATTAAAAATTTAATGTGTCCATCCAGTGATCTCAATTAGAGGACACCATAGAGGTTCACAATGTGGTGTTGTGGAAGGAGGTGTGATGCCTATAGAAGTGTCCGCGCCCTCGAAGTCTAACCTCCAAGGGGGAAGAACAAGTCCTTGGGATGGATTCAATTGTTGTGAGGGATGATGATGGTTTGAAAAGGTCCTTCCAAGGAATGTAAGAGGCCTTGATTCACCATATGTACTGAGATGAGGCCAGGTTGCCTGTACCCCCGAGGGTCCACAACGCACCTCGCCAGTACTGTTAGGATTCACCAAGAACTCAAGAGGGATAAGTTCTCTAGTCCTCAAGTGTCGCAGATGGCTCAGTCTTCAAGGCATGGATGGAGAAAAATTTGATGTGATTTGTGCTTCCCTATTAGGACCTCCAACATGAAGGTCCGCATGGCGGTCTTCCAACTAAAGAGGAGCACTCTTCTATGGTGGAAGACACTCTTGGCACAATTGAACATGGTCGTTGAAGACATGCCATGGGAATTGTTCAAGTAACAGTTATGTTAGAGGTGTCTCTCTGAGGAATTCATTGAGCGTCAACTCAATGAGTTTGATGCCTTGTGACAGGGAAGTCGTACGGTGCCCAAGTACAAGGCCAATTGATGGAGCTTCTTTTGTATGCTCTACACCTGAATATTGATAAACTTAAGGTCAACAGGTTCATGTTTGGCCTTAATGTCAACATTCATGCAAAGTTTAGGATTTTGATGCCTCAAACCTTACATGATTCTATCCAAAAGGCCCTCATAGCAGAGGAGGAGCTTATTAGTTGGGGTTAGATCAGGACTCCAGCGAGGCCAGTGGGGCAGATGTCATTTGATGCGCAACAACATCAAACACCAGCTAGACATTCAACATGATATTGTGGATTCAATAGAGGATCTAGTTTCACTACACCTCAGTGACCAATGCCTTAGTAGTGAACTCCCTAAAAAGCTCCACTGCAACAGCAACAGTTTAGGCCTGTTCAACAGAACAGACCATGGTTTGAGGCTGGTGGGTTTTCATCTTCTACTTCAGGTATCAGGAGTACTGGACCAAATAAAGGGTGTTGGACATGTGAGGAGCCAAATTACCAGTGTGACTACCTAATGGAAAGGACCAGTGTGTATGGATCAGTCGGACCCACTACCGTGGGAAATTTGGGCAAGACCTGTCAGATTCATATAGCGGTGAATAAACACGAGGAAAAGCACCAGTCGACCATGCTCGAGACGTCTGGTACTATTGCTGACTAGAAACTTAGTATTTTGATAGATCCAGGTGCTACCGATATTTTTATCTCTGGTGCAGTGCTAAAATGAATTAAGGTAAAGGAAGTAGAACAAGACGAGTTTATCTTTGTAGAAATGGATTCGAGAGCTAAACAAAAGGTTGGTGGGAAGGTTACGAGCTGTACCCTTAACCTATGAGAGTTTGTCACTAGGTCCAACCTGTACGTCACAATATTAGGATCTTATGATGTCGTGATTAGTATGCACTGGTTGGAATCACATGAGGCAATACTCAATACAAAACAATTGAGCTTGGTCAATGATGACAGACAAAGACCAATGATTATAGGTCGAAACTAGGGATTTTCCCTGAGGTTTATCTCTTTCTTGCAGCTACGAAAGAGAATGTGCAAGGGATGTAAGATTTATGAGATCCTTGCGTTAAATGCAAAGGGAGTGGCGGAATGTCTAGAACACATTCCGGTGGTGAGAGAGTTTGTATACGTCTTCCCTGAGGAGTTACTCGGGATGCCATTGGAGAGGGAATTGGAATTTACCATAGACCTAAAATTAGGGACTGAACTGATAGCAAGAACGCCTTATCGGATGTCAACCCATAGTTACAGTAGTTGAAAATGAATCTAAATGAGTTGTTGGACCTAGGAATTATACACCCAAGTGTGTCACCGTGGGGTGTGCCTATTATCCTCATACAGAAGAAGGATGGGTCATGGAGACTCTGCATTGACTATCATCAATTGAAAAAGGCAATGATCAAGAATCAATATTTGTTGCCAAGGTGTTAGTAATATTTCTCGTCTGGAGCATAAGGGATACTCAGGTCTGCAGGTGCATGAGAAGCACCCGGGCGCAACGCGGGAAAGTCTCGTTTCAAGTTTCCAAGCAAGTAGGCGGGTGAGATTGTTTTGTCGATGGTCTAGATTTATCTGAGGGAGCAGATCGATGGTTGGTGGGGAATCGCAACTAGCAGAGGCGCGCTGAGATTAGCGCATTGGACAACACCCACTGGACATGAAGGAAAGAATAGCAACCACCCATCCAAATGACACGTGACGCGAGATCCAGTCGTGTCGGCTTTTAGGCAGTTGCAAGTTCGAGGGGTGAGAGTTTCATGGTGTTCTACATCTTGAAACCCCGAACCCCAAAAGCATCGAAGGCACCTAGAGTCAGGCCCACAGGATCGCCGAATGAGTTCAGGACTATTGGATCTAAGAAGGACATGTGGCACGAGATCTAGTCGTGTCGACATTTTGGCAGTCGTGAGTTCAAAGGGTAAGGGTTCTATGTCTGTCAGCATCTCGAAACCTCGAACCTCGAAAACGACGAAAGTGCTCAAGGCCCGGCCCACAGTATCGTGAATGCAATCTTAGCCGTCCATCATAGGAGACACCTGGCACGCACGATTGGGCTCCTCTCCGTTTCACCCATCGCGTTTTTGAAGCGCAAGGAGTGGCTCCCTCACACCCCTGATGCGTGAAGTGATGAAAGAATCCGAGACCCAGGCCCACAACATCGGCGGGAGAGTTCTGAACTGTCATATCTAGAGGGATGCTTGGTGCCAGATTAAGTTGTCTCGGCATTTCACTCATCGCGATTTCAAGAAGCGAGAATCAGCTCCTTCCTACTTGCGAACACCGAAGGCGCCTTTGAGAGTAAACACAGGGTCATAGCCGTGGTCGCCTGGGAAAGAAGAGAGCTGCACAAAAGGGGCCAAACTTGTCGAGTCCCATCGCCGAAAGGATCGTCGCGATCTCTAGGCACTAGTTCATCCGACCTCGGTCCTAGTTTTCATTTGGAGTAAATGCAGGAAATAAAGAATGGTTGAAGCCTCTCTTCATGCATTAAGTGCACGATATGGAGGGCCTGGCCAGCGGTATACTCGAAAGGGTCCCATGTACCATTTTTCAAAAGAGGCTATGCCCAGTCCTTGATTAGCCAGAGGAAGTTTTCACACGCTAGCTCGTAATTTAATGGCTCAGCTACCCTCCTTGCAGGAGCCATGCGCAATTAAGGTGGTGTGTGAAGAAGGATTTCAGTACGAATTCAACTGAAAAGACACCGAGCTTTGGGTGTCTGGGAATGCCTCTGTTAGGCAAATTTTCCTGAGTATATAGGCTCAGTTTTGGTATTTTTGAGGTATCGATGGTTGAGCAAAAGCTCCCGATTGTAAAGTTTTGATGAAGCGCTGGTCGCTCTGGTTAATGTATAAGGCATTTGAGATTTCTTACTTTATGGATGTCAACTTCCCTTCCATATCTTTGTTTACTGTATTAGAACAACTCAGAATTGGAGGATCTAGTCGAGTTGTGGCTGTTATAGGATGATATAGGTTGGATCACTATAATAGTTACTTAGTTTCTAATCAGTTCTTGTAATTTTCTCAATGCTGAAACGACTTCGAATTGAAGGATTCAGTCGAGTCATCCCTCAGCTCCTTGAATCTCTGGACCAACAGGATCTTGGCTTCCGAGTTTTTTGTCCTCAAGCTTCCGAAGGCTTGTTGCCCGAGGCAGTCTTTCTCTCCCTTCTCACAAGTCTTCCTTCTACCACCCTTTAATCATTTACTGACATAAGTTGGATCAAGACCTCCCTTTCTTTCTACATACCAGGCCCAGTTTCCTGATTTAAAGCTACATTTTCTTGAGTCTTTACCCATCTGATCACTCCATTAAACAAATCATGACATAAAACTGATGGGCATTAGGCCCTACTCCTGCAAGCAATCCAGGAGTGACTTCTGATGGTAACATCTCTGGAGTTGTTTCCGGGGATGAAGTTGAAAATTTTCCCCTAGATTGAATGACATTGAGCCTCTGATTCTGAAGGTGCATCGGGTATTAGAGCCTTTGAAGATTGCTACTGTGCACCTGGAAACTCCATTGTGATGACTCCACTGGGGAGAACCCACTCTATTAATTGTGGCTTTCAGAGGCAGAGACACATGGTCTCATCCACAGCTACCTCTAGCTACACCTGAAACTGATCTAGAGGTGGTTCTCAGAAAAGGAAAGGCCTTTGAAGAAGAAGCTTCCATCACTAAAATAGGTAATCCACCATATCCTTTTGTAAGAACTCTGTTTTCTCCTCCTCGGTTTCTTAATATACTTCCTTTAGAGGTTTCCTGTTTCTTGAATTTTGGGAGTGTTCTTGCTGAGTTTTCCCCTCATGATTTGGGATTGGAGGGAGAAATCCTTGTCACTCCCCTCTCCTCTGAAGTTTTACATTGGCGTAGACCCAGGACCACAGAAGATTTCCCCACTCCTACACAAAGAGGAGCACCTTCTGACTTGATCTCGTTAACCTTCTCCTTAAATCCCCTCTTGTTTCTCACTCCACTTCAAGACTCACTCCCAGTAGCCCCTTCGCGAACTCCTTCTCCTCCAAGCTCTCCTCCACCTAATATTCATATGGTTGGTTCTAATCCCCCTCTAAATAGAATGCACGCCATAGTCTCTACCAGATATGCTCCCTTAGTTCTACCCCATCCTATGAATCCTCTCCTTGCTGGAGATTACTTGAAGTATATGCCCAAGTTCACTGGAGAAGGGGATGTAAATGTTGAAGAGCATCTGGTTTCTTTCTACAGTTATGTAGACAACCTAAACATTGAAAATGAGGATGTATGGATGATATTTTTCATCCAGATCCTAGATGGCGAGGCGAGGAAGTGGTTTAGAGGATTGGCCCCCAGATCTATTGCTGGGATCGAAGCCCTGGATAGTGCTTTCTTGAGGCAGTGGGGAGACAGGAAGGATTTCATGTATTACATGACAGAGTTTGGGTCTTTGAAAAATATGTAAGGAGAGTCTATCTTTGACTTCTCCAAAAGATTCAATAAGATGTATAACAAAATTCTTGTCAAAATAAAACCCTCAGAACCCTCGGCCAAAATTTCTTATGCTAGTGCGTTTGGCCCCGATTTCTGTCTTTTGTTGAGAGAAAGAAGAGCCACTTCCTTAGCTCAAATGCAATATGCGGCCATAGAAGTGGAATCCAATGTATTAGCAACTAATAGACTGAGGAACAAGGCTGACACAGACAGGATAAAGGGAAGAGGTGAGGCCTCAACGTCTGGCCCGATGGTGCCCCACCCTCAAGTGGATGAACTGACCAAGATGGTGGAGAAAATGAAGGTGGAAGGGAGGAAAGAATACAAGGGCCATTAGAACGCCGAAAAAAAAGGAGGTTTCAGGAGGCCAAACAATATTTCTCCTCTGACTATGCAAAGAGAAAGGGTAAGAGACAAAGAATACCAGAAAATTCAGGCGTCGTTTCAAAACAATTTTGTGGCCGAAGGGGAAGAAGGGGAAGCAAATGAGTTGGATCCTGAAATCCATTGCTTCGGGGACACTCCTCGTTTTCCTCATCTCACTCAATCAGCATACGAGGATTCTCTCATGGACAATCAGCTAAATGAGCTGAGCAAGGATGGCAAGATTAGTGGCGGCCAAGGTAGATATGATTTGCGTTCTAAGAGAAAGACAGTAGCACCCGATGTTTCTGAGCAGTCCACTAGAACAGAGAAGCCTGCTAATGAGGTAGAGGATAGTCATAGAGGTAAGAAGACCCAATCCCCCTCTCCCATGATTCAGAGTCATGTTCCCGAAATAAGAGAAATCACAAAGCTCTCGTCCTCTTTCAATTTCAAGCATGAAATTCAAAAAATCAGAATCCCTGTGCCCCTAACCGAATTGATTAAACATGAAGGATTCAAGAAGAGCTTCTCTGAGATTTTACAGTATGAGGTATCAAGCCTTCCCACAGACTCCATCAATTTGCAAGATGAAAATCCTGTAGTTATTCTAGGTCCTATGGTAGAAGACAGGAGTGACACATCCCCTCCCTTATACACTTCCTTGAGCATACATGACAAGGTACTACACAACTATTTGATGGATCTTCTCACAACCTCATGCCCAAAATTGTCATGGAAGAGTTAGGGCTAGAAATCACCCGAGCCTATCATGACCTCTATTCCTTTGAATCCATAAAGGTTCAGTGTCTAGGAGTTATCAAAGACCTGGTCATGACCTTGTTTCAGCTGCCCATGAAAAGTGTGGTCATGGATATTGTAGTGGCTGATGTCCCCCCCAAGTTCGGTATGTTATTGTCAATATCATGGATAAACAGACTGGGGGGAACCTTGCAGATGGACCTCACATATGCTACTATCCCAGTGTTTGGAGGAGAGCATAGAAGACTATACAGAGAAGCCCAATTGGCCTATATAATCAGTGACGAAGCTAATCCTACCAACCATCCCATTTTTGCATTAGACATTGATTTAGGTTCTAGTTTTCTACAACTCGCCCATGCTCCCGAGCCCCCTCTGAAGCTTAGAAAACAACCCACCATTTCCCATAGGTTTTCTTTCTCCATCACCCCCATCTGGAAAATGTTCTTTGATGGAGCCTCTTCCAGGGAAGGTGTTGGTGCTGGGGTATTTTTTGCATCACCTGCTCAGGAAACCATATCTCTGTCGTACAAACTAGAATTTGAAGCTACCAACAATGTGCAAAGTATGAAGCTCTTGTTCTGGGACTAAGAGCTGTGAGGGAAATGGGAATTCAGGAGGTAGTTGTGTTCGGTGATGCAGAGTTGGTGGTCCAACAGGTCAGAAACACTTATCAGGCTAAGCACCCTCGACTCAGAAGCTATAGAAATGAGGTATGGGACCTAATTAATAGTTTCTTCTCAGAATTTAACATTTCTTTCATCCCAAGAGAGGAGAACACAGCGACAGATTCCTTGGCTACATTAGCAGGCAATTTCAAAGTACCCTTGCCTTCCAAATTCAAATATGATGTGGAAGTAAAATACAGGCCCTCCATACCGGACAATTTCAAACATTGGAAGGTATTCGAGGATGATCTCGAGATCAAGAAATTCTTGGAGACTGTTGAAGAATTTTCAGAAATGAATATTGACCAAGATTTTGTCTCTAAGGAAGGGATTGATGGGGGTGAGTCGCTGAGTAAAATAGCAAAGCATGACATTTTTCAACTGCCCAACAATCATATTCCGAGAGTACTGGTTCCTTTGGAAAGGATTTTTGATAGAAATAATGTGTCATTAAAAGGGGAGACCTCAGAGGATGACACTGGTACTATTCAGTGCAACATTCGGACCGAGAGTGAGCCCAAGTTTGTCAAATTGTCAAGAAGTCTGACAAAGGAGTAGAGGTCTGAATACATTGGACTTCTGAGGAAATTTGCTGATGTGTTTGCCTGGACCTATGAAGACCTCAAAACATATGACATTTCTGTCATCAAGCATAAAATCCCATTAAAAGAGGAGGCAAATCCGTTTAGGCAGAAGCTGAGACAGATCAATCCTATGCTACTGCCTATCGTGGAGAGGGAAGTGAAGAAGCTGCTTCAAGCTCAGATCATTGTACCACTGAGATATTCAGACTGGGTAGCCAACTTGGTGCCAATTAGGAAAAAGAGTGGAGAGATCCGACTTTGTGTAGACTTCAGAAACATGAACAGGAGCTCACGAAAGGATAACTACCCCTTACCAAAGATGGAACATATACTGTAGAGGGTAATAGGAGCTTCCAAGATGTCCATGATTGATGGTTTCTCTGGCTACAATCAAGTCTCTATCCTGCCTGAGGACAGGGAAAAGATGACATTTACCACTCCATGGGGCACCTTCATGTACGCCAAGATGTCTTTTGGATTAATGAATGCAGGGGAAACATTTCAGTGTGCCATGGACATAGCTTTCGTCGGTGAAAAGGATAAATTTGTGGTCGTCTATCTGGATGAAATCATAGTGTTCTCAAAGTCTAATAAAGAACACTGTCGTCATCTTAGGAAAGTTTTCCTGAAATGTAGGAGTTTTGGCATTTCATTAAACCCCAAGAAATATATGTTTTCCATGCAGGAGGGAAAATTACTAGGCCACATAGTATCAGCAAAAGGAGTCAGGATTGACCCTAGTAGAGTTGAGGAAATACAAGCCTTATCAATCCCGAGGTTCAAGAAGGAGGTCCAATCCTTCCTTGGTAAGATCAAATTTCTGAGGAGGTTTGTGCCTAACTTTGCTGAGGAGGTAAAACTTATCACAACCATGCTAAGGAAAGGAAATGAAGTGAGGTGGACTTCTGAATGACGACATTCCTTTGAGAAAATTAAGAAGGCCTTGACTGAAGCCCCCATGCTTATTAGTCCCGACTACTCAAAGGATTTCCTTATTTTCTCCTTTGCCTCACCCGACATGGTGGCTGCTATTTTATTACAGACAAACAGGGTCGGACTTGAGAAGCCTATCGCCTATTTCAGGCGAGCATTAAGGGATGTTGAAGTCAAGTATGACACCATGGAGAAGCAGGCCTATGTCCTAGTAAAGGCTCTCAAGGCCTTTAGAATCTATGTCCTACAGTAAAAAATCATCGCCTATGTCCCCTCAGCTATTGTTAAAGACATTCTTGTTCAGCCTGACCTAGATGGGAAAAGGAGTAAGTGGATAGCCAATATTTTGGAATTTGGCCTCGACATAAAGCCTACCAAATTGATCAAAGGTCAAGGTTTAACCAAGCTATTAGCTGAAGCCAATTGCCAAGATTTGGGCATAAGTTTCATCAACAAATTCTCTGACGTCTACAGAAGGGTCTGAGCTTGCCTCAAATGTCAAATATTTTTAGGAAAGCAACAGCGCAAGTCCCTGCCCTTAAATCTCGTGGTTGTTTCAGGACCTTTCCAGTAATAGGGCCTGGATTTCATTGGGGAAATTCATCCTGCTTCCAGTGGGCAGCACAAATGGATCCTGACTGCCACAAACTTCTTTACCAAATGGATTGAAGCTATTCCCACCATGAGTGCTTCCCACAAGGTAATTATTGGATTCCTGGAAGACCTCATCACAATATTTGGTTTCCTAAGAAAGATCGTTACAGATAATGCAACATCATTCAAGGCTGAACCGCTGGTTAGGTTCTGTGAGCAATTCAGAATCAAGCTGATTCACTCCACTCCATACTATCCTCAGGGAAATGGTCTAGAAAAATCCTCCAATAAAATTCTCATAAGGATCATCAAAAGGTTATTGGAGGACAACAAAAAGGCTTGGAATTCAAAGATGAAATTTGCTCTATGGGCTGATTAGGTGACTACAAAGAGATCTATAGGCATCTCCCCTTTCCAGTTAGTTTACGGAGCGGAAGATGTTCTCCCTTCTCAGTTGGCCATTCCCGTAGAGAGATTCTTCCAAGATTATCAGGGAGAGCCCAATGACATGATCAGAAGGATTCATCAACTGGTAGAATTCCAATAGGCTAGAGAGCAGGCCATGATCAGAATTCAGGATCATCAGCAAAGGATCAAGTGGGTTTTCGATAAGGGGGCCAAGAAGGAAGAATTTTGGATAGGAGACCTGGGGCTGAAATGGGACGCTCCTAAACAAGACAAGGGAAAGCATGACAAATTTGAAGCCCTGTGGATTGGCCCCTTCAAAATCTCTAAAGCTTTCTCAAATAACACTTACAGGTTGCAGGATTTGGAGGGTGAAGAAGTTTTCAGCAGCCCAGTAAATGGGCATTTTCTTAAAAAAAAAATTGTCTGAGCCTTCAGTGGCTCCTATGTTTTGTAAATATTGTCCTTTCTATTCTTTGTTTTTACTTTTATTGTTTCTTCTTAGTACGTGACTCCATAGCCCAACAGTAAGGCACTAGAACTGCAAAATGAGTCCTTAGAGCATAACAAGGATGACTCTATCACCATGGAGCCTAATGTTAGTAATATTTCTCGTCCGGGGCACAAGGGATACCCAGGTCTGCAGGTGCATGAGAAGCGCCCAAGCGCAACGTGAAAAAGTCTCGTTTCAAGTTTCCAAGCAAGTACACGGGTGAGATTGTTTTGCTGACGGTCCAGATTTATCTGAGGGAGCAGATCGACGATTGGCGGGGAATCACAACTACTAGAGGCGCACCGAGATTAGCACATTGGAAAACACCCACTGGACATGAAGGAAAGAATAACAACTGCCCATCCAAACGACACGTGACGTGAGATTCACTCGGGTTGGCTTTTCGGTAGTCACGAGTTCGAGGGGCGAGAGTTTCATGGTGTTCTACATCTCGAAACCTCGAACCGCGAAAGCGTCGAAGGTGCCCAGAGTCGGGCCCACAGGATCGCTGAATGAGTTCAGGACTATTTGATCTAACGAGGATGCATGGCACGAGATCTAGTCGCGTCGGTGTTTCAACAGTCGCGAGTTCAAAGGGTAAGGGTTCTATGTCCGTCTCCATATAGAAACCCCGAACCCTGAAAACGTCAAAAGCACTCAAGGCCGGGCCCACAGTATCGCAAATGAAATCTTAGCCATCCATCATAGGAGACACCTAGCGCGCGCGATTGGGCTCCTCACTGTTTCTCCCATCGCGATTTTGAAGCGCAAGGAGTGGCTCCCTCACACCCCCGATGCGCGAAGTGATGAAAGCATCTGAGACCCAGGCCCACAGTGTCGGTGGGAGAGTTATGAACCATTAGATCTAGAGGGATGCGTGGCACCATATTAAGCCATCTTGACGCTTCTCTCATCGCGATTTCAAGAAGCAAGAATCAGATCCTTCCTACTTGCGAACGTTGAAGGCACCTTTGAGAGTAAACACAGGTTCATAGCCGTGGTCGCCTGGAAAAGAAGAGAGCCTCACAAAAGGGGCCAAAGTTGTTGAGTCCCATCATTGAAAGGATCGTCGTGATCTCTAGGCACGAGTTCATCCAACCTTGATCTTGGTTTTCGTTTGGAGTAAATGAAGGCAATAAAGAATGGTTGAAGCCTCTCTTCATGGATTAAGTGCACGATATGGAGGGCTTGGCTAGCGGTCTACTCGAAAGGGTCCCGTGTACCATTTTTCAAAAGAGGCCATGCCCACTCCTCGATTAGCCAGAGGAAGTCTGCACGCGTTAGCTCGACATTTAATGGATCAGCTACCCTCCTTGCAGGAGCCATGCGCAATTAATGTGGTGCGTGAAGAAGGATTTCAGTACGAATTCGACTGAAAAGACACCGAGCTCTGGGTGTCTAAGCACGCCTCTGTTAGGCAATTTTTCCTGAGTATATAGGCTCAGTTTTGGTATTTTTGAGGTATTGATGGTTGAGAAAAATCTCCCGATTGTAAAGTTTTGATGAAGCGTTGGTCGCTCTGGTTAATGTATAAGGAATTTGATATTTCTTACTTTATGGATGTCAGCTTCCCTTCCATCTCTCTGTTTACTGTATTATAACAACTCGGAATTGGAGGATCTAGTAGAGTTGTGGCTATTATAGGATGATATAGGTTGGATCACTGTAATAGTTACATTGTTTCTAATCGGTTCTTGTGATTTTCTCAGCGCTGAAACGACTTGGAATTGAAGGATTCAGTCAAGTCACCTCTCAGCTCCTTGAAGCTTTGGACCAAGAGGATCTTGGCTTCCAGGTTTTTTGTCCTCAAGCTTCTGAAGGCTTGTTGCCCAAGCCAGTCTTACTCGCCCTTCTCACAAGTCTTCCTTCTACCACCCTTTAATCATTTACTGACAGAAGTTGGATCAAGACCTCCCTTACTTTCTACATACCAGCCCCAGTTTCCTGAGTTAAAGCTACATTTTCTTGAGTCTTTACCAAGGATGATTTTAAGGATGGAAATTTATTTTTAAATGTAGAAACCTTGGCGAATCTTATTAATCCTTCATATTCCATCTATAAATGTTTGGCGATATTTTTTTAAAAATATTTAAATTTCTAAGGATTTTATATAGTTTGTATAAAATTTTAGCGATTTTTAAGTTAAAATAAATTTATTCTATAGAATTTGGGCGAATCATTTTTAGAATAGCGAATCTCTTTTTGGGAAAAACCATGGAAAATTATCCCATGAGCAAAATTTAGCCCCTAAAATCATCCATGGTCTTTACCCATCTGATCACCCCATTAAACAAAGCATAACATAAAACTAATGGGCATTGGGCTCTGCTCCTGCAAGCAATCCAGGAGTGACTTCTGACGCTAAAACAAGGATTGATGGTCTATTTGATCATATGAAGGGTGCAATGGAGTTTTCAAAGATCGAATTGAGATCGGGATATCACCAGTTAAAGATCAAGGAGGACAACATCCATAAGTCCACCTTTAATATGAGGTTTGGACATTACGAATTTACTATTTTATCGTTTGGACTGAAGAATTCCCCAGGGGTATTTATGAGTTTGATGAATGGGGTGTTTCGCGAATACTTGGACAAGTTCATCCAAGTGTTCATTAACGATATTTTTATTTACTCTCAGAGGATGGAGGGGCATGACAAGAACTTGCGCATGGTACTACTATGTCTAAGAGAGAACAAATTGTATGGGAAGCTATCTGAATGCTCATTTTATCAATTGAAGATTCACTACTTAGGAAAATGTCATCTTCGGCGAAGGTATAATTGTGGATCCAACAAAGGTCAAGGATATTATGGAGTGGCCTACACCGATGAACGTCCTGGAAGTGTGTAGCTTGATGGTTTTAGCGGGATACTATCGATGATTCGTCGAGGGTTTTTCGAAGATAGCAAATCCGATCACGGAATTGCAGAAGAAGAACAAGTTTTTTTGGACCGAGAAATGTGTGGAAGCATTTAAGAGGCTCAAGGAGATGTTGACAACAACACCGATACTAAAGGTCCCTAACATGGACACAAACTTCTTGGTATGCACTGATGCATCCAAGGAAGGCTTAAGCGTATTCTTGATGCAAGACGGTCGAGTGATCACTTACATCTCAAGAAATTTGAGAAGGCATGAGGATAAATATGTGACGCATGATTTGGAGTTGTTAGCCATTGTATATGCCTTGAGTTTGGAGACACTACCTTATTGGACATAAATTTTAACTAAAAATGGACCACTGGGACTACAACACATCTTTACGCAAAGTGACTTGAACGCATGACAACGACGTTGCTTAGAATTGCTTAGCGAGTAGGATTTCAGGATTACTTGCATAAAAGGAACAATGAATAGAGTGGCAGATGCATTGAGTCAGAGACCACGGATATTTTCATTGATGCCTCTTCAGACATATCTACGTGGAAAGATTCTAACTTTACATTGCGACGATGACTGATACAAAGAGGTCAAGGATTTTATTGGACAAAACACAATGATGGTACCAAAATTTGAGGGATTTACTATGGACAATGACTCAATTTTTGTATTTGACACTCTGATGAAGAGTGCTCATTTATTCCTGTGCATACAATGTATCAGGCACCTGAAATAGCTAGAGTTTTCATCTATGAGATTGTGAGGTTTCATGGCGTGCCTAAGAGGATTATATCCAATAGAGTATCGATGTTTACAGGACGATTTTGGACTAGTTTCCAAGAGGCCTTGGGAACCCAACTTAAATTAGTACCGAGTATCACTCAGAGATAGAACGGAAGACTGAACGAACAAAACAAATCTTAGAGGACATGTTCCATATGTACGTTATGGACCAAATGAAGTGTTAGGAAGAACTCTTGCCACTGGTAGAATTTGCATATAACAACAGTTATCAAAGCACCATTAAGATGGCACCTTTCGAGTTTCTTTACGGGTGACCATGTCAGACACCTTTGCGCTGGGATTGTCTTGAGGATAGGGTCCTGGTGGGACTAGAAGTGATCCAAAAAATGTAAGATCAAATGAAAACAATAAGACAAAGGATTGACAGAAGAGTTATGACGATGCACGTCATGTCAATCGAAGTTATGAAGTTGGCGATCGAGTCTTCTTTTGAGTGAACCCACATAATATTTTGATCAAGTTTGGAAAGGGTGTTAAACTATTTCCTAGGTTCATGGGACCTTTTGGGATTGTGGAAAAGAAGGGGCCTGTGGCATATCAACTAGCCTTGCTTGATAATTTTAGGCGTATGTGTGATGTTTGTCATGTATCTGTTTTGAGACATTATGTTAGTTATCCTACACATGTTATTGACATGAGTACATTGGAGGTATCAGACAAGGGTGCTCTCATGACGGAGACAATATGAATCCTAGACCATCTCATTCGACAACTACGATGTCGAATAGTAGATGAGGTCAAGGTCCACTGGGAAAACTATAGTCCACACTCGGTGATCTGGGAGGACGCATGTTGTAGGAAAATCTCCCTGCGGACAAGTAGATCGCCTCTAAGTCTTGACCTTAACCCTAGATAGAAAAATGCTTAACGTGGACACTAACTTCATTTCAAATCTATCTAAACTAATACATGAGAAGGAAGGATAATATAAGTACCTCTTAATCAACGTTTGTCCCTGCACGCTTAGAGTTGCGCTCCAATCCTTTTCTCCTCGCTGAGTTCTATAGACAAACAAGATACGACTACTTCCTACTCTATTGATATTAGCTTGAAAACAAATCTATCAATTAATGATAAGTTCATGTAACATCAGACACAAACTAGAAAGAAACAAGATAAGCATGTCATATTAATGAGAATAACGATAGCAGTACTTACAATTGTAAATGCAAATGCGACAACTTCGTCAAGTCCCCTTCGTCTAACCCTTGCTTGAAATATCCACAACCTGGCTGACAGCAACTTCACTAATCACTTCTCCTTGGTTGACTGTGTATTTCCTATGAGATCATAGGTTTCATGCTAGCAATTCTTTCCCCTTCCACCATCATAGAGTTTTCTTATATAGGTTGGGAGGAACTTAACCTCTTGAGTTATGTTTAGAACAAGTTGGGAACCTCCTCCTTAGATCAGGGATCTGTTGATGAAATCAATAATTCAAGTATAACTTCCTCCTAATCTCGAAGATCCTTTCCTTATTCTCCTCACCGGGCTAACAACTGACCCAAATTAGGGAGCGCTCCTCCAAAAGGGGCATCACAGCGCTAGAACGCTCCCAGAGAGGATTAAGGGGAGCGCCAGTGCTTCAAAAGTGGGCAACGCTCCTGCAGAGGGGTAAAGAAGCATTATAATTCTCCCTGAGGCCTTATAGGGGAGCGCCAGTTCTCCTAAGGTTGTTTCAGAGGAGCGTTCACCCTCAAAACTCTTGATTGGAAGCCCTTTTCAGGTGTTAAGAGATGTTTGACTCCAGTGAACTAGTTCTCCTTCTTCAAACCAAGTACATAAGATGTTTTAAGTGTTTCCTTAGTGTCTTCATCATGGTAGTATGATTCAACAACATTTTCGACACTTGTAACCAACTTGCGACACTTGGGAAAGTTGTAAGGAAGTTGCGACACTTACGACAATTGAGAGGAATATGCGACACTTATCCAGTTGAGTGATTTTGATGTGTAACAGAATGCCCCCCAAAGTATGAAGTCAGAAGATGTGAACTGATGACTGAAATACTTTGTAGACGTTCAAGCAAGGGTATAGACTCGGAGAACCTGATGGAAGCTTCACACAAACATCCAACAAATATCATGACATATTTCAAAACCCAAGGTAGGCATACCTATGCTTGGGTGATCGAGACTTGTAAGGATTGGCCGCCACAATATACACTGCGGATCCATAATTGTATTGATAAAAAGGGTATAGCCACTAAAGATACAATGTGGATCTATACTTTGATGACTCGGACTGATCGTAGCCACGAAAGATACACAGTCGATCTACGAGATGACAAGACATAGCCCCGACCAATACAAAGTGGATCTATGTAACAGTGCATGTGTTCTTTGTCCAATAAAAACTCCTTCGCAACCTGGGAAAAGCATACATCAAAGTGATTACTCAACCCAAGGTCTTCTTACCAATCCCAACGTGGTACTATCCTAACCATGTGAATAGATGTATTGATGTCGAACATGGAAGAAACCACTTGATTACCGGTCAATGAGGTAAATCGTTAACAAGTGCAAGGGAGATCACCATTAATGTCAATGATTCCCAAGGTACCTTAGTACATCCCATCAAACATGACTAGATGAGTTGAGGTCAAACATTCATGGAATCATTTGATCAGAGGTCAATGATGTAAACCCACTGTCGAATGTGAGGAGGCCTACCATTGAGGCATGCAGATCCCAAAGTACTAACTATTTTCTGAGCCTAATTCCTGGATAATGTGTTGAAGTCGACAGGAATAGACTCGTCGAGGGAGGGTCTTGATGTATCCCCCATCAATGACACGAAACAGACATAGAGATGTAATTGACAGATCAAATGGACATGGACTGACACAGGTTTTGAGGCGAGATATTTGGGATGGTTGACTCTCAAGGCGGATACTTCCCTTGAACACTGAGGCACAACAACAAAACATGACATGGACCAAAACTATGCAATGGGTACTATGAATTGCGTCAGGTGACCCAAAGGAGTGAAAGGAAACTCAAAGATTGGCTCAGTGAAGAGGTTCAGGGGATTATGATATATGCAGATGACAAAGTGTCATGTTCAAGGGTGACTCTAAGATGTGTTGGATGATGTTTCTCAAGAGACTGCTTGGCTTGCTCCTTTCAATTTTTCCCCCATCCAGATAGATGAGTACCTCTTTTTTATTTAATGATCTTGAGGAGGATAACACATGCTCAATATAACTCACCTTCGGTAAATTTCTCTTCCTTTGTTTAACGAACCAGAAGAAGTAAGGGATCGGTCCCGTATGGGTCTGTCGATGTGTGCTTTAACGAGTCCAAAGATAGAAAACTCGAAGGTTTTTTGGGATTACAGAGTTTGGAAAAATGCTTTAAAAGAGAACTCTCTTAGTTCCTTTTTTGTACGGTAGTCCAATGAGACCAAAAAAGGGTTAAACTATCGCTCACAAGATGCCCTTTCTGACCTTTTAACGAGTGTGAAAGGAAGCAAGATCACTCAACAATCTTTTCATGTTTAGAGAGTCTGAAAAGGGTTTAAAGGAGACT
>JZKD02S1673162.1:1454684-1481226 GCA_000966675.3 Picea glauca
TAACTTGTGAAAGTTGTAACGACCTCCTCATTACGATACCCCAACTCTAGTATCCAGTGCAATTTTTTTTTTCTTTTTGTTTCGAAGTGTGTGTGCGCGTGTACAAGGAAACAATCAACACAATCGACTCTGTGTCGCCACCCGACGACGAATAAGACACCACCATGATGAACATAGAAAGATGACAAGGACGCACGACAAGTAACTGCATGCATAACGACGATCACACGACAATAAGTAAGACTGACTACCCATCCATCCTACCCTGCAAGGGTTAGTACCTTAAGGACACAAAAGCATCTCTCAAGCCCACGTTCTCATCAGTTAAACCCTTTAAGGACTCAGGGATGGCGACTGTTCTATGGAATGTGGAGGCATCTACATCCCTCTCGACATAAGCAACAATCCGACCTACCTAAGGACAATCATCAGACCAACCCCAAGCAACCAACCTCAACGTCACAGGTAACATAAATCGTTTGATTTCGAGCGAGAATTAGCAACCCAATCCAGCATTGTGCATGGTGCACAACCCAAACCCTAAAAACTTTACCCATTACTTCAATTAACTTTAATTTACAAGCGCGTAAGGTATCTAATATACAAACTATCCAGCAGTAACCCACTCGAGGCACCACTCTTTTAAAACCCAGGCGCGTTATTTAATTAATCAATCATTTAATAAATCCAGGGCGTGGGAAGTGATATACCTTCTAGGTCCTTTTGGAAGTCACGCATGCACCGAGTCATTGTAAAACTCTAACGATAATTAATCAACTAGGAAATTTTCACTAAGGCCCTGACTAAAATGATTACATCTCCTAATACACCCCTTCTAGCTATTACACTTAGGGAGTTTATTTTCCATTCAAGCCTCTTCATCATACACCAGTAACTAACACAACATAAGGCATAAGATTTTCATCATTTACCATTAAAGCAAATGCATATAAACTTTCATCATTCACCTTTAACTAACTTAAAGAAAAATGCATGTAATCTTTTATCATTCACCATGAGCTAACTTTAAGAAAACTGTATGTAAACCTTCAACATTCACCTTTAACTAACTTTAAGAAAAAATCATGTAATCTTTTATCATTCACCATGAGATAACTTTAAGAAAACTGTATGTAAACCTTCATCATTCACCATTAACTATCTTTAAGCGAAAGCATGTAAAATTTTACCATCTGCCCATAACCAAATCCTTGTAATTAAAATAACCTTAAAATATAATTCCCTATTAGCTAGCGCTAACAACGCTATGCTTTATGCTGCACTAACATTACCCTAAAACAAATTTCACCTTACTTTTATATTATAACAAATTGCACACCGAAAGCCAATAATTACCCTCCTGCATCTACACTAACTATTAATTTCTCTACGTGGCATTAACAGTCCCTCACACAGAATGGTCATTCAATTAATATTATAGTAACGTGAAAACAGTATGTCAATAAATTACAGAACATTGCTTCTACCCCTTTACTATACCAATTTATATTATTAATAAACAATAAAATTTCATTCACATACCCAATAAAATAACAATCTCCTTTTTCGTTAATGTTACCATAACATTGCAAATTAATAACATTACCATTCAAGTGCTCACCAATCCACTACCCTTCATAACAGGATTGTAGTAGTCAACAGTTCATCAGTAATGCAAATTGTCATTCACAATCTGTATAAGGACTTACTAGGGAAGGTAAAGGCAGGTTTATGCTGCTAGAAGTTACGGTCAACTTGAACTTCTTTTTAAAAATACAATTAAAACATGCTGGCCAACTAGTTGTAATGATCGAGAGCTTTTAATGATTCAATGCCAGCATCTGGCAGTCAACAGAATTTCTGTGCATTTCTTAAAATGGAACCATAATAGAAACAACATGAGCCCCGACTTTGTTGAGGAGAGGGGAACAAGACGGTGGTCTCTAGACTGCAAATGCACGCAGGAATCCGCGCACAGGTTTGAACATTTAATAACCATATCAATTTAATTTAAAATACCTTGCAGTTAACTGACGATAATTAAACTTAAGGTAAAGAGGCTTTGCAGTCAAAATAGTTAATAATGCAATATTTGCATTTATATAACAATTAGTTAAATAACAATTAAACTTAAGCGTAAGGAGGTTTCTCTCCGAGTAATGCACCCAGCCAAAATCAGACTTAGGTTGCCTTAATGAGGCGCTCAGGAATAAAATCAATAAAGTAGAAAAAAGAGCAGCCAGGCTATGACATCTACACTCATTTATTCTTCCAAGGACACGCGAATCAAAGGATGTTTTCATAATTTTAAGAAAACTCCAGCAAGGCTTAAGGGTTTACTGCCAACCAATCAATAAAAATGGTGGAACGTAGGCACGCTTCAAGTGTTAACACTGAAGGCTAACCTGAAGTTACCCTAACCAATCCAACAAGACGTGCAAATCACCTGTTATTAAACAAACACAACAACAATTACACAAAAATGACCTCCTAAGCTCAATAACTGACCGAGAATTTACCTTTTTACGGTAATTGGTTGATTTTTAAATTTCTGTTGTCCGAAAGTATTACTCGAATTAATCTCAATAAGGTATCTCATTAAGCTAACACATAATGTAGAACTTACTGTATTCGACTCAGCGGAGAACCATGGATTTATATTGAGAAAAATAAATAAATAAAAACTAGAAAAAGTCACTGCTACCATCGCTATAAAACATGCCTAAGATGGCAATATAGAAAACCAGAAGCTGGTGTTATCAACATTTTAAAACCAACCCAACAACAGAAACTGATTTGGGAATTATTTTCCCAATAACCCCACAACGAAAACACACTCGGCTGTGATTTTTTTTTTAATGACCCAGTAATGGAATAGATTCGCGTAAGATCTCTACACTGGCCCAGAAATCTAAAGAAACTTGGGTATGAGCCCAAAATGAAAAATGGACTTGGGTATGATTCTTCACACTAGCCCAGCAATGAAAGCCGATTTGGGTATCATTTTCTGCACAGAATATTTGGGTCTGAGTAGAGACAATATACCTGTGAACCCAAACCGAATCCACCCGACATCATATGCTAGTTTCGACAATATATGTTTCATCGGTGCTAATACTAGTGTTTCTCTCTATCCCACTACTAATCCCCTATCTCTTTTACTTCATCATATCTCTCTGGTGATCTCCATTTGGACAGGTAGTTAAAATGAAGAACCAGGATCTGAAGGAAAGATGGGTGCACCCAGAACTCAGGCGAATTTTTGACACAACAACACGGTCCCAACACACAGTAGCTTTCTCGACCTACACCAATAGGATTGGGCTGACCACAACTACTATCCCTAAATTACTACGCCTAAATAGAATGTGACACAACTTTAAGACACTTTCGTAAGGATGCAGTGGTAGATCACTTTCGTAATTTCTTACAGTCACCATATCAATTAAAGAAGACTCCTAACATCCATCCGAATTTATTCCAACACTACCCAACACTTAGGATTAGATTTGGAAGGCATATTACAGTTTTATGAAATCCAAACAGTTTTCATTCGGATTACCCTGCGAGTTTAAATCTACAACTACAACTTGTTATTGATGAAGCATTGACAAGGAGGGAGGCCATTCAATTTAGATTTAATGAATGCATCATATCCAATATAAAATCAATCAGCTAGGGTGGAAATCGTTCAGTTCAGATTTATTAAACACATTGCATTCAATATAAAATCATTCAAACACATAAAAACATACCTTGTCCTGTTCGCCCACTCCGGTTGGCTTCCGCGTGCTCCTTGATGCTCTCGCTCGTCGACCATAAGGAACTCACCGGTACCTCCCAGCCAAACGCTAGGGGTACTCTCCTTCCCCCTTAGCCCCTCGAGCCGCAAAGGGACCACACACAATCCAGACAGTACCTAGCTTCCCAGCTCGCCTCCAAGGCTGAGCTACCACTCAAGTCAGCTGGTAAATCCCCAACTCCCACAAGCAATCAGTCCCATTTTCCATTTTGACAGCATAACCATACTCCAGAGAAGATCCCCCTTCTTTCCCCCCCTCTTCTTTCTTTTCCTCTTTTCTTGACCTAATCCCCTTAGTTTTGTTTTTGACATAGGGCTCAAATTCTAAACTGGCGACACCAGGTTATGGGAATTGTTTTAAGGCTTTAATCAGGTGTTGAGGTCTTAGGGCTATTTAGGCTGACTCCTTTCTCCACATTAATGCGACGTGCCCTTCAGGACACACCACGTGCTCCAAGGGTGCCACTCGCCTCTTGATTTTCATTTGTGTGACGTGCCCTTCAGGATGCACCACGTGCTCCAAGGGTGCCACTCACCAACTGAGTTTCTTTTGTGCGACGTTCCCTTCAGGATGCACCACATGCTCCAAGGGTGCCACTCGCCAACTAGACTGATTGGTAGACATCTATAACCCCTGGAGTCAACACTCCGCCAGGTGAACTTGTAGGAGACTAAGGGTTCTAAGGAATAAGGCCCCCACCTTATTGCACGCCCCTTACAATCATCGTGAGCGACTGTCGCAGTCTGCCCTCATGGCATCGTGGATCCTCTCGAACTAGGTAATCGTTAACCTATAGTTCGGGCCATGGTGGGAGTGCTAGTAGGCAGTGGCAGGGTTGTTTTCCACCCCTCTCCCTCAAACTCTCTGCAAATCGTGTGTGGCCCCTTTACTCCATATGTGAGTCTAGTCGGCAAGCTATCGTCAGCCTGCATCATCAACAACCATGTCAGAAATGTCAACCTCAAATCATCAAATCAATGAAACATCACAGTAAATATATCAACCCAAAAGCACACTCCCTGACTCAGTCCGGAGTCCAAGGGGGTTCTACCGATGCCTCTACATCCTCAAGGTCAAAAGCCCTGCACACTCAATAAAACTGAGTCAATAGCATCTGTCAACATCAAATAGTAACACATCATGTCATATGTCAATCGCATCATAATCAAGTATAAATGGTATAACATCATAAAAGTCCAGATCACTTGCGAGCAAGTGTCCTCAAATAATAAGTTTTCTCAGTGCGCCAGAGCGGGATGTTACAAAAGTATAAAAATATATTAAATTAATAATAATAGGAAAAGATTAAATAGTGCAACTTCCATTTTGGCTCTAATAAAAAGGGGAAAGAAGGGAATAATAAAAATTAGGAAACTAAGTAATGGAAGAAACATAATAAGGGAAAGAAATGAACTTATGGTAAAAAGTGAGGTCAACTTAGTAACGAATCTACAATAAAGAACCTTCTAAATTGAACTAAATTAGCAACATCTTTTTAGGGAAAGTATTTAAAACCTGTAAGGGAATCTAGGGACACCTAGGAGTAAAAATAGGAGTAAATTTAGGTGGGTGAGGGAAATAAGACAATTTAATAAATTAAAGAGAATATTAATGGAGAAACATGGGGGATGAATGACACTTGTATGATAGGGAATTTTTAGAAGATTTTCATTAAAACTTAAATTAAAAGAGATTTAGGGAAAGTTAGAAGTTCCAAAACTCTATAAAAGAGAGGAAGGAGGAGGAAGTAGGGGATCAACTGTTAACGTAACGTTACGCTGCCGGATTTGTGACTTGATTGATTAATTGTGGGAGTTGGGATTTCCCAGCTCAGATAGGAGTGGTAGCTCGGCCTTGTGAGGTGAGCTGGGAGATAGACGTACCATCTGGATAGTGTGTGGCCCCTTTTCGTCTCAGGGGGCTAAGGGGGAAGAAGAGTACCCCTAGTGTTGGCTGAGAGGTACCGGTGAGGTCTCGAAGGTCAGAAAGCAGGAGCGGCACGGAGAGCGTAGACGTCATTCGAAGCGGGCGATGAATCAAAGTTACGCTCATCGATTTTTAGATTAGAATGCACGAGGACGTAGGTTGGGATCTTGTTGAATTAAATGGTTTAATACTTTGGAAATTATAATTGTGTACTGAGTGTAAATTAGTAACTCTACTGTTGTATTTTAGCAATGGTTAAACAAAGAAAAATTCCTAGGACTTCAATGATTGTGTCAGATGATCGTTGTAAACAAACAAAAATCTGACCCTAATTTGTTCAACAAGGGAGAACCTAGCCTTGCGCTCCTCTCACATTTCCTTGCGTTGTCCTATGGCCTTACATTCTGTGAATTCACCTTTTTGCATTTCTGGAGTTGACCCTTAACCATTCAGTGAATTTACTATCTGTGTTTTGATTAATTCTGCAATCTACCATTTAGCGATAAGTGATTTACCCCTATTTGGAAATCATCCTTGACATGGTTTAGAAAGCAAAACTACCCTTCTGGACTATAATTTTGTGTCTTGTGTTAGCATCATGTTTTATTTTTTTTTCTCTACATTATCAGTTGGTTACCTAGATGCTTTGATCTTGATGGAAGCACTTTTAGTTCTGGGCAGTTTTATCCTTAACCCTTGTGTTAGATTCCTTGCACTTAACCCTCATTTAAACTTAAGACCTATAGTGATAGAGGTGTATATCATTTCAGTCTATGACCAACGCCCTCCAATCTGCGTCACAGCCCTTGTAAAATTTCCCTTGAGCGTGTCTCAAGCAACGGCCGATACCTTCTTGGAATACGTTGTTCTGATCCCGTTTGCTAGTGAATCCGCATGCACCTACATTTCTAGTGTACCTGAAAGCCAACGAAGTCCATGGATGGACATCGATCTTGGTTACAGCGTTACCTCTTCTAGCGCCCACTTAACCGTTGAGTCTCATGCACGATGATAGGTTGCCAACTATGGTTGAACCCAATGTTTGCATGCTACCGGTCGTGGGTTACCCTCTTCTATTCCACCATACCATCACCTTGATTGCCATATCACTCTTTAGACCTAAATTGTTTGAAGCGTGTGAAATTTTGGGTGGTTTTAGTTTATGGTCTCGTTTGTTCTATGTATCTTGTTCCTCCTACCCTTGTGAGATAATGCGAGCTGCCATTAATGGGATTGCTTTTCCCCCTCTTAGAGTGTTTTTTGGGCGCATCCTGATGATGGAAACTAGCAGAAATGTTTGGAACACCTCTACGCATATAGTTGGTAAGATGCTCTAGACCAGAACCAAATATTATTACTTGAATAGAAACACTTGTTCGTCACCTGCCCAGTTTCCGAGCATCACTAGAGATTTTACCACTTTTTACCAGTGAGGCTAAACCAGTGCATGCCCAGGCTTTACGGACAGACCACACCCATTTGGAAGAAAATTGATCAGTGGTAGAGAATCTAAGGAAAATATTTTTGAATTATGAAAACTTCAGAATTCCTCATTTTGGGGAGGTGAGATAGCACATGCATTGAGCTGTCAACTCTTGACCTATTTTGAATGTTATTTTATAAATAGTCGCCCTTTTAAATGCCAGGCTTCCGCACTTGAATTACCTAAATCACTTACCTTTAAGTATTCTATTTATTACTTTCCAACATGTTTTAGTGTTATTTCAACTCGACATACTTGAATTGCAAAAGAGAACTCACTTTCTCTGATATCCTTCCGCAGTAGCTTGGTGTTCCCGGTTAGCATTTATGATAGCATCTATTGCATTGATTCACTGGACAAGACCTTTAGTCTTAATAGCAATATAGCAATTAAATGGAAATTAAATTGACCTCTACCTCTTCAATTTATGCAACTTTTGATATTGATCGCATACAAATTTCTAGATCTTTAGTTTGATGAACAACTATTGGAAGGTTTCCTGCATCATAAAGAAATTTAGTTTTCCTTTATTTAACTGATAATGACCCTTTTCTTCTTTTCATTTAAATAATAATAACCTTCATTTTACTTTTATCTCCCTATTAAGATTTTGTTTTATGGTTCAATATTTTTAGGATTAACATGTTTAAAGTAGTGAGGTGTTATTTTTATTAATTATTAATGATAATAATAACAATTTCTATCACTATTATTATTTTGGGATGAGGAATTTAGTGTAAGGGTGGTTAAGGGGTGGATAATCTATTTGAGGCATTGTTATATATAACCACATGATTATTAGATCTTGATTCACAAATAGAATACTTATGACCTTAATAACAATTTAATGCAGTTGATTGAGCTAGTACTCTGATGACACTGTAATTTGAATTTCGCAACTGATTGGTTTTAGGACTAAATTTAAATTACACCTTGAGGTCATTATGCACTTAGACATGCTTGTAGGGTTCGTAGTGGAGGTTGGAATCAGCTGTGTTAATTTCCTTACTGGCCTTGTTAATTATCGTTGTCTTGTAATGTGATTGTCATTCTTGCAAATTTAGTGTAACTTAAAATGAAATGGTGTTGTCATTTTATGGAAATGATATTGTAGTTTTATTGTTATGGATAACACATAAGATGTAAGGTGCTTGTTATTTTTGCAAAGCTAATGTGATATAAATGTAATGTGTTTATTATTTCATGGCAACGTTATTGTAATTTTTATTGTTATTGATAAACATATATGGTGGAATGTCCTTGAATTAAGTACAATAAATTATTCTGAGTTAGTAAATGAGGGTAATGTTGTACTTGGTTGGTAAACCTTCTGTGTGCTTGGTCTGCTTGTGTCAGGCGGGATGTAGATGCCTCCATGTTCCTCAGAACAGTCGCCAACCCTGATACCTTAAATGGTTAAAATCGATGGGAACCTGGGATTGAGCGTTGCTTATGTGTCTTGGAGGTCCTAACAATTGCAGGGTAGGATGGGCGGGTAGTCAGTCTTACTTATTGTCAATTGTTCATCGTTAAATGCATGCAATTACTTGTTGTGCATATTATGTCATCTTGTTGTGTTCGTCGTGATTTGCGTCTTGTTCGTCATCGGGTGGTGACGTAGATTCGAATGTGTTTGTTTCCCTTGTACACGTGCACACACACTTTAAAAGAAAAAAAAAAAAAAATTGCACTTGTTATATGAGGTTTGTCGTCGTAACCATTATGTAAGGTTCCTCCTCGTTACGATGACAAACCTCCTTGAGGATTCTTAGTTGGTTTTCAAGATCATGGGGACTCCTTTCCATAAGAATGATATCATATACATAAAGAACAATATTGATGACTATACCAGTGAGAGTAGGGCTGACACAACTTGTGTTTTCCAAGCAATCTTCTAACTTGTCAATGTATATGCCAAAAAGGGTAGGGAACAAGGGACAACCTTGTTTGACTCTGATATTGGAGTTAATCTCTTTTGACCAACCCTCGGTGTTTTTAAAATTATCAATAATGTTCTCATACATCGTTATTGCAAAATATCTCAACTTGAGAGGCACTTTTATCTCTTCCAACCTATTCCAAAGGTTTTTCCTAAGAACCATGAAAAAGTTTTTCTAAAGTCAACAAAACAACAAAAATGATAGTTTTAGTATTGCGGAACTCCTCTGCAATGATACTAAAGGTAAAAATATGGTCCACATTTGAATGATATCTCCTAAACCTGACCTTGCCTGGCCTTTAACTCTTTTATTGTGACTTTCTATCCAAAGGCCAATCTTCTTTTCCAAAATAATTCCATAAATCTTGGATAAAAATAGGCTAATCATAATGGTCCTATAATTAGAGGGAATGTTTCTATCCCCATTTTTAAAAATAGGAACAATGAGGCTTTGCATCCAGGGTTTAGGGAAACCCTATTTGACTGCTAAATTGAAGATCTTGTGTATGTGAGGGATAAGAATTAGCCCTCCAATTTTAAAAATTTCAGCTTGGTAGCCTTCAATGTCCTTATATTTCCCATTTGCAAGCCGCTTAACCCCAAACTCTATGTCATCTAAAGAAAAAACTTCTTCCTTTGTAGGGAAAATAGGAATGGTGTCCATGGAATTAGGTAACTCGTAAATAATTTTAAGGTAGGAATTCCAGTCCCTTAAGGGAATCCTATTATTTTCTTTAGTATTGTGTTTTAGAATTTGGCATTATAATTTCTTAGGATACAACTTATATAGTTGTGAAAGTTGTTCTTGCATTTTATTGATATAGTACCTTCTTTTCCTTTTAATTAGGGCTTTGTATGTATTGATCTTATTGAGTTTTAAGGACTCATTAGAAGCATCCCTAATGTATTTTCTAGCATTTTTACATTCTTTATCATACCAAGGGTTGGTTGTTCTATTATTATTTTTATTGGACACCTCAAAAGAGAACTTGTTAATAGAAGTGGAAAGGGTAGTTTTAAAATTATGATAGAGTTCTTCAATGTTGTCCTTATAAGTCAGTAGATTTAATTTACTATTTAAATCCTTTAAGAAAATGTCAACTTTACTTTTTTCAAAGTGCAAATTCATTTGATTATCAGAATTCTCTTCAATGTCACTCCTATGCATGGAAATGTTTAGAGTTAGGGTTAAAGGTTTATGATCAGAGTCAGGCTCATGGTCATTTAAAAGGTCAAACTTTGTTATTTGGTTGGAAACAGGGATATCAGATATTGCATAATCTACAACACTACTACCTAGCCCATGAATACAAGTCATATGGTTGGAGTTTGGCCACTTCATTATTCCATTGCAAATTATTATCTCTTGAGAGTTGCAAAGCTTCACCAACTCAGTACCGAACAAATTCTCAATTAGGTCTTCAAAGCTCCTTTTGTAGCTATTAGATAAAACAAGGTCCTCATATAGCCATAAAAGATTATTGATGCAGGAGCATCACCAACAACAAGCCAGCATGGGACAACGCCAACGCATTTTGGCACACGATCAAAAGAGTTTAAGTAGTTTTGAAGTTGGATGGGCCAAACTTAAATGTAATAGTTAAGAAAGGGCATACTTCTTGATTGTAAACAGACCTTGAGTGATCTTCTCTTGTCTATAGTGGATAGAGGCATTTATGTTTAGTTAATGTAAGTAGGTAGACTTAAATTCCTAGATTTGACAGTTTTAGGAGCGGAGGGAAAATGACTATAGACACCCTCCCCTTGTATCATTGTAACATTATCAAGATAGATCGAGACAGAGCATAGAGAAGAGAAGAAGTAGAGAGACGTGTAGAAGAATTCCATGTACATAAGTTATGAATTGATACAAAAAGCCTTGATTCAGATTCATGGTAGTATGATGCTTTCTGTGTGCATATGTTGTATGTTATGCTTATAGTTGTTTTACTGTTTCTGTCGTACATTTGATTTATGTTGTACATGAATGATTTCTTGTTAAATGTATGAAATCTAAGAGAGGGAGAGTAAAGGAGTGAGTTTTAATTGTTTCTCTATTTGAGCAAGAGAGTTCCTGCAAGGAGTGCAGTGAAATCGTCCACAAGGAGTGCATTGACGGGTTCAGAGTTCAATCTTTGCAAGATCAGGAGGGACACGGTTATTCTCATTCTCACAAAAGTGCAAGTTAGGAACATGAGTCATGAAAAGTGTGCACAGGCCGAGTGAAGTCTTAGAGTTTACACCTTGAGTGAAATTGTTGAAGGACTGCTATCGCAGAGTTGCACAGAGTTAAGGGGTTCAAATACTTAGGAGTATTTGAAGAAGTCCCACAAGGTGTGCATGCAAGAGTTATCCCCAGAGTACTTGAGGATTTTTAAGAAAGCTCAGGAGGGATAGAGTCTTCGAAGTTGTTGAAGGAATCTCAGGAGAGATTTACACCTTCGAAGTGTTCAAAGGGAAGCAAGGAGTGTGGTTTTCAAACCAGGCCAAGTTCAGAACCTAAAGTCCTTTTCAGAGTAAAGGATTGGACGGTCAGAATTCTCCAAGGAGAATTCCCAAAATAGCGAGAGTTGTAGGATCTGTAGGAGTTGCAAGGAAGATAAGGGTCATTAACCTTGTCTATTTCAAAGTCCGAGCATTTTGGGATTTTGGGACTCGGAAGATAGAGAGGACATAGAGTTTGAGCTTTGACATCTCGAACTCCCGGTACGCGAAATCGCGCTGACCGTTGGATCGAGAGGGGATCCAGAACCATTGATTTTATTTTGGAGGCAGAACCTTAGGGTTTCAGTATTTCGGCGATTCGGGTTTCAGGACTCTAAGAGTATAAGGAGAAAGTTGCACGACATTGCAACTCTTGAAATTGCGATAAGAAGAAAGCCAAAATTTGAAAAGGGAAAGGTCAAGTATTGGCTATTTTAGGCATTTCGGGGTTCGAAAGGATAGGACGCTTGACCATAGGATTCATGAAATTGTGAAGTCCGATCTCCTGAAGTATAAGAGGAAATTCCTCAAGGTTTGTTGTGGGTGCAGATTTCCCGTAAGGGGAATAGAAGGGCCAGTCGAGCTCTTTGGGCTAGAGGAGGAAAAGATCCTGTGTAGATTTCTGACCTGCGGGTTGGGAGGTCTGTGTCAAGTGTGGTATCAAATCCCTTCTCTATTTTTTTATTGCAGATAGAGGGTGCGAGAAAGAATCTTAGCCATGCTGCCAAGGAGAAGAGACAGAAAAACACCCGATCCACTAGAGAAAAGGGAAATGCCCAGAAGAAGGGGTAGGCAGATGCCTGACCCAACCATGGAAAGAGAGATGCGTGACCTACGCGCCAGACTTGAGGACATGGAGACAACACAGAGGCACACAGTCGATGTTGGGGATCTCAGTGATTCTGAAAGTGAAAATGAAGCTGAACATGAAGGAGAAGAAGTTATAGCAGAATATGTAGCAAATGAACGCCTACTTAGGGTTGTTGCAAGGATGGGTGCCAGGGAAAAAATGGACATTCCAGTATATGAGGGAAACCTGGATGTTGAAGAGATTCTAGACTGGATTAGATCTCTGGACACGTATTTTGACTATGAAGATGTCGAGGAAGACAAGAAGGTTGATGAACGCAGTCCAACATACCTCACAGGGTCCCTATGCCTGACCTCCCAGTCAAAAGGATCGTTCTATTTAATTCTCTTGAGCCAAAGCGTCTCTTTCAATTCCCACTGGAATCTCAAATTCCCGATCCACAGGTCCTTATTTCCCTGTCACGGCCTCTGCATGCACCTATGAATTTTCCCCGATTGATAATTTCAGTTTTCGGGGTTTTGTGATCCCCGATGTCAAGAGTTCCCTGTCCTCTTGAATCCCTAATCTCCGATGAGACAATTCGTCGATACGTGCCTTTACGTGTTATCCCTCCTAGCTAAACTCTTGGCCCACGTGACCTCTATCCCCATGACCGTAGTCTTATTTCTCATCGGGGCTTCGAACATCACAACGCCGAAATGTACAAACCTCTTATCATCTGGATTCCCAATTCTCCGAATCTCGATTTCCCGATGTGACTCTCCTATTGGGACCTTTCCCGAAGGCTTCGATCGCTGCCATGTGTCCCCTCAAGATGGACGGTCTAGATCAAAATCGGGGTTTTCACTATGGATTTACCCGATCTCTTATCCTCGAGACTCCCGATATCCTGATCGACGAAGTCCCAATATCCTGATTCCTTCGAGGCTCTCCTCTGCGAGCAAATGCTCAGATCTTCGAAATGGATGATCACTCGACACGCGTCCTCCCTCAGATGGACGACTCATATTCCCTCTCACTATTTTTGAACTTGAAATGTCCCGACCTTCTAGACCTTGAGAATGTCGATATCCCGATAAGTCAATCCTTTCGGGACCTTCACCCTCCTGTTCACGAAGTTTAAACCTCATGTAACTTTCGGCCGATCCAATGGCTGACGGGTATTTTGATCAGATCTGACGATTCATATCCATCCTTCTTGTGCACTCCTCCTGCTCTCTCTTGGACGTGAAAACCAACGGTCCAGATCTCCTTCTCCGGCTGATCTGACAACTATTGTGCTCCCTCCTGAGCTTGTGTACTTTCTTCCCAGCCTTGGGAGAATTTTCCAAAACTCAAAGGCCTTGACCTTTGTCTGTTTCCTCTTGTGAGCTCTCTAATTTAATCCTCACCTGCGTTCTCCACAACGTTGCTCCTCCTGAGATTTTACTCCCGAATCCTCAAAGGATTCTTTGACTTCTGCACTCCTTGCAGATTCCTTGCACGCAATGTGCTATCCCTTCTGAGCTTCTCCAGGTACTCAGACCCCTAAGGGATTTTATCCTTATTCCTTCTCCCACAGATGGAGGATATTTGGATTCCCTCCTGGCTATCCTCTACCTCAAGAAGCTTCTTGTTGAGCCTTATGGTGTTCAGTAACCCTGTGAAGATCCCTCAGTGGATTCTTATTCAAATTCCAGAACTCAAAAGAGTTCTCTTCTCCCTATGCCTATCTGCACACCTACTCAATGTCCACCTAGCAAAGTATCTTTTCACAGAACATCCAAAAGTTATGTCTTCTGTGCACTCCTCGCACCTTCTCAATGCCCACTTGGTAGAGCTCTTCAGAATCCTTAGTGATTTTGGTTCTCCTTTCTGAACTCACAGCAGAGTTCCTCCGAATGCACCACTGTGCATATGCTCAACGCCCACTAGGTAGAGCTTCACAGAATCCTCAGAGATTCTATCTTCAACTGTGTTCTTCTCCCACAACCTTGCCTCCTAAGGTATTCAACAACCTCATAGGTCTTCTCCCTGAGTTGATGATTTCATCTGTGTGCCCACCTGGCACGTCTTTGTCTGAATCCGTAGAGTTCAGATATGCAACCTCTATGCATGGCTATCAGAACCCATAGTGTTCTGTCACACCCTCCTGGTATGAAGCCTCAAAGACCTATCAAGCCTGAAATGAAGAACTCTTGCAAATGAAAACCTACAACATACATCTACAACATAAAAGAACACTCAGAGACATTCATTCAACACAGAATACATGTAGGAAAAACTGCTATTTGTATTAATATGGAAAACGCCTGTATTTACAAGGTGTTCTTGAGCACGGCCTATAATAAGGTATCGGTTCCTTCTCTTCTCTTACTCAACTTAATCTCCTATCCCCCCTGCTCACTCTCTTAAAATGAGATACTAAAAATCTCTTTTACCTGAGGGGCTCTTAGAGCTCTTCCCTCCAATCTACCTACCCTATTTAATTACATTGAATGGGTTGTCTAGTCCAGCATCAGATCTATATCTCAGCCTTATAAAACATTTAATTCCTACCTACCTAATTCCTACACAAAGGCATGGATCTATGGCTCAACAACCTACAACGTTAATTACATTCAAATTCAAAATTGAAAATGAGGGGTGCGCCTCTCTTCAGCTTTGAATGCACGCGTTGACATGGCTGGTTGGTTGGCTACTGATTTGGAGAGATGCTCCTGCATAAAAGGTCAAACATGTTGTCACAAGACTTAAAGGACATGCAACATTGTGGTGGGATGAGCTACAAGATGACAGACACTACAAAGGTAAGCAAAAAATCAAGAGTTGGGATAGAATGATTGTGAAGATGAAGGCAAAATTCATACCCAAGGATTATCAAATTACTTTGTTTCAAAGAATGCAAAATTTGAGACAGAAACTGATGTTAGTGAAGGAGTACACTGAAGAATTCTACAAGTTAAACAACAGAGTAGGTCATCGGGAAAGCGATTATGAAAAGGTTGTTAGATATATGAATGGTCTTAGATATGACATTCAGGATGAGATGAGCATAATGACCATCTGAATGGTGGAAGATGCTTATCAGATGGCTCTAAAGGCTAAAGAGAAGCTGAGCTGAAAGAAGGGTCAAAGAGGCCAAGGAAAAAGTCATCCCAGAGGCAAAACAATTGTCCAAGATAGGAATCAAAAGCCTAGGGAAGACTAGAAGAAACCTCAGACTCAGACCGAGAGACGTGGAATTTCATAGAGGGGACAATATGCTGATAGCAACACTTTTCCTCGTGCTAGAGGTAGAGGAAGAGGAAGCAGTGGAGTGGTGAAATGATTCACATGCGGAAAAAATGGACACAAGTCTTATGAATGTCTAGATAAGAAGAAATAAGGTCGTGAGACCCACATTGTAGAAGCACAAAGGCGGAATGTTGAAGCAGAGGATGCTGAAGGTGGAAGATCACTGGTGATGAGGGAGGTTCTCTTAATGCCAGAAAAGGAGGCGAAGAATCCACTACAAAGGAATAGTCTTTTTCAGACTGCTTGCAAGACCAAAGACAGAGTATGCAAAGTCATTGTGGACAGTGACAGCACAGACAATCTATTTTCTACAGAGATGGTAGAAAAGATGGAGTTGGAGACTATTGAACATCCAACTCCATATAGGGTTTTGTGGCTACAAAAATGACATCAGGTAAATGTCACTAAATAATGTTTAGTTGAATTTAAAATAGGAGGATATAATGATAAGATATTGTGTGATGTCATTCCCATGGATGTTTGTCATCTATTGCTGGGTAGACCATGGAAATATGATAGGAATGTGGTTCACGATAGGAGAAAGAACACATACACCCTAGAAAAAGAATGGGAGAACTCACATGTTGTTGTCGATTAAGGATAAAGAGGTGAAACCTGAAGTAAGAAACACTGTACTTCTCATGAGTGGGAAGGAACTTCTTAAGGAGGTAAGAAGAAGGAAGATCCACAATTCATTGTGGTTAGGAAACCTAGAATTGTTTTGACCAACACAAGAGTGGATGATTTACCAGAGGAAATCCGGCAGCTACTGGAAGAGTTTGATGATATAGTAGTGGATGAACTACCCCGTTCGTTGCTACCGATTAGAAGTGTAAGTCATCATATTGATCTCATACCTGGAGCTATTTTGCTGAATAAGGCAACATACAGATTGACATCGCAAGATAATGAAGAGGTCAAGAGACAGGTCCAGGAATTAATGGACAAGGGGTTGGTTACAGAAAGCTTGAGTCCATGTGTTGTTTCGACAGTGCTTAGTCCGAACAAAGACGGAGACTAGAGGATGTGTATTGACTCAAGGGAAATCAACAAGATAACCATCAAGTACAGATTTCCATTGCCAAGGATGGATGATCTGATGGATTGCTTGAGCAGGGAATTTTTTTTTTCAAAGGTTGATTTGAAGAGCGGTTATCACCAAATTCATATGAGAGAAGGAGATGAATGGAAGACATCATTCAAGACTAATGAAGGGTTGCATGAATGGTTTGTCATGCCGTTTGGTCTAACAAATGCACCGAGCACTTTAATGAGGTTCATCATCGAAGTCCTGAAGGAGTTCATCGGAAAACTTGTCATAGTATATCTTGATGACATACCGATTTTCAGTAAAACAGAGGCAGAGCATTTGAAACATTTGGCCACAGTAATGAGAAGATTACAACAAGAGAAGTTGCTGATAAATATGAAAAAGTCATCATTTATGAGGACATAACTCATTTATTTGGGGTTTGTTATCTTAGCAAACGAATTGAAAATGGATCCAGATAAGGTGGAAGTAATTAATAATTGGCCATCACCAAAGAGTATCTTTGAAGTTCGAAGTTTTCATGGATTGGCTAGTTTCTATCAGAAATTCATCAGGAATTTTAGTGGAATTAACACACCAATGATGGACACAGTGAAGAAGAGACACAAGTCTTTTCATTGGACAGAAGAAGCAGAGAAAAGCTTCAATTTGTTAAAGAAAAATATTACTGAACAACCAATTCTGGTGTTGCCATATTTCAGTAAGACATTTCAGGTAAGGTGTGACGCTAGTGGATTTGCAATTGGAGCAGTTTTGAGCCAAGATTATAGGCCAGTCGCATACTTCAGTGAAAAACTGAATGAGGTGAAGGTTAAGTACTCCACGTATGATAAGGAGTTTTATGCGGTCATACAAGCACTGAAGAAGTGGAGGCACTACATGATCCCTAAAGAGTTCGTTTTGTATAGTGATAATCATACCTTACAATTTGTAACTCAGCAGGATAAATTGAACTAGAAGCATGCAAAATGGGTTGAATACATGCAGAATTTTACTTTTGTAATTAAACATATTTCTGGAACTGCTAACAAAGTTGTTGATGCTTTGAGCAGGAAATGTTTACTGGTGCAGGAGTTCAGAGTCAAAGCATTAGGTTTTGATAACCTCAAGGACATGTACATAAATGATATAGATTTCAAAGAGGTGTATGAGGCATCTGAGAATCAAGTTCTTAGGGATAGAAGTCAATGGGTTGAATATATGATCCAAGATGGATTATTATTCAGAGGTAATCATCTGTGCATTCCAAAATGCTCCATGAGGGAGAATCTACTGAAAGAAAAACATAGTGGAGGATTGGTCGGACATTTCGGTCATGATAAGACATTCTGGAGATTGAATGACTCATATTTTTGGCCAGGGATGATAGTAGACATCAAAAGATTTGTGGACAGATGTAAAATTTGTCATCATTCGAAAGGAAAGAGATAGAATGTAGGGTTATATTAGTTGTTACCCATATCAAAGAGGCTGTGGGATGCAGTAAGCATAGATTTTGTGTTGGGATTGCCAAGAATGCAAAGAGGGTTTGATTCAATCTTTGTGGTGGTAGACAAATTTTTTTAAATGTTAAACTTTATACCATGTCAGAAAACCAACGACGCAACTCACATTGCGAACCTGTTTTCCAAAGAAGTTGTCAAACTTCACAACTTACCAAAGAGTATAGTTTCAGATCGAGACACCAAGTTCGTGGGACACTTCTGGATAACCTTATGGAAAAAGATGGGAACAAACTTGTCGTTCAGTTCAGCTTATCATCCTCAGACGGATGGATATATAGAAGTTGTCAACAGAAGTTTGGGAGACTTGCTGAGGAGTTTGGTGACAGAACATTACAGTCAGTGGGACAATATTCTACCACAGGAAGAATTTTCTTATAATGATTCAATAAACAGAAGCACGGGGCAGAGTCCATTTCAGATTGTTTATGGAATGCAACCAAGAGGAGTTTCTGAATTGAAAGATTCATAACAGATTGCGACTAGAAGTGCTAGTGCAGAGGATTTCATAGAAGCGATGAAGGAGCTTCATAACCAAGTTAGGGAGAGATTGCAAAAATCGAGCCAAGAGTATAAGCGAAGAGTAGATCAGCATAGGCGACAACTTCAATTTGAAGTTGGTGATTTAATTCTGGCACATCTGAGGAAAGAGAGGTTCTCAAGGGGGACATATAATAAACTGAAAATGAAGAAAATTGTACCGTGTTGGATCATAAGGAAATTTGGGGCAAATGCTTATGAGATTGAATTACCCGATGGGATCAAAATTTCTCGGATATTCAACATCTCAGATTTGTATCCTTATAAAGATGATGAAGCAGAAGAAGACAATGAACAACCAGAGGTTCATTGGAATAAACAGATGCTAGTTGCAGAGAAACCACAAATGGAAAGCATACTGGACAAAAGAGTTAGTAAAAGGACCAGAAGAAGGGAATATTTTGAATACTTGGTCAAGTGGAAGGGACATCCAGTTGAGGATGCCAGGTGGGAAAATGAAGTAGAGATTCAGAAGCATGGACAGACTGTGCGAGAGCTCATGGACAGGAGCCCATGAAATTTTTTAAGTGAGGGAGTATGATGCAGGAGCATCACCAACAACAAGTGAGCGTGGGACAACACCAATGCATTTTGGCACATGATCAAAAGAGTTTAAGTTGTTTTGAAGTTAGATGCGCCAAAATTAAATGTAATAGTTAAGAAATGGCGTACTTCTTGATTGTAAACAGACCTTGAGCGATCCGCTCTCGTCTGTAGTGGGTAGAGGCATTTATGTTTAGTTAATGTAAGTAGGTAGACTTAAATTCTTAGATTTGATAGTTTTAGGAGCGGAGGGAAAAGGACTATAGACACCCTCCCCTTGTATTATTGTAACATTATCAAGATAGGTCAAGATAGAGCATAGAGAAGAGCAGAAGCAGAGAGCTGTGTAGAAGAATTCCATGTACAAAAGTTCTAAATTAATACAAAAGCCTTGATTCAAATTCATGGTAGTATGTTTTTTTTTTGTGTGCATATGTTGTATGTTATGTTTATAGTTTTTTTACTCTTTCTGTCATACATTTTCTTTATGTTGTACATGAATGATTTCTTGTTAAATGTCTGAAATTTGAGAGAGGGAGAGTAAAGGAATGAGTTTTAATTGTTTCTCTATTTGAGCAAGAGATTTCCTGCAAGGAGTGTAGTGAAATCATCCACAAGGAGTGCGTTGATGGGTTAAGAGTTCAATCTCTGCAAGCTCAGGAGGGACACAATTATTCTCATTCTCGCAGAAGTGCAAGTTAGGAAAAAGATTCGTGCAAAGTGTGTGCAAGCCAAGTGAAGTCTTAGAGTTTACACCCTGAGTGAAATTGTTGAAGGACTGCTATCGCAGAGTTGCGCAGAGTCAAGGGGTTCAAATACTTAGGAGTATTTGAAGAAGTGCCGCAAGGTGTGCGTGCAAGATTTATCCCAAGAGTACTTGGGGATTTTTAAGCAAGCTCAGGAGGGATAGAGTATTTGAAGTTTTCGAAGAAAGCTCAAGAGGGATTTACACCTTCAAACTGTTCAAAGGGAAGCAAGGAGCATGGTCATCAAACCGAGCCAAGTTCAGAACCAGAAGTCCTTTTCAGAGTAAAGGATTGGACGGTCAGAATTCTCTAAGGAGAATTCCTAAAATAGCGAGAGTCATAGGATCTGCAGGAGTTGCAAGGCGGATAAGGGTCGTTGACCTTGTCTATTGCAATGTCCGATCATTTCAGGATTTCAGGACTCGGAAGATAGAGAGGACATAGAGTTCGAGCTTTGACATGTCGAACTCCCAGTACGCAAAATCGCGCTAACCGTTGGATCAAGAGGGGATCCAGAACCGTTGATTTTCTTTTAGAGGCGGAACCTTAGGGTTTCAGTATTTCAGCGATTCGGATTTCAGGACTCCAGGAGTCTAACGAAAAATTTGCATGATGTTGCAACTCCTGAAATCGCGATAAGGAGAAAGCCAAAAATTGAAAGGGGAAAGGTCAAGTGTTGGCTATTTTCAGCATTTCGGGGGTCGAAATGATAGGACGTTTGACCACAGGATTCACGAAATCGCGAAGTCCGATCTCCCAAAGTATAAAAGGAAATTCCTCAAGGTTTGTTGTGGGTGCAGATTTCCCGAAAGGGGAATAGAATGGCTAGTCGAGCTCTTTGGGCCAGAGGAGGAAAAGATCCTATGTGGATTTCCGACCTGCAGGTTGGGAGGTTTGCGTCAATTATGGTTGGAGTCATCACTTAAAAGAGTAGCTTGTTTAGTTGCATTCCTAGCATTAAAGTCTCTTAGCAGGAGGATATTACCTTCATTTTTCAAACTATAAATAGCTTGTTCTAAATTATTATAGGGACAATTGTTATTTAGATTGTTTTTCTTATAAAAAATAGAATTAATAGGTACAAAATAACAAATTGATATATACATATTCTTAACATTGGTGTCTAAAATTTCTTTCAATTTATTATATATTTATTTATATAATAAATATAATTTTACATATTTAATATATATAGTTTCGCTTGATGTTAATAATTACCATCATATATATATAATAAAAAATAAATCTATTGTAAAACATAATATATTTTTATTTATTTATTTCTATAATAAAAATATTTATACACAATATATCTTTTATTTGGACGTAATGATCTAGCAGAATGTGAATGGAAAAAACGAATAATACATAAAACGTAATAATCTCATATATAATGACAACCCCCAAACAAAGTGAAGTAAATGACCCGGTCCCGAGCGAATAAGTTAGAACCTTTCCGTTCCTTCCCCTGAGTGTATTCTGCCTTTCGGGGAGGGGAGGGATGGTTGGCTAGGGCTAACTAGCCATAAAATATTATAGAGATATTATATATTTATTTTATTTTTATTATATATTTACGTTGAAAGGTGTACACTTATTGACAATAGGCATATTTAATATGTTTTTCGTATTTAATCAATTTTGTATGGACAAGATTAAATATTGTTGGAATATTCTTAGTCGTCCCAATAAATTAATGGTTGTGATTCAAACCACTAACTTCCTCACTATTATAAAGACATGCCACGATTTTTACTCCAACTATTATTTACTGGATGGAATTTTCCTGCCTAAAGCTCTTACCGCGTGAGTTATTTAATGCACAACATTCTGCAATTATTTAATGCCCAGAACCCAGTTAGTTGTGCTAATATATACTTAACTAGAAACAACCACTTTTGTAAAACATAATATATTTTTATTTATTTATTTACTTATATAATAAAAATATTTATACATAATATAAAATATTATAGAGATATTATATATTTATTGTATTTTTATTATATATTATATATTTAATTAGAAAAAACCACTTTATAAAAATGGTTGATATAAATTGATCTTACTTTATAGAAGTGATTGATAATTGAGCATATACATATATATCAACCACTTTTATAAAACAATTAAACTAATCTACACTAAAACAAAACCATAATAAATGTATTGTTAGTGTGTTCCCTTTAACTCAGTACTATCCATTCCTTCAGTGAGGAACTTTCATGAATTTACCATATTTTTAATCAACCGTCCAAATATGGCATTGCTTTCTTCTATCTACTGTAATTTTCTTTGAAGTTATGGAATGAGGACTTGAGGGAGTTATCACAGTTGTTGACTCTAATTGGATTGAGTATATATCTGGGTCACGTTATTCATAATTCATTAGCAAGCATTGAAAATTAAAATCCATCAGTGTGCTCGAGTTCTCTTGGACGCAAATCAAAATTTTCCACCGATGAGGCTGAAAATAAGCATGGAGAAATTCTCCATAGCCCAATTTCCTGACGTTGACAACAAATGCATTATCTCACAATCAACTCTTAATCTGCTACAGACCACAAGGACTCTGTCTGCCAGTAAGTTTTTTCGTCTCCATACCTCTTTACAACAAGTAGCAAGGGCCGAGAGCCATAGAGGCCATACCAACACGCAAGCATCTACATGATGGTGAGGCAATTATCCAGACTCGAAAAAGGTGGTAGCGGGCACTGTAATATTCGTAGCATCCAGCTTATGTTTCATGGTTACACACTCTCAACGCTCCGCTGGCCATAATTATTTGCAGCGATTGACAGTCTAGCCATCAATGGAGGCCCGTTTCATGACGAATCACAGTATCTATAACAACCGTAGTACATCATTTTATGAAGAGCAAATGGGTGAAGCTTGTGCGAAATCAGGTCCCACAGCCTCCAAATTGCTTCAAAATAGAATGCAATTTCTCATGAAAATGCACAGCGTTAATGTGGGGAGTACCAAGGCATGCAATTCCAGATACAGTGATGTCTTGCAAACATTGATAAACCATATTCGTCATTACATTGTAAACAGGTGCAGGCTCAGTTAGTATGGATTTCTAAAGATGTCTACATGTAGTTTCTTTGCAAATGCTCTTGATGTTGTGCACTACATTGTAGTCAAGGCATAGTTTCCATATCTTCTCTACAGTCATCTAGCAACTCCATGCTCGTGGACAACACAGTTCTCTCTTGTACACCACCATTCTGCACGATTTCATAGCTGACATATATGGAGAGAGATAGTGGGCATATTTTTATGAAAAACTTGGTTGTGTTGTATCCTTAAATTTGTTGTTTACTTTAGGTTACACATATTTTGTTGGGTCATGGTATTATTTGCTCTCATTACCTGAGTTTGTTGCCATGAGTTATATTAACACTTTGGTGTAAGGTGCATGTAAGGTTCTTTTCTCTACTATCTATGTGTGTAAAGGTAGTCAAATTGCACATTCTTGTTTCGGCCATTGGTGAGTCATCGTAGTTAACGTGGATCTCAAAGCTATCATTTATTTTGAAATCGCATCATCTTCTATCAGTTGCAAATATGTAACTTGCAAATAGTTTTCTTTTGTAAGTTGTTTTTTTCTATGACACCCTCAATTTGTTGGTTTCCTTGTGAAGTCATGGTGGAGTTGCAAGAAACTCTTTGAGGTCAAATTCAATCTCTAAATGAATCGAGTTGAGGAATCGTTAGAGTTACTGAAAATTTTATCTTTTATGGATAATACAATCACCATTGACAAAACTACTCTTCAGTTTATTGTAACTTTCTTGCTTAAGTCAATGAAGCACTTCTGCAAACTCAAATTCAACTTTTTCACGATGCACTTGAGTGAAATAATATTCAAGAACATTATGAACTAGTCCTTTTTCAGAACCTTATATTCAAAGATGATGAAGATGATAAGGTTGATTCAGACCAATAACCATCACAGGAGCAACTCAGTGAGATAGCCCCAGATTCAAGTACAAATTACGTTCAACTCTCTCTTTCCAGGAAAACCTTGGGCAGAAATCAAACACAACAAGCATAGAACTGGTATCAGATATGAAAAGAATGTCACCTTTCATAATCCAGATTACACCAAACTGATCCAGTGTCAGAGTGTTGGACTACTTCAAGAAAGTTTACATTCACCTTCTGTAGTTCAACAACAGATGTTGATATGTCAACATTGTCAACGAGTTGGCCACATGGAAGATCATTTTTTTTTATCTTCATCCTTGTGAGCATTGCAAAAAGTAATCATCATTCAAACATATGTTCCAACAAGACATTTGAAAGAGTAAAGAACCACTATGGGTGGATGACTTTTTGATGATGGTCATCAATAGTCGAGAAGATATGTTATCAATAATGATGAATTCACTCTCGAGTATTGACACATATTGCAGTGCATAGATTTGCATCTTCTCACCTTGTACCTGACAGAGGGGCAACATCAACAATTGATTGTCAGGCTTCAAGTTTTGAAGTCTTATCAATCGAGAGGTAACAAGCGAGTGTGACAAGTGAGTGTGATTCATTTGTTATTTTCCTTAAACCACCACTTAGTATAAGTCTTATAACTTCTGATAGATAATTGTTTGTGGTTTTCCTTAAACCTCCACTTGGTAGGAGACTTTCACCCTCTTATACATCATATTTTATGGTCATCCTTAAATCAAATTTCGAGATCACTTCCAATTAGCAAAAGACATCATCTTCAACTTCTATTTAACTTAGGAAATGTTCCGGGAACCATTCATCCTATAATGGAATTCCATAGTTTGTGGTCTTCCTTAAACTGTCATATTGGTATGTGGTCTTCCTCGAACCACCATCACCATTTTTGTATAATAAATTCACTAAGTTATACATTCAGTTTGTGGTCATCCCAAAACCACAAGACTCAGAGAGCACATTCAACCATCAACAGTTAGACACTTCTAGATTTCAACTGCCCACTTCCAAATTTCAGCTCTCTTCCTGGACTCAAATACACCTCTTCGAATTAAGGAGGGGGGGGGGGTGTTGGAAACCTAATCCTCTTAGGGTTATGTTATTCCTCACTTGATGAAATATGAATGCTCAAATGATAATGTAATGGACGTTGGGAGTCTAAGATATCATGGAATCTGAATCCAAAGGTCAATACATTGTATTTGTCGATGTACCATATTGATGAATAAAATATACATCATGCTTATTTATATATCTATTAAAACAATGGAGAAGATAAATGACCTTTCCCACATATTTTTAGGTGTCACTTGTGTTCTCTTGGTGCCACTTGAGTGTTTTTGGTGTCGCTCGGGTGCTGCCCAGGTCTCTCACAAAACTGTGTATTGAAAAATGACTGAAGAGCCATATTATCACATTGAAACTATATGAGATATATATTTAAACAAAATTTCATTCAAAAAATATTTTTTCGGACAAACAAAATCCATTGAATGGCACCTGGTGGCATGATATTTGAGGGCACCATTAGATTTAACTTTCAACCAAAAATATTCAAGAGCTCGGCTGAAAATTTTCCATTAGCGATTTTCCATGACCTCATTCTCACAAAAGTTTTACCCACATCCATGATTTTACCCTATTATTACAATAGAAAATATGAAATATGTTTAAATTTTTTTAAAATTAATGCAATATTCTTAAAATAAAATGGAAAAAAATACTATTGAAAAAATTAAGTTTTCAATAGATATGGTGTTTAACAATTTTTTAGTTTAAAATAAAATGCTCATACAAGAGGTATACAAATCAATTTTTATTGGTGATAATGCTCATAAAATAATTTTGATTGGTGTAATTGTTGAAAAACACAGATAAAATATGGTTGAACCATATTTGATCTGTGTTTTTTTAGAATGATCTGGAGTTTTTAATACATACATTTTTTCTAAATATCCTATTTGGAAATATGGTTGAAGATAGTCAAAACAAGTCATCAAAATTTGGAATGTACTTTCAATGAAAAATAAAAAAATTATGGAATGTACATGTGCCACTTCTTTAAAAACACCGCAATGGTATTCCATCTTCGATTGTTCATTCATGATTGACTTTGGACATTTTCCAATTTCTAAGATTTTTATTTATTTATTGAACTTCTATTAACTTTATGCGCACTGCACCTACCAAATGACTATATTGACAACTTGCGACATCTGATTGGTAGTCCTGAAAGTGAACATGAGTATGGTTTTATGGGTTTCTTGAAAAAAATATCCTTTCAATACAATGGATCATCTTTTAAATATAAAACCGTTATCATCAAAATCTTCTAATAGCTTCATCTTTTGTTCCATGCACCGCATCAAATAATATTTCACATTTTTAGTGTTGTCTACAGGTGCAAACATGGAAAAAACATCTCCTGCAAATAATTGGATATATTAGACAACAAATAATTCACGTTAG
>JZKD02S1673162.1:1481276-1495257 GCA_000966675.3 Picea glauca
TTAGATTATCACACAAGTACATCTACAAGTTATTTGAAAAAATTTAAACATAAAAATTACCTTCTCTAACAAGATCAGAAACTCTATCGCCATCAACTAACACTATAGTTTCATTCGATTCCATCGCCTCTGAGCTTGCAAGTGGCATTTTCCCTTTTACATTAAGTTCAGTATGTCTCTAATCTTTAACATATCTTGCATTTTCATTCTCTCAAATATCTATGGATTATGTGTCCTCTATGCAAACTGAACAAAAACAAGTGTCATTTCTTCTATTAAATGCAAACCCATTTTAAAAATGTTTTGTTTTAACTGAATGTATTTTTCGTGTCCCAGGTATTGTACTGGTGTCATATGGGATTGATCTATTTACATCTTCAATTCCAACATACCAAAAAAATCTGCACAAGACAAGAAATTGTTAACTTGAAGTCTCTCAAGAAAATGATTGAAGATTGAATATAAATTTGAACATGTTCAAATTTATATATTCTGTGTACAAACATGTAACATTTATGTATAGACACACCTGCGCACATCCCTTGATGGATTATATTCATGGCTTAGTGGTGCCATTTTTCACCATTCAACAACTTGTTCAGTGGATTCAAATCGATCGGCATGAGGGTTCAGTTGATACCTTCAAAGTGCTCGTTTTATACATGCCCCTACACCACCGTGCTCTCCTTTTTCATGACTAGTCTCAAAAAAATTCCAACAATGTGTAATGTTTAATTTTTTATGAAGACGACATAACCAATAAAATGATCGTAAAGATTTGAACTCACCCGCACACCCATCTGACCATATCCAATGTCGATCGAATCTGATTTCACGTTCTTTCAATGAATCATAAAATTTATCAAAACAATGTTGTACATAATGTGTGTCATTTGCTCAATCATCATTTATATAAAAGTGATATTTTTTAATAACATGTTGATTGTCATTGGTGCTTTCTATGTTATCAAGACTCCATTGAACATGTCTATATAGAACGAGGACAAATATCATGACTTGATCAGAATGATAATATTCACTCTGTATTTCTTTTTGTGTAGCGAATGTGTAATTCTTTGCAAAATCAACTACAGACAAAATTGTCCCTGGTGGAAACACTTCACAGGATTGTTTGAATTGTAGATCTTTCCATCAAGCTGTATGTGAATGCTTTGTGTATTTATAGATTTATTCCTCAAACTTCTTGAAACAATCTATAGCACAAATTTTATCTACCTTCAAATCAATCCTTTTGGAAATAACATTTGAAGAATGTGGAGTCGTGTTGTTCATATATTCATATCTCTTCCAATTGACTCGTATATTAGAAAATGATTGATCATTCATATCAATATGATACTTTGAATGAAACAAACCTAGATTTCCACAACGATCACATTTATTTCCACCAACACATTTTTTTTTTGTAAAATAAATCATCATCTTCTCTTTCACATAGAATTTCAGATATAAAAACATGGAATGTGGAAGGAGGAGGTGAACCTAGCCATAAAGTTTTACAAAAATCCAAAAAATTGTCGTAATACAACTCAAATTCCACATGATAACGACAACAACAAGTGTCACGAACAATGATGGGTCTAACTAACCATGGTTTTTATTGCACAAATGTATTGATGGAATTTTTAACTTCTTTGTGCTCTTCTTTGAACTTATTGAACAAATCTATTTCTGTCATTGGAAATATATGTTTTGGATGTTCTTCATATTTTTTTTGTGTTATTCTTCATCGCAACACACCCCTTGTATGTGGTGAAACACGATATTCTTCCAACCAACAATTACGGGCCAATTATTTAACATTTTCTGCACGTCTATCTTTGTAGGGTTGTCTAGAAATAATTGTCCAACAAGCCAATTCATCATTTACATCTATTTGCAATCCAATTTTTTTTATGTTTGTGCAATGTTTTTCTTGACATTCCCATCGTTTTTTCCATGCGTCGTGTCAAACGATCTTTTATATTGCTAGATGAAACAACTGTTGTTTGTATCGCTCTACGTGCAACACAGACATCTTCTTTTCCAGATTTTCCAAAATCTTTTAATACACTGGTTATATTGTTAAAGACATTTTGTTTCACCTTTGTATCCTTTGTCGACTTTTGAATACCCAATAATGATGTAGCTTCTTTTAACTTTCTTGACTTCATTAGATAAAGTAAAAGTTGATCTTGTACTGTTACTGATTCATCTTTGAAAAAAGTATTATACATATTCTTAGTTTGATATGTTATATAATGCTTAGCATTTTTCTTCCCAAATTTGTCAGTATCAACATTTTCTAATATTTCATCATCAATGTTGATAGATTCTCCTACATATTTCAATTTAAATTTTATATTAAAAAACATAACCTGAACACAAATTCACTAAATTATATGTACTTTCAAGTGTTCATCTTGTATTATCTAAATTTATGTACATACCTATAGGTGATTCATCTTCTGCTTCAATTTTGATCTCAACATCTTATGCTTCAATTTCGGTTTCAACGTCTTCTTCGACATTATGAGACAAATCTATTTATGTTTTTTGAAAAACATCAAATTGTAATTACAATCAATTATATTATTTACAATATTTTAAATTTGAATTCTATGCTTTGAATTATGTACTTTTTGAATACAGTCCCAATGTGTGTCGTGTGCTCGATCATCATATGTGCATGCATACCTGGTTGAACTTCTTCTTCTCAAAAATATCTATTGACATTATCGTCGTTTCTTTCTTCAATATTTGCACGTTCGTGTTTCTTTCTCCAATAAAGCTCTTTCCTTTGTTCGATTTGGCGAGTATCATCTAGAGTGCGATCAAATTTTCTCTTGCACAAAAATTTGTTTCCCATGACTTTTATAATTACCTGTAAAAGATATGTTCAACAAAGACTTCACCTTGAAAAACTTCTCAACATTTATCTTTCAACATATAAATTGTTATTCCAATAAAAACTTGAACAAAGATCAATTAACTTATTCAACAAAAACCAAAAAGGTGATTCGAAACTTTGTTTAGGTGCTCTAAAAAACCATCATGTATAGATATTGATCCTCTGATTAAGCCTATGGAACAGAGGAAAGAAATAAAGAAAGAAAAGAATACAACTGCAATCAATAATATAAATACTTTGAAATCCCTATCCCTGAGCTCATATTTGTCTGTCCATCCGATGAATTGTGTTAAATGTGTTCGACCAAAAGCCTATTTATACAATTTGGTGCAAAATGAAATGATACAATGCGTCTTTTCATTTTTTCTGACCAATGGAATTCGCTCAACAACCTTTTGGCCGAAAGAAGTTTTTTTCAGCCGAAAACCTTGGAAACCGTTCAGTTTTGACGATTTCTGTTAGATTTTAGTCTTTCGGCCGAAATAATAGTTTTTCAGCCATAAACATGAAATTGGGACTGAAAAAAAAAACCAGATAATTTCCCTAAGCTTACTTGAACTTCATAGGTTGCGGACTCCTGCAAATACTGAGAATTTGGTTTCAAAAATGACACCAGAATTTCCAAAATTGAATCTACTTTCATTTCCTATAATTTGTTTTCATTTTCTTTATTTTTATCTACTTTTATTTAATTTAAAAAAAAAACACTACATAATATTTTTTGTAGACATTATGATTCGGTGAAATGAAATATCAATATATCTAAAAATGTACACTAAAAAATTAAAAAATATATATATTCATAATCCTTAAATTGTTCTTTTCAAAAGGGTATATTTAGATTTTAGTTTTAAGTAAAACTTAAGATAGATACAAGTTGTAGAAAAACATGTGTTTAAAATCTGCAACGTTTTCATCTTGGTCAACTTAAAAGAATCTAGAAATTATAATATTTATCCATTAGATTCAAAATTATAGTCATAATAAAATAGAGTCTCTGTAGATTGTTGCAGTATATTTCGTTTCTTAAAAACAAAAGTTTAATAATAGATACATTATTGTAGAAAAAAGTAACTCATTATCATTCCTTTCATGTTTAAGTAACATACTGTTAAATAATTGTCAAATTGACATATCAAATCATGATAAAAAATATTTGAAAAATAGTCATTGGAAAGCTAACAAAATTATTCACAAGTTTTTTTGTTTTTTTTTTTTGTAACTAAAAAAGGTTTGTACCTACTATATTATATTGACATAGAACCAGAGACAAAAATAGACAAACATAATATTGTACTGTGCCACCACATATGTTGTCGTTTTACCGGAAACCAGCATGGTTTGGGGTGAAATATTTCTAGGAGGATAAGCTAAAGTAATGTTTTTCCATCTATCATGCCTGAAGGAAACCAGGATAGATGGCCAAAGATTATTTTGACATTGAACAACAACAAGATATGAAACTAGACTTAGAACAGGAAAAAAAATCAAATACCTGGTGACCTATCGCCTTTGTACTCCTGACACGCGGATGTGGCCGGAATGACAAATGGTTGCGCACACGTTGGCCATTTCCTCTTTGCTGGAGAATTGGAGTAAGCGTCAAGGAGAAGGTCCAAGCGTTGTCCCATAAGGAAGGATTTGTGCTCCTGGTCTGCCATGTGGCCTTGGAGTTCGAACACGAGAGTCAGATGTTCCGTGCGGAGGAGTGGAACATGCAAATCGCTGGTGACTGCCTCTGCTGAGGTTTCATTCCCCACTACTGTGCTAATCTCGTCCACACTCATCACTGTTGTGTCTGTGTTACGCATCAGTTGTACGCATGCATTATTCAAAAGCTCTTCAGCGTTTGGTACCTTCTCAGCATGGCAGGTGGGGATGCAGTCATCTGGGCACACAATTTCTTACACATAACAGACTGGGAGCTCTTCTATAGGCTCTCCCTTCAGAATGCTTTCAGTCGGTGTTTCAGGCTCATGAATTTGAGGTTCCGAAGTGGTCGCAATATCCTCCGGGCACAGAATTTCTTCGACGTAGCAGATTGGAAACTCTTCTTCTGACCCTTCCTTCGAACCACTTCCATCTTGTGCATCAGGTTCAATTGTAGGGCTGTGCATCCTCCACTCTGTTGTAGGCTCAGCTATAGTTTCATGGAGTGCCAAGAGGTCGACTCTTTCTCTCTGCCTAAGGATGGAAGTCATCGTCGAAAGAGCATGCTCGATATTTTGTCATCTCTGTCGTTGCGCTTTATGGGTGTACCAGGCCGAGTGTCGGCTAGGCTTGCCTCACTCCCTAGCCATTGCGAAGTAGGGGTGAATGGAGATACAGAGGAGACTGCACCAGATCTCCCAACCGACGAGGAGGTACAAAACTACAATGAACCCACTCTGTCCAGGATTTCTAACTCTCCAGTTTTCATGTAATGGCATCGCGTGGCTTCGTATTATCTCTGTCATATTGAATGCTAGTGCGTTTGCGCGAGGGAGAAGTTTCTCCTCCGTAGAGATGTTGTAATGGCCTGCTACCATCATAACTATTGAGGGGATGGGGAGCAGCCGTCAGCATTTAAGATTTGGCTTAGTGCTGAGCCATGTGGTAGGGATGTGTTGTGTGTCACCCCATCCAGGGTTAGGAAGTCTCTTCTTGCTAGTTCTTTACAACTTCTTGAGAGATCTGTATCATCAGAGAGATAGGCTTGCCAATGTATGAGTTTTGACTTGGTATCAATTCCATTATTCTCCGGGTGATCCGCTACTTTGTTTGCTTCTCGTTTCACATGAGAAGGGATTATGGTGAGATTGGGGTGGAGAAGAGCTCCAAAGTCTTCCAGAAGACCTGAGAGTCTCCATCTTGGGGAGATTCGCCTAGAATGTTCTCCATGTAGAATTTTGGAAATGAGTTGGATGATGATTTGAGAGTATCCCTCTACTATAACCTGATGATACTAATTTTGGGTGGCGACTTGGAGACCCCGAACAAGGGTTATGAGCTCTGCAACATTGTTTTTTTTCTCACCTAAGAAGTTGTCCACCAAATGAATGATCCCGCCAGTGTAGTTCCGAAAGATTGAGCCGAATCCTGTCGGTCTGAGGTTTCCCCTGGAGGCTCCATCGAAGTTTAGCTTGATGAAACCTGATGGAGGTGGGGTCCATGTCATTAGGTTGTTGGATTGTCTACCCGTATCCTTCTCCTGAGGGTACATGCAAATTTTCATATCCCAGCTTCTGAGAATGTTTACCTCCTCGGGGACGCATTGCAGGTCTTCGTGGTGCCAAGGTTTGCTATGGAATATTTCCCGAGTTAACTTCTTAACCCTCTCCCATGTAATAGCAAAAAGGGAGGTTTGTGAATGGAAGATTCACTTGTTTCTTTCTTTCCAGATTGCCCATAAGGTGAAACTTGAGAGCAGCTACCAAATGTGTTGGAGAATTGGATTTTGGAAGGGGATTGCCTCCTAGTTAGCAATTGTATCTCTGATGCTTCCTCTGTTTCTGTTGGAGTGTTTCATGGCTTGGGCCCCCAAATCTGTTGACTGAAGTGGTAGTTGTTGAAGAGATGTTCCATGGTTTCCTCTCTTTGTTGACATAGGGTACATCTGGAGGGACCTATGAAGCCTTTCTTTAAAATATTATCCCACGTAAGGATGAGATTTTGGGATGTAAGCCAAAGGAAAATGGAGACTTTGGGCCAGAGTATGCTTTTCCAGATTTTACTCTAGATTAATTCGGGGCTTTGGTTTTGATAGTTTCCCTATAGGTAGTATGCTTCCTTAACTGATAAAATGTCTATCATAGAGTGACCCCATCGGTGGATGTTCGGTCCCTCTTTGACTGGTATTTTCCTATGCTTTGCACAATCTTGCCAGGGTTGGAGATCAATATCATCTGTGAGATGTAATTTTGTTCGCTCTGTTTTCCATTGTCGCCAGGGTTGGCTTCTATGAGTTGGACTCCATAGGTCTTTAACTTTCTTGAAGATATTCAGATCTAGCCTTAGTTTGAGATGATTGAGGCCCTTTGAGTCATGGAGAACGGGTAGCTGTTACCATGAGTCCTGCCAAAAGAGTGCACTTTCTTTGTTTCTGACTTCCCAGAAAGCATGCCTCTGGATGAGAGGGTGATTTTTCCAGGCAGTATTCCATATATTAGATTCTTTGATATGATCAATGAATCTAATTAATTGATCGGGCTGTGTGGTCGGGGCATAATTTTGTTTCCAAATTTGCACCTAGATTTATGTTGGATGTTGTAGCCATCTCCACCACATTTTGGCCCCCATGACCTGATTAAGCTTTCCCGGATCACAAAGTTCTAGTCCTCCAAAATTATTGGGTTTACAAAGTTTATCCCAACCGACTAGTGCCCATTTTTTGTTGTCTTGGTGTCCATGCCACAGGAAATGTCGATGGAGGCTTCTGATTGCCCGAATAACCGATATAGGTGCTGCTAGAGCAGTGCAGAGGTAGGTGGGCAGTGGTTGCAGGACTAACTTGAGGAGTACCTGTCGGGCAACAATATTAAGAGGCCGAAAGGTCCAGTTATTCAGCCTGTTGGCAATAGACAGAAGTAGGTTGTTTCAAGAGATAGACCTCGTTGGCTCTCCTTTGAGGGGTATGCCTATGGAAATGGAAGGAAGGGAGATTTTGGAGATGCCTAGAAGTCTTGAAAGATGGTTCTGCACCGTGGCCGATGTATTGAAAAAGTAGAGTTTGGATTTATCCAGGTTTAAAAGCATGCCTGAGGCTTGTGTGAAGTCAGAGAGGATGGAGTTTAGTTTTGTAGCTTCTCAAACGGTAGGGGTGTTCAGAAGTAGGGTATCATTGACAAACCAGTTGTGCAAGGGCATTGGGTGGAGGTTATGAAGGGGCAGTCATTTGAGGGATCCTTCCAGAACCACTACTTTAATATAGAGACCTAGCCCTTCTGCCATGAGAACAAAGAGGAAGGGGGAGAGAGGATCACCTTGTCTGACTCCCCTAGTGGAATGGAAGGGCTGGGAGGGTGTCCCATTGACTAGGATGGAGAAAAAGACTGAGGAGGTAAGATTGAGAACCCAGTTGACCCAGAGTTTATCGAAACCAAAGGACTCCAATATGGAATGAAAGTATTTCCAGCTTAATCTATCAAAAGATTTTGAGAGATCGAGTTTGATAAGCATACCTGGTGTTTTGCTTGCTTTCAGAGAGTGGATCACCTCATTGGCCAGGATGACACTGTCCACGATTTTCCACCCTTTGACATAGCAAGCTTTCTCTTTGGAGATAATGAAAGGTAGGAGTGGTTTAAGGTGAGTAGCAATGACTTTGGGGATTATTTTATAGATGACATTGCAGAGAGAGATTGGTTTGAACTGCCTAGGGTGAGTGACTCACTCCTCCTTGGGGATGAGAGTGATGAAGGTTGCATTGAGTGCAGAGAGTACTTGTCCAAAAGTTCTTGATTATTTTACCACCAGCCAAACCTCTTTCTTGATCATGTCCCGACAGTGATGGAAAAAGTCCGTGGTGAAGCCATCCAAACCTGGTGCTTTTCTTGGGGGAATTTCCTCTACTACTAGTTCCACTTTAGCATGAGTGATGGGCCGTAGAAGTGCTCTGTTCTTCTTAGGGGTTACCAGTAGGGGTATGTGCCTGGTTATTTTCTAGATATATTCTTCCCTGTTCACCTTGGTCTCTGTGAGAAGATCCTTATAATAAGAGTTGAGTTCCTCTGCAATTTGATCATGATCTCTTATGGGGATGCCTTGAGCATCCTCCAATTGAGTAATAAAATTGATGTTTCTTCAGTGTGTCATGGCTCTGTGAAAGAATTTTGTGTTTCGCTTCCCCTCTTTGATCCATTGAACTCTAGATTCTTGCCTCCATAAGATTTCTTCTTTCTCTCTACGCACCTCCATTTCTGCTTGGAGTTGCTCTTCTTCCTTCACTAGGTCTGGAGTTCTACTTCTTGAGATGAAGGTTCATTGTAGGTCTTCGAGTTTGCACTCGATCTACTTCTGTCTTTGGAAAATATTTTCAAAAGTGGATTTGTTCCATCTCTTCAGTTGTTGCTTGAAATTTCTGAGGCGCTGCTGGAATTTATACATGTGAGTACCATGATCTACTTCTACCTGGGCCCACCAGGTGTGAGCCAGCCGGTGGAAGTTTGGGTGGGAGAGCCAGAACTTTTAAAAGCAAAAGGGTTTGGGTCTGGGGGTGATGCTACGGTCCAGGCAAAAGACAATAGGCCAGTGGTCAGACCCTGATTTTGGCATGATGCTCGCTTCCATTGTCGGATGTCCCTCCAGAAGGGCTTCAGCTACCAAAAAGCATTCTAATCTATAGGCCACATGCTGGCGTCCTGTTCTTCGATTAGACCAGGTAGAGATTCCATTTCAGGTTTCCATTTCAACCATATTTAACTGCTCTATTAGGGTTTTGAACTTACCACTATCCTGCTCGAGCCGTTTGGTTCCTCCAATTTTCTCTTCCAGCATCAGGATCATATTAAAGTTGCCACCAATGATCCAGTTGGGTGTATGTAAAAGGGTTTTTACATGCTGTAGTTTTTGAATGAAGCTATCCTTTTCTTGGGCAGTCTGCGAACCATAGACATTTGTGATGACTCCTTCCTTAGTAGATCCTGTTACCGTGAAGTAGGTCATTAATGTGTGTGTCGTGGAGAAGGGTTGTTGCATATTGATGGTGTTTGGATTCCAAAGAATGGCTAATACTCTGGAGGCTCCCACTAAATATTGATGAAAGAAATCACAGCCTCTCCAGCTTCGTCGAAAGATATTTTCCGCTTCCTGCCCTGCACACTTAGTTTCTTGTAGAAGTAGAACATCTAGGTTTTCATCTTTAATACAGTCTCAGAGGATCTGCTGCTTGGATCTACCATTGAGCCCCTAGATATTCCAAGTAATTGTCTTCATCATGAGGAAGGCAAAGGGGGGTGGAGGTATCCCTCCGATAACCTTTGTATCTACCCTGAGTTGATCATCAGGTGTCCTGCTTCTTTAATAAGTTGATGGGTTGTTTTGTGTCCCCTTCTCTTGTTTTCCTTGGCTTCTCTCTTGGGTTTTGTTCCTAGATCGACATTAATACCCAATCTGGTTGTAGATCCTACTGTTGAGTTTGCGAACACTTTATGGACTTTGTGGAGCTGATCCACCAGGATATGTTGTAGGTCTTTTTGGTTAAGAGCTTTGTCTAGCTTTTCCAGATCTATGTCCAGCAAATCCGTTTCATCCATCTACATGGTTGTATCTCCATCTGTATCTGTTTGTGTTGCTTGGGTTGTGTCTTTTGATTGGTTTGTGTTTGGTTCCTCGTTACTTTTTCCCTTCGCTTGTGTTTTTTCTTGGTGGGGGTTCTATATTTCCTCCTCTTCTGGCAGCTAATTCAAGACTTCATAGGAGTTTTTGGTTGGGATCTTTGGAGTTGTACCCTAGTTCTCTTTCCTTGGTGGATTTTTATGCCTACCTGTGACATTGGTGTAGCCGTCCTTTTGCTTGCCTTCGCCAGCCTTGGTGCTTGTAGCATTTAGACGGCAGTCTCTGAAGAGGTGCTCGTGCTCATGGCACTTCCTGCAGTGAAAAGGGATGTGTTCATAATCAATTTTTTGGTTCTATTCGTCGTCCTGATATTCTAGCATGATAGATCCTAGCAGGGCTTTTGAGATGTCCATATATATGCAGATGCGGGCATATGAGGTGTACTTTCTCATCCTTGTAGCCTCCGAATATTTTACATATCGCCCTACTGTGTTTTCGTTGCCCATGAGTATTTCTTCCAGCCATAATTCCTAGGGAAATGAGTATCGGCAAATTCATACCGGCGCTCTTATGAAGTCCTCCTTCTCCAGGCTGAATCTGTCTATCCAAAATCACATAAACAGTCCCGCCAAGTTATAGAAGTATGGTCCATTGTCGAAGATTTTGTCCTTATCTTTGAGGTTGTACAAGTTATTGTAAATAAACCCTTGGAGTTGAGTTGAACTTCATAGTCGCCTTTGGGATTCCACCAGTCCTTGATCCAGTGTGCGAGATCACGTTCAGTTGGCCATAGGCCCAAAAATTTTCCGACCAAGGCATGATCCATCATAAACTAAGTGTTCTCCCCTACCCGTGTTGATTTGATGTGATAGTGTGGGGGTTTGTCCATTTGCGGTATACACTTGCCTGGTTCCCATCCTCTGGAAGCTTTTGGATGAGACGTGTTGGGTTCCACTTCCATTTCTTTTTTGAGCCCTTGTTCTTGGATGAAAAGCTAATCTCGCAGGTGCACAGGTGGCTCGAAAGCAGGTCATTTAGCACGGAGTCCTTTTCTGTCATTGGCAGTGATGTCATTGTACGAGGGGGGTTGCCCCCCCTCTTCCAAGCTCATCCCGGGTATGCAATGACCTCGTGAGGTATTCACCTTCCACTCTTGGAATTAGTGGCCAAGCTCTGGTGTCAGTGCATGCATAAAAAAACCCTCATGGTTGCAGTGCTTCTAGGGTTTTTAGTCGTCAGATCTGTTAGGTGTCAATATTCACAAGTTTTGCTTTTACTGTAAAGTGAAATTCTAAATAAAAAAAAACTTTTGTATGCTAGAAGTTGAATAACTTGTGAAAATACAATTTTTTTTCTCATAAAACAAGCGAAAGTGTAACCCTTCTTCATGATTTCACCCAATATCTTGTTTCAAATTTTAACTCATTCCGATTTTTATTTTATTTTAAGAGCATTATATAAATTAAATTTGAATTAAACATATTTTTTATTTTGAATATATTTTTTAACTATTGTCCTCAAAATTAAAGAAAAGTTAAAAACATCTCTTTCATTTTGAGATTTTATTTTATTAAGGGAAAAATTAAAGAAAAGTTAAAAGCATCTTTCATTTTGATATTTTATTTTATTAAGGGTATATGAAATTTTAGGTGAATATCTCTTATATATTTAACATTTTTTAATGACTACATGATAAAATTAAAGAAGATTTGATCATCTCTTCCATTTTAAGGTTTTATTTTATTGTCACATCATTTTGATTATTTTATTTTATTGTTAACACACAAACCAAAAAAGAATTGAACATCTCTTCTATCTCAAGATTTTATTGTATAAACGTTACCTATAATTAATTTGAATACCTCTTCTATCTTGAGAGTTTTATTTTTATTACGATTGCACCAATCAAAGAAGAGTTGAACATCTTTTTTATCCTTGATTTGAGAGCATTGACTTCTTTAAGTGGTAATTTTTTTTTCATTTTTTAAATTAATATGAACTAACAACTAAAAACAATTTAAACATCACTTCCGCTCGTTGTAATAACACTTTACTATTAATATTAGATATATATACTAATATATCCGTTCTAATTATTAAGTTGTAAATACATTTAAAATTTCAAATTATTTAGAATTTTCATTTTAATAATTAAGGTTATTTTCATGTAAACTTATTTATAAGTGTTAATCATTAGAATTAAATTGTAATTAATAGATTTCTTCTCTAACAAAGTTAAGGAAATTAATACAACATTGCCTAAAGTCAAGTGAAGACCCTTGCAAAAATGTGGGTTCATATGAATAGTACTAAACGATAGCCTACAAATCGTTTTTCTAATGTAATTCTCCTTCATACATGTTATCTGAGTTGTACAAGGCATATGTGTTGTTCCTTGGGATGTCTAAAACACAATGCTTGAATGCATACCTCCTCCCTTGAATTCCACATTGGTTACCTTCTTCCAAAATCAAACACAAGTTTTCTGAAAGTAAATTGGTAGATCATGAAAATTTCTTCTTTTTAGTGCATTTCATACCAGCAGAGGCTTTGCATGGTTTAAAGTGTTTTCTCAAATACGTTTTTCATGGTTTAACATGTTGTCTACTATCATATATTCTTAAATAGATATACAATGGTACAATCTTGTATGTTTGACAATTCACTTTTTTCTTGTCCATCTATTGAGTTTGCATATTCTTAAATATATGTAAACAACAACACATTCTATGAGTTTTCATCTATGATCTCATATGCCTATCTTTTCCTTACTTTTTCCTTTACTTTTTTTTATTAGTTAAGTGCATCTATGTAAACCAATTTATTTAGCAGTGTAACATCTTGCTATGGCGCACTAAGTGAACTTATTCTTTGAGGACACTTGCTCGCAAGTGATCCAGATTATTATGCTATTAAAACTTTTGATTTTGATTATGAGGCATTATGGGTTGATGACATGTTGTTTTACTGCATTGACATAGATAGGTTCTATTGACTTGGTTTTACTGAGTGTGTAGGATTTTGGACCTCGAGGACGAAGAGGCTTCGATGGAACCCCTTGGACTCCGGATTGAGTTAGAGAGTGTACCATTGGGGTTTGATTGTATTACTATGATATTAGTGCATCTGAATAGATGATATGATATCGATATATTCTAAGACGATTTGTTGATGATGTAGGTTGATGATAGCTTGCCAACCAGACTCACATGTGGAGTAAAGGGGTCACGCACGACTACCAGAGATGTTGAGGGAGATGTGTGGACAACAGCCCTGCCACAACCTACTAGCACTCTCGTCATGGCTTGAACTATATGTTAACATTTATGAAGTTCGAGAGGACCCACAATTCCATGAGGGAAGACTAGGATAGTCACTCACGATGATTCTAAGGGGTGCGCAATAAGGTGGGGGCCTTATTCCTTAGAGGCCCTTAGTCTCCCACAAGTTCACCTAGCGGAGTATTGATTCCAGGGGTTTTTTATGTCTACTAAGTCATCCAAGAGGTGAGTGACACCCTTGGAGCATGTGGTGCATCCTGAAGGGCACATTGCGTAAGAAAAATGGAAAGAGGTGAGTGGCACCCTTGGAGCACATAGTGTGTCCTGAAGGGCACGTCACGCAAGGGAATCAATGAGGCAAGTGGCACCCTTGGAGCACCTAGTGCGTCTTGAAGTGCACGTCACGTTGTTTTGATAAATGAATGAACCTAGATGGCCTTAGGATGAACAATGTGATAATAAATTTTTAAAAACATTTTCCCTATTAAAATGTTGCCCATCACGAAAATTGAGGTCTAGGTCTAAATCATGCTAG
>JZKD02S1673162.1:1503299-1522084 GCA_000966675.3 Picea glauca
ACATCAAACACTATTGGGTCCATTACCCAAAAATTTGTGCTATGGGTCTTCAAGGGTTGACATCGATGACAACCAACCTTAATCAACAAATTTGGGGACACTTAGGAGTGATTCTAGGAGTAACTTTAGGTGGGTGAGGGAAATAAAGATAAATAACTAATTAAAGAAATTGATTTATGGAGGAATGAAGGGGATGGGTGACACTTGTATGGGGAGGATTTTTTAGGAATTAAATTTTAAAAACTTAATTAAACGACATTTTAAGAAAGTAAGGAACCACAAAACTCTATATAATGAAGAGAGGAGATGGAGGTTGGATATCTTCTATTTTGTGTAACGTTACGCTGCTGAAATATCTACTTGACTGACTTAATTTATGGTAGTTGGGATACCCAGCTCGGTGAGGAGTGGTAGCCCGGCCTTGCGAGGCGAGCTGGGAGCTAGTCGAAATCTCTGGATAGTGAGTGTGTGGCCCCTTTGCAGCTCAGGGGACTAAGGGGGAAGAAAATTACCCCTAGAATTGACTGGGAGGTATCGGTGAATTCTCACTGGTCGACACATGGGAGTTGCAAGGAGCTTGAGGGACATCCACTCCGAACAGGCAATGGTACACTTTTTTCATTTTGTATGGTAAATTGTTTTAGAACTTATGCTTGAATTTGCATTTTTACTTGGGTAAGTGAACTAATGTCTAGATGGTTTTCTTAAATTTTCTTAGCCTAGCTCGATGATAGATTGACTCCCATGGCTTCCTTTCCCCAAATGTCTTGACCAGCTTGTTGTGTTGATTGTGACCTTTGTGGTTGTTTAGCCTTCGTCCCTAGCTCACCAGTCCTCGCCAGAGCAGTCGGGCATGTGCCTGATCTACGGTCATTGCCTTAGTGTTAAAAGACCTATGGATATCAATGTCCTACTTTTCTGTGCGATGATGATGAGCGAAGGACGAACCGGTTAGCCGACTACCCTTGATGTTTGTCCCTGGCTAATTGTTGATTCTGCCATCTGGTAATGACCTCTACGTGTGGATTATTTGGTGTCCTGGTTGGTTTTTTCTATGCCTTGACTGATAGAATACTTGCAATCATTCCATGAACTTTCCCATTGGATCCTTGCATTCTCTCACTATTGTCTACGCTGTATTGGGGTTATAGCGATGAAAAAAAAGAAAAACGAATTGATTTCAGGTCTGCATTTTTGTAATGGTATCCTGGAAATGGAAAAATGTTTTTATTTGTTACTCTTGTCTGCATTGTATTGGTATCCTGGTAATGGGAAAAATGATTTGATTTACTGTCTGCATTTTATATTTGTGTCCGGGAAATGAAAAACATTTTTGTATTTCTGTTTGCAATGTATTGGTATCCTGGTAATGGGAAAAATGATTTGATTTCCTGTCTGCATTTTATATTTGTGTCCTGGAAATGAAAAACGTTTTTGTATTCCTGTCTGCGTGGTATTGGTATCCTGGCAATGGAAAACGAATTCATTTCCATGTCTGTGTTTTGCCATCATTTTTCCCTTTAAATGATGATGGCAACATGGAGTTCCTTCTGGTGCGTTTTGGGCACATCATTCTTCATATTTCAAATACGAATAGCCATGAATGTCCTTCTGGTGTGACCCTGTACATGCTTTTACCTTTTCAAATTGAGACTGTGATTGTTGTTTAAATGCTCATGATTTTTCCATCCAAAATGTGATTGAGTTGTTGTTTAAATGGCCATGATTTTTTCCTTTAAAATGTGAAGAGATTGTTGTTAAATTACCCACGTTTTTGTTGTTAAATATTGACATAGATTGTTGTTTAAATGCCCACGATTTTTCCCTTTAAAATGTGAAGAGATTGTTGTTAAATTACCCACGTTTTTGCTTTTAAAGATTGACATAGATTGTTGTTTAAATGCCCACGATTTTTTCCTTTAAGTTGTGAAGAGATCGTTGTTGAATTACCCACATTTTTTCTTTTAAAGATTGACATAGATTGTTGTTTAAATGCCCACAAAGTTGCCTTCAAAACTGATGATTTTTTTGCTTTGAATAACCATGGTTGGAATTTCAAAATGGACTGTGTAGATCAACATTTTCAACTTGTTTCGGAGTGTTTCTATCACTAAGTTTACCCCACGATTTGCAACTGAATTCACACAGTATTCATCACCGAATCCAAGCAATTTATCATTGATTACAACTCGTTTTTATCCCTAAGTTTAGAGTATTTTTAGCACTGATTTTCAAGCGGTTTCTGTCACTAAATTCAATGTGTTTTTATCACTGAGTTTACACCCTGTTTTACCACTGAATTTACGGTGTATTATTCACTGAATCCAAGCGATTCCATCATTGATTACAACATGTTTTTATCTCTGATTTTTTACTATGTATACCACTGAGTTTGTTGTTAAATGACCATGACTTGCCTAAATCATTGACTGAGTTGTTGTTGACTAGCCATGAGTTGGTCCTTCTGCAGTTTTGTTTTGTCCTTTTTATCCTCCTTCACATTGAACGCATGCCCAACATTCTCACTGCCAAGCTTTAATTACCACAACAATGTTACTGGCCATGTTGATTACCATGTTAATTGCAATAATAAATGCTATTTTGTTGCCTTATTAATTGCTAGAATAAATGTTGCAGCAATGTTAATGGTTAGCAGTCTCCTTTTTCTGTTAAAGGCCATGTTAATTGCAATATGAAATGCTATATTTTTTGCCTTATTAATTGCCAGAACAATTGCTACAACAATGTTAATGGTCAGCAKATTCCTTCTATTGATTAAATGCCATAGCRAGTTAAATAGTTAACAGTTATATAAATCGCATGGTTATTGYGCTATGAATGGTTATGTTAACAGTCATGCAAATTGCCTTGTTAATGTTATATTAATTGTATGTTAACTAGAATATTAAATGCCTTGTTAGTGCTATATTACTTTTATGAAAACAGTCATTTAAACTATCTTGTTAATGTTATATTAATTCTCATGTAACTGCTATCATAATCACCTTGTTAAATTGCTACAACAATGTTAATAGTTAGCATTTTCCTTCTCTATGATAGTAGACCACTAGAATTGTTAGTTCGATCAATGTAGCTAGACTACATGTTGAGATTTAATTTCTTATAAGCATTATAATGGTAGCATTCTACATTAAGATTGTTACTCTTGTTATTTAAGTTAATGGCTAGTGGGATGGAGGTTTTGGATTATTATAGCATTTCCCTTTTAAGTTGTAATAATGATTAAATTTAGACTTGGAAGTAAGGACTAGATTGACAATTTTAGACTTTCTAAATCTCGATGGATATTCAACATCTAGCAATCGGTAACTCTTGACTAGTTTAGACTTGATGATTGGTTGGGTGTTGACGAAGCCATTTTTATCTTGCACTTCCCATTGAGGGTGTTGTTGTTCATTATAATTAATGTTTGTACTTGGTTTTGTAAATCTTTAATATGCTTGGTCGCTTACTGTAAGGGTTTTAGTTACTTGTGTAATTAATTTTGGGTTCATGTGGTTGTTAGGATGATTGTCCTTAGCTTAGTAGGCTTGGTCTGCTTGTGTCAGGCAGGATGTAGACACCTTCTTGTTCCTCAAAACAGTCGTCATCCTTGAGACCTTAAATGGTCAAAATCGATGAGAACCTGGGCTTGAGAATTTCTTATGTCTCCTAGAGGTCCTAACCATTGCACGGTAGGACGGGCAAGTAGTCATTCTTATTCTTGTCGGTTGAATGTCATACATTGCTTCCAGGTGCTTGATGTGATTTTATGTTAGGTCGTTATGTTGTTTTTGCGTGAGTTGCATGCATTGTGTTCGTCATCATGTTGCGATGTTGAGTATAATGTCATTATTAACTTCCTACACACACACAAAAAAAAAATTAAGGGTGCTTTTACCAGTTGTACATCGTAGAAGTCGTACCAGAAGAGGGGATGTCACATGTGGTATCAGAGCAGGTTCAACTCGCGACTTGGGATCGCTACGAATTTCATTGATATGATTTGATTATAAGGTTACTAATTGAGTTGACTTGTATTTGTGTAGGTAATCATGGTTAGAGGACGTCGCAGAGGAAGACGATGGGGTTCTAGGGGAGGAGGCACGACGCCTCCAGTAGAATCCACGCCCGAGGGATCTAACCCCTAGGGAGATGAGCAGGTTGTCGGACAGGAGAAGATAGTAGTTGGTGATGTGGTCAAAATGATGAGAGATTTTTAGCGCATTTCTGAGGCACTGATCAGTCGTTTGGACACAGATGAGGCTAGGGTGTCGGTGCCCCCTGAGGTTCCTTCGTGCGCTCGGGTTGGTACTGGTAGAATTCACCGTGAACTTGAGAAGGTCAAATTTCCCAAGTTCTTTGGTGCCCCAGATTACGTAGCCACTGAGTCATGGTTGGAAAATATGGCCATGTTCTTTGCACTTCGCGATTATACCTCCAACATGAAGGTCCACATGGCGGTCTTTTAACTGAAGGGGAGTGCTCTTCTATGGTGTAAAATGCTCTTACCGTAGTTGAACATGGTCGTTGAATACGTTTCATGGGAACTGTTCGAGGAATGGTTCTGAGAGAGGTACCTTTCAGAGGAATTCATTGAGCATCAGTTCAATGAGTTCAATGCCTTACGAAAGGGTGGTCATATGGTGCCCGAGTACGAGGCCCATTTTATGGAGCTGCTCTGGTATCCTTTGCACCTTAACACTGAGAAAATTAAGGTCAACAGGTTCATGTTCGGCCTTAATGACAACATACGTGCAAAGGTCAGGAGTTTGATGCCTCAAACCTTGCATGATGTCGTCCAAAAGGGCCTCATAGTAGAGGATCTTATCAGTGGGGGTCAGACCAGGACTCCAGTGAGACTAGCAGGGCAGGTGTCACTTGGAGTACAACAACATCAGACACCAGCCAGACATACGCCATGCTATCGTGGCTTCTAGAGGGGATCCAGTTTCACTACACCTCGATGATCGATGCCTAAACAACAGACACCTTATCGGGGACCACAACATCAACAATAGCGTCAACTGCAACAACAACAGTTTAGGCCTATTCAGCAGGACAGACCAGGATTCCAGGCCGGTGGGATGTCACTTTCTACTTTGGGTACCAGGACTACTAGGCCGAAGAAGGGTGTTGGACGTGTGGGGAGCCACACTACCAGCGCGACTACCTAGTGGAGAGGACTATAACATCTGAATCAGTCGGACCCACTACCATGGGAGATATGGGCAAGGCCCATCGGATTCATGAAGTGGTGCATAACTACCAAGAAGAGCATCAGTCGACTGTGCTCGAGACGACAGGTGCCATCGTTAACCAGACCCTTAGTATTTTGATAGATACCAATGCTACCGAGAGTTTCATTTTTGGTGCAGTACTAAAAAGGATTAAGGTAAAGGAAGTCAAACAAGATGAGTTTAGCTTCGTAGAGATGGCTTTAGGATCCAAACAAAAGTTTGGAGGAAATTTTACGGGTTGTACCCTTAACTTGGGAGAGTTTTTCATGAGGGTCAACCTGTACGTCACGATTCTAGGATATTATGATGTCGTGATTGGTATGGACTAGTTGGAATTGCATGAGGTGATACTCAACTATAATACGAGCAGTTGAGCTTGGTCTATGACGAGGGACAGAGATGTGTGATTGTAGGATGGAACCAAGGAGTTCCCTGAGGTTCATCTCTTCCTTATAGATACAGAAGAGGATGCGCAAGGGGTGCAATATTTATGCGATCCTTGTCTTAAACGAGAAGAGATTAGCGTAAGGTTTAGAACACCTTCCGGTGGTGAGAGAGTGTGCAAACGTATTTCTGGAGGATTTACCTAGGATGTCATCGGAGAGAGAATTGGAGTTTACTATAGACCTAAAACTAGGAACGTAACCGATAGCTAGAATGCCTTATCGGATGTCAACCCTGGAGTTATAGGAGTTGAGAATGCAACTGAAGGAGTTGTTGGACCTAGGATCGATACATCCTAGTGTTTCACCATGGGATGCACCTATTATTTTCATACGAAAGAAGGATGGGTCGTGGAGGCTCTACATTGACTACCGTCAATTGAACAAGGCCACAATCAAGAATCAATATCCATTGTTGATGATTGATGATCTATTCGATCGAATGAAGGGAGAGACGGTGTTCTCAAAGATCGATTTGAAATCAAGGTATCACCAGTTATGGATTAAGGAAGATGATGTCCCTAATACTAGCTTTAAGATGAGGTTTGGACATTACGAGTTTACAGTTTTACTGTTTGGACTGAAAAATGCCCCAAGGGTATTTATGAGTTTGATGAATGGGGTGTTCCATGAGTACTTAGACAAGTTCGTCTAAGTATTCATTGAGGATATTTTGATTTACTCTTGGATGACAGAGGAGCATGACGAGCACTTGTGCTTGGTACTACAGTGTCTGCGAGAGCACAAATTATTTGGGAAGATATCCAAATGCTCATTTTATCAATCAAAGATCCACTACTTAGGTCACGTCATCTCTGCTGAAGGTATCGTTGTGGATCCAACAAAGGTCGAGGCCATTATGGAATGACCTACGCTGACGAATGTCTCAGAAGTGGGTAGCTTCATGGGTTTAGCAGGATACTATCGACGGTTCGTCGAGGGGTTTTCGAAGATAGAAAATCTGATCACGGAATTGCAGAAGAAAAACAAGAAATTTGTTTGGACCGAGAAATGCGCAGAAGCATTTCGGAGGCTCAAGGAGTTGTTGACAACAACACCGATACTAAAGGTCCTGGACATGGACTCAGACTTCTTGGTATACACTGATGCATCCACGGAAGGCTTAGGCGGATTCTTGATGCAAGACCAACGAGGGATCGCGTACATTTCGAGGAAACTGAGAAGGCATGAGAAGAAATATGCGACGCACGATTTGGTGTTGTTAGCCATCGTATATGACTTGAAGGTTTGGAGACACTACCTTATTGGATGAAAATTTGAACTAAAGACTGACCACTGTGGACTACAACATATCTTTATGCAAATCGACCTAAATGTGCGAGAATGACATTGGTCGGAATTTCTTAGCGAGTACGACTTCAAGATTACTTACATAAAAGGAAAAGTGAACCGAGTGGTGTATTCATTGAGTTGGAGACCATGCATATTTTCAGTGCTACCTCTTTAGATGAATCTACGTAAAAATATTCTAACTTTACAGCGTGACGACGAATGGTACAAAGAGGTCGAGGGTTTTATCAGACAAAACACAATGATGGTACCATGATTTGAAGGATTTTCTTTTGATAGCGATGGTTTATTGAGGTTTAAAAATCATATCTATGTACCACTGAGTTGAGGACATTGAACCTAAGTGAGGCTCATAGAGAACTTTACATGGCTCACCCGGGAGTCATGAAGATGAGGGAAGACCTTAAACCCTTATTCTTATGGAAGGGAATGAAGACAGACATAGTCAACTATGTGGCCAGATGTCTAGAATGTCAGTAGGTAAAGGCTGAACATAGTCACCCAATAGGATTACTACAACCACATGCTATTCTGAAATCAAAATGGGAGGTTATTTCGATGGATTTTATTGTTGGATTGCCACTGACGGCAAGGACACATGACTCGATTTTCGTTGTAGTACACACTCTGATGAAGAGTGCTCACTTTATTCCTGTACGTACAACATATCAAGCACCTGACATATCTAGAGTTTTCATCAGTGATATTGTGAGGCTACATGGCGTGCCTAAGAGGATTATATTTGATCGAGGATTGTTGTTTACTGGACAATTTTGGATGAGTTTCCAAGAGGCCTTGGAAATCCAACTTAACTTTAGTACTACGTATCACCTGGAGAATGACCGATAGACCAAACAAACAAACCAGACCTTGGAGGACATGTTGCACATGTATGTGATGGACCAACAAAAGTGTTGGGAAGAATTCTTCCTACTAGTGGAGTTCTCTTACAACAACAGTTACCAGAGCACCATTAAGATGGCACCTTTCGATTTTCTTTACGGGCGATTATGTCGAACACCTTTGAGTTGGGATCAGATTGAGGATAGGGTACTAGTGGGACCAGAAGTGATCCAAGAAATGGAAGAGAAAATGCAAAGAATAAGACAAAGGATTAAAGAAGCGCAGGATTGACAGAAGAGTAATGCCGATGTGCACCATGTTGACCGTAGTTACGAGGTCGATGATCGAGTCTTTTTGTGGGTTAAACTGCATAAAAGTTCAATAAAGTTTGGGAAGAGAGCTAAACTCTCTCCTAGGTTCATGGGACCTTTTGAGATTGTGGAGAGAAAGGGGTCCGTGGCCTATCGACTAGCCTTGCCTGATTCTTTGAAGAGTATGCACGATGTTTTTCATGTATCTGTTTTGAGACATTATATTAGTGATCCTACACATGTTATTGACATAAGTTCCTTGCTAGTATTAGATGAGGGGGTGCTCACATCTAAGCCGATCCACATCTTGGATCATCACATTCGACAACTACGATGTCAAACGATAGAGAAGGTCAAGGTCCAGTGGGACAATTATAGTTTGCACTCAGCGACCTAGGAGGACCCATATGATATGCGCCAGTAGTTTCCATTTTTGTTTGATAGATAGACATATGATACTGTGATACACTTTATTTCAGCATGTACACTGTGAAACTTCGGGATGAAGTTTATGCCAAGAGGAGGTGTATGTAACATCCCGCTTTGGCGCACTAAGCAAACTTATTCTTTGAGGACACTTTCTCGCAAGTGATCTGGATTATTATGCTATTACAACTTTTGATTTTGATTATGAGGTGTTATGGGTTGATGGCATGTTGTTTTACTGCATTGACATAGACAGGTGCTATTGACTCGGTTTTACTAAGTGTGCAGGATTTTGGACCTCAAGGATGTAGAGGCATTGATGTAACCCCTTGGACTCTAGATCGAGTCAGGGAGTGTACCATTGGGGTTTGATTGTATTACTGTGATATTAGTGCATCTGAATAGATGATATGATATGGATATATTCTGGCACGATTTGTTGATGATGCAAGCTGATGATAGCTTGCCGACCAGACTCACATGTGGAGTAAAGCGGTCATGCATGACTACCAGAGATGTTGAGGAGGAGGTGTGGATAGAAGCCCTGCCATAGCCTACTAGCACTCCCACCATGGCTCGAACTATAGGTTAACATTTACCTAGTTCGAGAGGACCCACTGTCACACACCCACTACGACAACTAAACCTTTTCGCCTCTTTTCTTCGAGGGACAGAACCCCTGAATTCATATGGGGGCCTAGCACAGGCTAGCTCTTCCCTTATCCACCTCCATGTGATCGTTGGTTATGACCATGGACCAAGCCAAGAGGCACTTTTCACATTTCACAACTCAACAATGCAAGAGAGTAGAGTCTTTCGACTCTTCAAACCCCGAAACCCGAAATCTTACCTTCGATGAGATCGACCACTACGAATCTCCCCCTGATCCGACGGTCCTAGCTGTATCAGGATTTCGGTAACTGGGATTTTGAAATGCAAGAGATTCAAGTCTTTCGACTCTTCAAACCCCGAAACCTGAAATCTTACCTTCGATGAGATCGATGGTTGTGAATCTCCCCTTGATGCGATGATCCTGGCCCTATCAAAATTTTGGTAACTGGGAGTTCGAAATGCAAGAGAGTCAAGTCTTTCGACTATTCAAACCCCAAAACCCGATACATGAGTTCTTGTATGAGATCTAATGATCCTCAATGATTTGGATCCAACGGTCCAGATCTTTTCGGAGTTTCATGAACCGAAAGTTCACGATGCAATGACTCCAAATCTCTTGTCACTCCGATCCCCAAATTTTGATATGGGAATTCGTGTAGGAGATCAATGACCCTCGTTGATATGGATCTGATGGTCACTATCCCTCTTAAGCTTAAGGACATTGAAAGACACTCAGTCTTAAACCCTTTGTTGTTCTACAAGATTCAATGGCTCACAGGGTTTCAGAGCTTTCCCTGAACTTTGACCGCTCACCATGCAACTCCTTCGATGGACGGTCTAGATCCTTTCAGGACTCCTCCTTTCTACCACATGACCCTGTCTTGTCACCTATGGATCATCCACAAATCATGTCGGGGTTTCGTGTACCGGGATTTCATGACTTGTGAAGACGAGGGGTCTTCCCCTTTGGCCTCTCGAGTGCCGAAACGCCGAAGCCTATTCATGCTAAACTGATCGGGGTTTCATATATTGGTATTTCATGACCTGCGAAGATGAGGGTTCTTGTCCTTTGGTTTCCTAGGTGCCAAAATGTTGAAACCTATTTGCTAAACTGGTTCGGGGTTTTGTATACCAGGATTTCATGACTTGCGAAGACAAGGGGTCTTTCCCTTTGGTTTCCTAGGTGTCGAAACATCAACTGGAAACCACGTGTCCCTCCGATGGATGGATTTATTTACTCTTTGAAGAGTTCAAGATTTCATGACTCGCACATTGTAAGGTCCTTTCCTTCGAACCCCTGACTCCCGAAACACCGAAATCCTCCTTTGGGCACGAAGCGTTAAGGTTATCGCTACTTTTGTAGATCTGATGGTTATCAATCCTCATATCTGTTACTCCAGTATCAACCATCTTTCCTCTGGAGCCTTCGCTACTTCCAGTCCTTGAATAATCTCGGTCTCCAAAGGTTTCAAATATTTGACCCTTTCCTCTACAATCAACCTTGGTTTAAGGAACACTCTGCAAGCATTATCCCTCCTGTGCTTCATCATCTATGAAGGACTTAAGAGTTCTGGGTTCAGTTTTCCTCACCAAGAGCCTGTGCATATTTTCACTACCTCTCCTGAGCTTAATAGGCTTTCTCCTCCAAGGGACTCAAAATGATTAGGAAGGTTTATATGTAGACATGAAACTGTGTCCAAGGTCAATGAATGCATAGGTCGTGACTCGGGCTTATGCCTCCACAGGACACCAACATTTACGAGTATAAAATTATCTCCTAACTATATAATTTCTTATTCACCTAGTTATAAAATCAAGCATAAATAAGGGGGATATAGTATATCCATTAAGACTTATGCACGATTCCTGCAACATACACAGTATAGCCAATTCATACACAGTTACAGATAATTTACACAGGGTAGGAAATCACTTATCTATTACAGGTTGTCGCCAACCAATTGACTGTGGGTGTTCATCCTTCCACCTGACCATAGGTGCAAAGGCATTCATTCTTATCACTCTGGAAACCCCCAGGCCAAGCCATGATATCACCAGGGAATTCTCACACTTCTCAAGGGTTCTTCCTCTGTTTCTGCTTCTGGTTGGGTCATGTTCTCTGTAACAAAGAGCTTTCTCTCTCAATTATGGCCTTGGTGAGGTTTCTCAGATGCTCCTTGGAATCAAGCTCGTGGTCTTCAGATCATGACTCGCTGGAGAGCTCTGCACATCTCCCTTGAGATATTATGCTCCTCTTCTCTCTTCTGCCCTCTCCCATGTGTATTCCTCTTAGTTTGGAAGGTTTGCTGACCTATTCTGTTCCTTATGTTAGAAGGAAGCTCAGGTCTGCAGGTCCCTGCAGTACTTCGGGCTGACATCCTATGTTTCCATTCATGTGGGTGGTTGGTGATTCAACCATCGGTCCTTTCTTCATTGACATGATTTTCTTTCCTTGGGATTCAAATGAGGTTTGTCATCCTTATCAAGGGAGATTTGGGGTTATTTGATATATCAACCCTCTTGTATAGTTTTCACATTCTTCCTCTAGTGATATCATGGCCAATACTTTTAAGGCTTCACCCCCACAGTCAGTTATTGGAAACTCAAAAATTAATACATTTACATTGTCCTCATGCATTAGCATGGTAATTCCTATTTTATGATTAACTACAAATTGGGGGAAACAGGGTGTTACAATTCCCTCCCCTTTAAAGGAACACCATCCTCGGTGTTCTTTCCCAAAAACACCTATCATGCCTTTCTCATTCAACCACTTCAGAAGCCTTGACCTTCATCCTTGGTCATGTCCTTTTTCAGGATCTTAGTCTTCTTCATCTGCCTTCAGTAATTCTTGGACAACAAGCACATTAATCACAATCTTGTGCAAAAACATCTTACTGTTGTTCAAAATTTAAAAGGAAAATTTCATAATCTTGGCACAATACTTATCTGTGCAGTTTGTGGATCTGTATCCACATGGTAGTTTTTTATCCATGCTCATCACTTTCCTTGACGTACCCATTGGGTGCATGATTCCAATTCAATACTTCACAAGAGATATCATGATTTCATCTTCGTTTCCAAGGTTTTTCTGCACGAGAATCTACCCACTGCGTGCATGATCCCAATAGTTTACAAGAATTACTGAGGTCTCCTCTTTCCTATGGTCACTCACCCTCCAGGCCCAGGCTAAAGAATCCCATTCACTATTATATAGTCCCTCGGGTGATCCATCTTTCCCCACCAAGGTTTTCTCGCACAAGAAAATTTTAGAGACTCTATCGAGTCTTGCAGTCGAGGCGTCCCTCAGACTTTCTCTACTGAGGCATCCCTCCGGCTTGTGTTACCTCAACAAAATTTATTTCAAGCTATCATGACTCATCATGGGGTTTTCACAGCTCAATAGTAGCCATGCTCATCATATTCAACTTTGACAGTCTTCATCTGTTCCTTCCTGGACATGTCTTTTCTTCTCACCTATATCACAGGTATACAAAATTCATGAGAGATCATTATAAATTTTAACTTTCAGAATGTTATTGCAAATCTGTCACCCATAGATTTTCCAATCTCACGATTTTTTTTCATATTTGTTCCGCATAGGAACCAGATTCATAATTATGGGACTTTCCTTCCTATAACAGTTTGGCTCAGTAAGCAAGTGGCCTTCCTTATGGGATTACAATGATGCCATATCCAAGACCCCTTTCCTCCCTGCAATTTCATTCTTTACACAGCCAAACAATTGTTAGTTTTTCGTGTACATTACCTTTTTTTGAAAATCAAGTATACTAACAGTCCAATTCATTTCATCTATTCAAGGATTCAAAGTGAAAGGATACATCATCCCTTACCTATGCATCATTCCAGCCTAGAAAATTTTCAAAATGTGATTTAGATATCAATTGATTTTAATGAATGCTCCAACATTCATGGCCACATTCATATCAGTGCACCCTTGCATTGATTTCAAGTTTGTCACACTTTATGATAGGTTCTTGGCCATGGTGTGTTGGAACTTAACCAACCTCTCTACCACATGGCCTATTCGTTTTCATTCATCCTTACAACAGGACCATGTTGCCTGTTATAGGTCGATCAAAACCCCAAATCAGTATACTAGAACTCAAGGTTTCATATGAATGATTTTAAGTACTCCTTGATTGGTCAATGAATTCATGACATATTGGTTCATGAATTCTCCCAATGGTTACAAACAATGTTTACTACCAGAGGTTCATACCTCCATTTTTCAGGTTCTCCTTCCCGAATCATACCTTACTTGGGTATCCAAGGCATACAATTGTCTTTTAAAGTTCATGCATAACACTAAGACAATAAAATATTTCAAAAGGGGTTCTTACCAAAGCCCTTCATACCTTGTGCTACACAGGTGTTTCTGGATAAATTCGTGAGTGCGGACACAGACCAATCTCCCTAGATCCACCTGGATCTAGAACAAAGCAGGACAGAATACTACACTTTCCCTAGATCTAGACTATTGAATGAACTAAGAGAAATGGATAGTGGACATACCTTATGAACACTCTCCTTAAATCTCTGTTGTTCCTCACTCCTCTTCGATGCTCTTGTGCCATCCAATCACAACAGTACAAACCAATTGAAGTACAAGCAAATTAATATATTCAATACCTAGTCTATACATGTGATCAAGGAATCATGTAATAAGATGACATCATCATTATGGGAAAGGGACATATTCATGTATTGAATTAACTGAAAGAGAAATATACAACCCGAGCCTTGATGTCTTAGATCTCCTTTCAATGGCTTCTAGTTCTGACACACACATTTTCTCATGCATGAAGAAAATCAACCACATAAGATGACCTTGTTCTTGTACTTTGTTGCTGCAGCATCAGTCCTCCATACAGTCTTGCACTAATTCTCCAATCAATCTCTTACTAGATTGCTTCTAATCTCCCTTGTTAACCCTTTCCATGAGCCATCTCCTCAATATATAGGAGAGGATAGTTTAGTTACTTGGATAGAGAATGATCCCAAGATATCTGGAAAGTCAGTATTTCGCCAACCATTCGAAAGCCAACTCATCCTTCTAGAAGATTCCTTTTAGAAGGATCGAGAACTCATCCATTTTCCTTCTTTAGAAACATGTTCACACCTTGACTTTGAGTGCAGTGCGAGAAGTTCGCAGTCAAGTTGAAAGCAGCCTGCGGGAATTAAGGATTCTCGCAGGAGAGTATATATGCAGCCTGTGAACTATCTTTAAACTAAGTTTTCTGGAAACTGACAAGTGCAACCTTCCTCATGAAAATGCTCTCAGTAAAGAGTTTGATTTTCTATTATCATGACATTATCATGACATCATCCTGATGACCAAAAATGTGGATAACAGAATGCCCCCCAAAGTCTGAGAGCGGAACCAGTGACGGTCGATAGACTTTGTAAGTTGCATGTGTGTGTCAAGAACTAAGAGCACATCTAATCAGAGACCTGCAAACAACCAAGCATCAACAGAATATCAAATATATCAATTACAAGGTAGGCATTCCCATACTCAGATCATAGACTGATGACATCAAAAACAAAAGGGCATGGCCACCAATCATACACTGTGGATCCATGTAGTCATAATATAGCACAGCCACTGAAATACACTGTGGATCTGTGTGACAAATGTGTAATCAAGACGACATAGCCACGAACCATACACAGTGGATATATGTGTCACAAAGTATACATACTCCATCGCAACCTGGATGTAAAGAGAAGATCCAGGGTCTTCAATCCCATCACCCAAAGTACGAATCTGACCATGTGATTACATGTGTCGAAGTCGAACATGGTAGAAACCACTTGATTACCGGTCATTGATGTATACCATTAACAAGTGCGAGGGAAATCACCATTAATGTCAATGACTCCCAAGGTACTACAGTACAATCCATCGACTGTGAATGAATGAGTTGATGTCGAACACTCGACGAAATCTTTCGATCAGAGGTCAATGATGTAAACCCACTGTCGAAAGCGAGAAAATTGCCATTGAGGAATGCAAGCTTCAAGGTACTAAATGATTTCTAAGTCTTAATCCCGGATAATGTGCTGAAGTCGATGGAACAAAAATCGTCACAGGAGGGCCTTGATGCATCCCCCATCAGTGACATGAAATGAGTAACAGAGTTTGATGGTGAAACAGAGCATGTAGCAATTGGACTTTGGACACAGGGAAGGCCGACACCAAGTGAAAGGATAACTGCAGATGGACAACTCAATAGAGATTTCAAATGGACAGCTCTTGAACATATGGACGACACGACCAATGATTTGGTAGCATTGACTCAAAAACGACACATGGAAAGACCTTGTAATCAAATTGAATGAGAGACAAATGGATTTCCCAAACCAACTTCGGATGATGAATAGGGGGTGTCATATTCAAGAGTGACACTTACTGCCAATTAACTCAAAGACGAAACATATCCCTTTCCCAAATTCCCCCCCCACCATTTCTGGCAAGTACCTCTTTATTTTTACGCAAGCTTGAAGAGGATCACATATGCTTTTTGATATAAGCTCATCCTTCGGATGAGTCCCTCAGAGTATTTTTAATGAACCCTAAGAAGGAGTGGTTGGGTCCCATCACGGGCCTGCCAATGTTTGTTTAATGAGTCCAGAGATAGAAAACTCGAAGGTTTTTCAGGATTATAGAGTTTGGAAAAACACTTAAAAGAGAACTCTCTCAGTGCCTTTTTCATACAATAATCTAACGAGACCGAAAAAGGGTTAAACTATCGCTCAGAGGATGCGTAAGTTCAAATACTTTAACGAGCGTGAAAATAGCAAGATCGCTCGGCAATCTTTTCATATTTAGGGAGTCGTGAAAAGGGATTAAAGTCAACTCCAGGGGGGTTCCTTTTTCGTGTAACCACATCGAGCCCGGAAAAGAGATAAAACAATGCTCGATCATGTTCTAAGTTTTTCACAAGTGCTAGAATGGATAAAAGTCACTTGAGGTTTTTAGATTAAAACCATAGAAAACCAAATAAACACACCATTTTTCAAAAGTTTTTGGATCCATAATCGTCTCGTTAGGTGCCTGCAAGTCATTTTACTCACTTTTGCATTAGTAATTAGGGTTGAATGGGCAAAATAATGAAATAAAAATGGAAAAACCCACTTTTAAAATGGTAAAAGTAAATAAAACAATTTTACAACTCATTTTTACCATATGTTTTCATCCATTCACCATTTTAGTGCAAAAAATCCCCATTCTACCTCCAATCTTCGTCGTCAATTTCTGGGAGCTCTGGGGCACCATTTCACAAACCGTTCAGACCAAACTGGTAAGTGTCCAATTCCTTAGCCTTTCATGGTTTCACTTTATGATTTTATTGGGTAAAAATGAAGTTGTTGGCCAAGTTTTGAAACCCTATGCGCGTGAAGGATTCCCGCAGGCTACCCATACGGGGCCTGCGGGAAGTCCTTATTCCTGCAAGAAAGCTTAACGTAGGGTGCAGGAAACCTGCACTATGTAATATACTTCACCTGCGAACAACGCAGAGTTAAATTTTTGTGTAATGTTTTAGCCAACAAAACCAATTTTCTCATATTTTAAGATTACTAATTATATTTCTATGATCACCATGAAGGTTAATAGTCATACAATGGTGCTTGAGTGGAGGGAACATGAGCATGAAGACGATAATACTGCTACTGAAAATCACCCCCAGACTATTGTCGCTCTAAGTAATTGTGGACTTCTAAAGTATTTCCGGATACCGGGCATGAGAGCCCAAATTCGTCTATTGGAACATTTGGTTTGGATGTGGGATCTGGATCAACAGGTCTTTAATATGGGTGCCCATACTTTGACAATTGATATTGAAGATATCTATTTCTTGACTGGTTTGTCAAGACGGGGTTCCCACGTCATCTTGACTGGTAACCGTAGAGGCGGTATGAAGATGAGTGAGTACTGTCGAGAGTATTGCGTACCGGAGGCGGAAAGACAAAAGGGAAAGGTGGCCATTTGGGGAGTGACTGATATCACTCTCTGTACCATTCTGTTTACTATAGCTCGTATGGCAAGCAGTGTTGCTCCACATATGGCTCTACAGAGCTATTTTCAATATGCCCTTGAGTGTCTTGAGCCCCGAGTTTTCAACTGGGCTGATGTAGTGCTCCGCAATCTCAAAAAACAATTGACAAAAAGTAGGCGTGGAGATCTCAAACAATTTGGTTATGGATCACTGTTAGTATCCTTCTTTTGTGAGAGAGTTCCAGTGTACAGACTTCAGGAAGATTGGAATTTTTTGGGTCCCAAGGATCCACAGATGCTACGTTGGTGTTAGCTCATGGCTAGGCACGTGACAGGACCCATCGTCAGATATGACGATCGTTTCTTCGACTGGCTCCAAGGCCAGGTTGTGATGATAGAGGACTATGCATATGCTAGCTTGGACTTTCGAGGTGATCCTAATCTTTTCCTCCCCGAAGACGCGCAGTGGGGAAACATTGGTAAGAAGTACACCAACTTTTTAATTTTTAAGATGTTTTTGTATTTTTATCATATTAAATGTTTTTGGTTTTGTAATTTTAGTCGAAGACTGGCACCAATATTGTATTGATAACACAGATGTTGGGGCCTACGGACCGGCTAGTAGCTCTCCTGTTCAGCGGCGAGGAGAAGCAGTAGTTCCAATCCCTCAGTATGCAGAGGACTACCATACTTTGGAGCAAAACTTAGAGGGCTTGATGCATGATGTTCCAGATATGCCTCTGGAGGAGATCCCACGGCGTGATCAGCGTCATACCGTGGGAGTGTCTGCCTCTATGGGTCGTTTACTCCGTAGAGTAGCCAGGACTTTAGCATGTTATCGTGAACATCATTGATGTCATGATATCATTATGTAGAAGCCATGAGCTTCCATTTTTGATATTTTGGTCTTCCGACTCATTTTGTAAAAACAAACTTTGATCATTATATATATATATATATATACATGGTTCCTACCGGCTTACTTTACATGTGTGTACATTTTAATGTGTTTGATTTATAAGTGATTTAAATGCCTGTCCAATACATAATTAGCTAACGCATCTGTCAATGTATTAAGACTTCTCGGAATATGTTGATATTCTATATGATCAAAACGTCTTTCCAAGAGGCGAATTCGCAAATATACTCTTAATAATGTAGGACTTCGAATAGAATAGACATTACTTAACTATAGCACCACTAGCTGCGAGTCAAGTCGCACAACCAAACGACGAATTCCAAGAGAGATAGCATCAGCCAATAACTCAATCACGGCGCTATACTCTGCGATGTTGTTGGTTGCCCGCCCAAGACATACACCTCGTAAAGATATAAGCTCGTTTGTTGGGGCATAGATAGCCCAGGCAGCGGAAGCTAAGTTCCGAGTACTACGGATAGCACCATTGGTGAAGCCAATATAAGGTAGCGAATACTCCGACATCTGGCAATCAAACACAACGAAATCGTAAGGGTAGAGACCAAATAACGTCAAACTCAAAGCTAAAAGTAATCACACACACTCAATATGATACATAAAAATACAAGTACTTCATGCACACTCATGCATAGTACTTCT
>JZKD02S1673162.1:1530715-1545489 GCA_000966675.3 Picea glauca
GTTCCTCTTTGGCAGAAGTATTTGGTAAAATTTCTACAGCTAGTTTCAAAGATGGAATCTCACATTCTATCGGCAGAATGGCTTCCATGCCATAAACTAATCGAAAAGGCGTGAATCTTGTGGTAGACTTAACAGACGTCTGATATGCCCACAATGTTGAAAATAACATTGTGTGTCAACTGGTTTTATGGATTCCTATCATCCGTCGAATCATAGTGATGAGAACCTTATTGATGGCTTCAACCTGACCATTAGCCTGTGGATAATAGGGCGTTGAGCTATCATGACAAAGGCCCAACTTCTCCGTAAGTTCAGACATCATATTATTTCTAAAATGACTACCGTGATCAGTAACGATAGCCCGAGGAACACCAAAACGAGTAATGACATGGTTGAAAAGGAAAAGTGCTGCAGTCTTCCCAATATTATCGAATGTCGGCATTGCCTCAGCCCACTTAGTAAAATAATCAACAGCGACGATAATGTAACCATGCCCCCCGGCCGAGTGAGGGTGACATGTCATGAAATCAATGCCCCATTTAGCGAACGGACCTATGGAGACTATAGGATGAAGTGGATCAGGATGCGACCGAATCTTCTGATTATAGGTCTGGCAGGCATGACACTTCTGAAAAACAATAATGCAGTCATGAAATAAGGAAGGCCAAAAATAACCTTCACGTAAGATTTTCTGAGCAGTAGCATACCCAGACATATGACCACCACATGCGCCAGAGTGGCAATCATTCAAAGCTTTCTCAACTTCGTCAAAAGTCAAACAACGTCGGAAGACGGAATCAATGCCTCGACGGTAAAGATTATCACCAAGAATAAGATAATGACGGGCTTGATAACGAACACGACGTCGTTCATTACTGGACAACGCAGGCCGAAAAGTTTGAGTTTGGAAATAGACAATGATATCTCCATACCAAATATCGTCGGTACTGATAAGGAAAAGTGACTCGTCAGGTAACGAATCAACTGCTACTCTTTTCGTTGCAGTGTGGGGAAAATCAAAAATCAACTCAGCGAAAACGAGGGACTTCTTCGATGTGGCACGATCAAATTCCAAATCGAATTCCTAGAGAATAACAATCCACTTGGAGTACTTTCCCCCCAACAATTGACATGTCAATATGTGTTGCATGGGGTTACAGTGTGAAATCACTGTAGTCTTCCTGGAGAGTATATAGTGACGAAAACGTTGAACTGCTTGGACAACATCTAAAGCCAGTTTCTCAACATGTTGGTACTTGACTTCTGTGGATGATAAATTTCGACTCAAGTAATAAATAACATGTTCATCGTGATTATCATCCTCCTGAANACTTAACAGACGTCCGATATGCCCACAATGCCGAAAATAACATTGTGTGCCAACTAGTTTTATGGATTCCTATCATCCGTCGAATCATAGTGATGAGAACCTTATTGATGGCTTCAACCTGACCATTAGCCTTTAGATAATAGGGCGTTGAGCTATCATGACGAAGGACCAACTTCTCCGTAAGTTCAGACATCATATTATTTCTAAAATGACTACCGTGATCGGTAACGATAGCCTGAGGAACACCAAAACGAGTAATGACATGGTTAAAAAGAAAAAGTGTTGCAGTCTTCCCAGTGTTATCAAATGTCGGCATTGCCTCGACCCACTTAGTAAAATAATCAACAGCAACGATAATGTAACCATGCCCCCTGACCGAGTGAGGGTGACATGTCATAAAATCAATGCCCCATTTAGCGAACGGACCTACTGAGACTATAGGATGAAGGGGAGAAGGATGCGACCAAATCTTCTGATTATAGGTCTGGCATGCATGACACTTCTGAACAACAATGATGCAGTCATGAAACAAGGAAGGCCAAAAGTAACCTGCGCGTAAGATTTTCTGGGCAGTAGCATACCCAGACATATGACCACCACATGCTCTGGAATGGCAGTCATTCAAAACTCTCTCGGCTTCTTCAAAAGTCAAACAATGTCAAAAGACGGAATCAATGCCTCGATGATAAAGAGTATCGCCAAGGATAATATAATGACGTTCTTGATAATGAACACGATGTCATTCATTACTGGACAACGTAGGCCGAAAAGTTTGAGTTTGGAGATATATAATGATATTTCTGTACCAAATATTGTCTGTACTGATAAGGAAAAGTGACTCGTCTGGTAACGAATCAACTGCTACTTTTTCCGTTGCAATGTGGGGAAAGTCACAAATCAACTCAGTGAAAACTAGAGACTTCTTTGATGTGGCACGATCAAATTCCAAATCGAACTCCTGGAGAATAACAATCCATTTGGAGTATTTTCCCCCCAGCAATTGACGTGTCAATATGTGTTGCATGGGGTTACAGTGTGAAATCACGGTAGTCTTCCTGGAGAGAATATAGTGACGAAAACGTTGGACTGCTTGAATAGCAGCCAGGGCCAGCTTCTCAACATGTTGATACTTGACTTCTGTGGATGATAAATTTCTACTCAAGTAATAGATAACATGTTCATCGTGGTGATCATCCTCCTGAACAAGGACCATACCAATGGTATACTCGGACGCATCTAGATAAAGAAGGTAATCTCGACTATAATTCGGAGGGAAAAGAAGAGGATCTTTTGTGAGGGACAGTTTTAAAGCTTCAAAGGCATCGTTGGCAACCTTATCCCATACAAACTTTGAATCTTTCTTTAAAAGACGTGTGAAACCTTGAGTAATCTTGGCGTAGTTTGGGATGAACCTACGAAGAAAGTTTTCTTTCCCCTGCAAACTTTGTAACTGGCGTAAAGAAGAAGGAGGAGGTAGATTAATAATTGCCTCGACCTTGATAGGATCAACCCGGATCCCATGGCGTGAAACAATGAAACTGAGGAGACGGCCAGATTCGACGCAAAAAACACATTTATGAGGGTTTAGGTGAATGTGATAGAATCGACAACGAACGAAGATCGCGCGGAGATGATTGGGGTGATCGACCCGACGTAAAGAGTGAGCCAACAAATCGTACAAATAGGGTTGAACAATATGCTTGATATCGTGGAATGCGTAAGACATAGCACGTTGGAACGTAGCACCTGCGTTCTTCAGACCGAAAGGGAGTTTCCTGTAGGCGAAAGTACCCCAAGGACAAATAAAATCCATTTTATGTTGGTCCTCGAGAGCTATATTGATTTGATTATAGCCGAAAAATCCATCCATTAGGGAAAATATTTCACTACCGGCACAATCATCGACGATTTGGTCAACGAAAGGGGTTGGAAAATTGTCCTTCGGACAAGCTTTGTTGATATCTCGATAATCAACGCAAACGCATATACTACCACCCTTTTTATCAATCGGTACTGGGTTAGACACCCATTCTGTCAATGCCACAGGATAAATAAAACCGGCTTTAAGGAGTTTTTCAACNCCTGTAGGCGAAAGTACCCCAAGGACAAATAAAAGCCGTTTTATGTTGGTCCTCGGGAGCTATATTGATTTGATTATAGCTGAAAAATCCATCCATGAGGGAAAATATTTCACTACCGGCACATTCATCGACAATTTGGTCAACGAAAGGGGTTGGAAAATTGTCCTTCGGACAAGCTTTGTTGATATCCTGATAATCAATGCAAACATGTATACTACCACACTTTTTGTCAATTGGTACTAGATTAGACACCCACTCTGTCAATGCCACAGGATAAATAAAGTCAGCTTTAAGGAGTTTTTCAACTTCAATTTTAATAGTTGCCGCCTTACGTGTATGGACAGGACGGAGGCGTTGTCGAACGAGCTTGGCTCCAGGGTACGTCTTGATTTCATGAACCACAATAGAAGGGTCAATACCCGACATCTCTTCGTAACTCCAAGAAAAAATGTCACGAAATTCTTTAAACATGGAAGTATAGGTGACAATTTCGTCGGGAGAACACGAAGCTCCAATATGAACGTTCTTGATGATTCCAGGTTTCACTGAGATATCTATGAGTATCGTGGGCGAAATGTTACTAAGGTTCCCTTATGCAAACACATCTCGTGTAGGTCCAGGAACAGTCGTAATAACAACAACAGTTGATAGAGTTGAAATCCATTGGTAGTTCTCAAGAGTCTGTTGTTCCAGAAACAGTATGGAACGATGATGTCCATCGTACCAAGGGTTGTCATCCAGGATGGACATGATCATCTCGTCAGTTGGAAAAATAACACGGAAAGGATCAGGAGACAACTCCTCACAAGAAGAAGTAGTATGGTTTGTCGATTGAATAGCTAGGTAAGCGGACTCAACCGGACTTAACGGCATAACGTCATCGAAACGAACATGATCTCGAGGATCAGGGACTATCCAAGGGTCGGCAGACACTGGAAGTTCACGAGGTATGGTAGAGATCATGTTAATAGATGCAATGAACGGGCTTGGAATATTGGGTGGTGGTGGTATGGGAAATTTACCCAGTAATGACGAATCTTTCAAAAGACCGACACCAACATTCTCATAACCTGGTGGGGTGTTTGCTATGAACGATACGTTNCGCAGTCTAATGGAGTCATCCATCAACGAGTTGGATGAACACCACAAGTGGAAATTCATGACATGATTATTTGGGTCCTCTCCCACCTTCCCATCGAATTTGGGAATGTCTGATGCAAGTTTCGCAGGAATAGAAGGCCATTGGGGAGAGTGACGAATAGGATCGTTAAGAATCCTAGACAAGTCGGGCAAATCCAGAGTAGCAAGAAAAGGCAATTGTCGATTCACTTGTGGATACTGGTGACTTTGGGGAGGAAGACCTCTGGGTAGACCAGTAGGACCGTATGCAGTTTGCCCCCAGAGAGAAGATCCTGGTTGGCCCTGTGGTGGTTAAATAGGATAATAACCCCAAGGATTTTGACCTTGAGTTTGGGGTTGAGTGGTTTGACCAGAGCCCCAGATAGGATTAGTCACCCCTGGATATGGTTGGCCTGGAGTAGGGACAGCTTGTTGCCCCCCATCATTTTGAGGAAATTTTTGCATAAGTTGATTCCAATACTGGGCCAATGCAGGAGGTATGTTTGGTCCTAACGGTGAGGTCGGTGCCCCTACCAAAGGGATAGTCCCACCTGGAAGTTGTATACCAATGGTAGGTTGTGCAATAGTTGCAGTATGTCCGGGAAAAGGAAAATTACTTCCCTGACCACCAACAGGAACTTGTATATTACGTGCAACGATCAGAATAATGCTACTAGCATTAGAATTACCAGTAGGAAATTGCGAGAGTGTCGGGATGAAACCGGGAATAGGATGCCCAGGAAACTGAGGACCACCTGGAGAACCTGCTGGAGTTTGGGGTGGTGTTGGATGTGGAGCATTCAACATAGGATTTAATGCATGGTAACCAGGAGGTAGATTTGGAGTAGCCTCAGGTATTCTCTAAGTGTTAATAGGTGCAAGAGTAGTTGCAGAAATCTCGGTTTGGACACTCATAGTATTTGCGAGATGGACCATCTCGGGAGGGAGAACAAAACAATAGGTGGTAGTCTCTGGTGCAGTTCCTTGTTCAGGAAACACAGAAGGGTTGATGACTTCGTAGACAGGGGATTCAGTACCAAACAAGACTCGTCGAAAATCACCTGACCAAGAAGGATCTTGGCCAACTACACCGTGAGAAGGCCCGGTGATTGATTCAGTAGATGGAAGATCGTCACCAGAAAGATGAAATCGTCCTGAAGGTCGTTCACCACGACGAATGTGATAATCCTCTATAGTATTGGTAATTCGAAATTCCGCAAGAGGATCAGTAGTTTGTACTTGTGCAGGTGGTGTAAAGACTTCTGGGACGTCACTTATGTCCACGTGTGGTAAAGGAACAAGAGGGATTTCACCCGGACGAGGAGAATCCTCAGGGGTACCCTCAGGTGTTGTTGTGTGAAAAGGTTGTGAAGCTTCTGGATGTTCCGGAGAGAAACCTTGCATCCTACGCGAACATCGCAGGGGAGCAATTGTAAATAAGTAACAAATTCCCCAACGAAAATCCTATGGTCGACTATGAGAAAACAACAGCATGCACTAGTAAGAAAAATCTAGAGATAATCACCAAGCAAACAATACCTTCTAATATCGAAGCCACTAGTTGGTGATGAAATCCAATGTCGCAAACAACGAGATGAGAAGGGGCGTGGCTAGGTTGGAAAAGTTACGTTGACGACCTGCTTAACAGACTTACACCCTGGTGCAAGCTCCCACACATAATCATGGGTATACCCTCCAAGGAGCCCGAGTGAGTTTGATCAACGTCGATTCCAAGTACCGCGGAGACTTTCCCCTCCATAGTCACCTTGGGTAAGAACCTAGAGAGAAAGGCCACTAAGGTTACCACAGACAACAATACTACCTGGGGAAACATTCGTCAGTCTGATCCACACGCAAAGGCAGGGTATCGAGCCCGAAATCAACTCAAAGGCTTCCACTCATAATTGTGGGTATACCTTGGAGTGACCCCCATAATACGTGCAATCTCTACACTGATGTCAACAGAGCAGGTTAGTATCCTGCCAACACCAATGCGACCTAATGCTTGACCCTTGTGTTAGAAGGTCTTCCCAGGACAATATGCGGCCAATGGAATTTTACACTCTCTATCTCAAGATGCTATTGTGTGTTTTCGAGCTTTGGAGAGTGTGTCTCTCTTCCTACTCCAAAGCACTAGCCTGGCTAAATGTTGGTGTAAAAGAGCCCTATAAAAAGTTACTAGATCAATTTTAATAGTGCGCAATGTTTTTTAATGGCTGTTGTTAACTCAAAGGCAACGGAAGTGAAACTCAATGATGTGTGACTCTGACCCAATCAATGCAAGTATATGATGAAATGTAATCTTTTTCATTCGATGAATCCTAATTATGGGAGAGAGAGAACAATTTCCGAATCAATCTCAATATTACAATGCAAATGCGATGCTCAATTTCCTTTTCGATGCTAATACAAACAATCATGTATCAATGAACGATGTCTAGATGTATTTTTCATAACTTCAATACTTTAAAATTTGATTTTCAATGGTGTTTCAAAAGTAAAAAAAAGATCTTGAAATAAAACATCCAGTTCACTTTCCAAGAAGAAATCTAACGAATGAGAAAAGAAAACCAAATTATAACAACCCAAATAAACAACCCAATCCAAAAACTCTCAATGAAAGCAAAAACAAAAACAAACCAAAAGAGCTTCTCAATGCAAATGAAAATTGTCCTTTTGGACCAACAAGTACAAGAGAAACATTAAAATCTTAACTTCCAATCAATCACTGATTCTTAACCAACACGACACATTCCACTCCAATAATCAGAGAGAAGAAAATACTAATAAAGGCTAAGAGATGAAAGTCAAGTGACCAAAGCAAGAACAAGCCTAGAAAACCTAGATCAAGTCCAGCAAGCAAAAGAAAGCAAAAAACAGGTAAGCCAGTAATCCAAAGAGTCAAAAAGGTGTAAATCAACAAATCTAAGCTGTTGATGAAGTCAAAACTTAATTTCAAAAAAATTTCAAAATCTGCCCGCAGGCAAGCCTTGGACACAGTGTGAGAATGTAAAATTCTCGCAAGTCACTTCAATGCAGAATGCGAACAGTTCGCACTGGAAGATATAAGCAAGGTGCGAACTATCAGGGCTCTCGCAGGTTGCTAATGGGCACAGTGCGGGAATCCCTGAAAGTAATGAAAATTTTGAAAAATTAAGCAAAATCCAAACTGGCTCTTGGACCCAGAAGGTCACTCAGGGTATCCTGAGGACTCAGAGATTTACGAATCAGGAGAAAAAGGCAACCAAAGCAAATGGCCACAGAAAATTCAGAAACCAAAAAGACAAAAAGGGATGATCCCCAGTGGAGTCGCCAATTTTGTTTCAGGATAAATTTGTGAGTGCGGACACAGACCAATCTCCCTAGATCCACCTGGATCTAGAACAAAGCAAGACAGAATACTACTCTTTCCCTACATCTAGACTATTGAATGGACTAAGAGAAATGGATAGTGGACATACCTTATCAACGCTCTCCTTAAATATTTGTTGTTCCTCGCTTCTCTTCGATGCTCTTGTGTTGTCCAATCACAACAGTACAAACCAATCGAAGTACAAGCAAATTAATATATTCAATACCTAATCTATACATGTGATCAAGGAATCATGTAATAAGATGNGGAGTAGCCTCAGGTATTCTCTGAGTGTTAATAGGTGCAAGAGTAGTTGCAGGAATCTCAGTTTGGACACTCGTAGTATTTGCGAGATGGGCCATCTCGGGAGGGAGAACAAAACTATAGGTGGTAGTCTCTGGTGCAGTTCCTTGTTCAGGAAACACAGAAGGGTCGATGACTTTGTAGACAGGGGATTCAGTACCAAACAAGACTCGTCGGAAATCATCTGACCAAGAAGGATCTTGGCCAACTACACCGTGAGAAGGCCCAGCAATTGATTCAGTAGATGGAAGATCTTCACCAGAAATATGAAATCGTCCTGAAGGTCATTCACCACGACGAATAAGATAATCCTCTATAGTATTGGTAATTTGAAATTACGCAAGAGGATCAGTAGTATGTACTTGTGGAGGTGGTGTAAAGACTTCCAGGACGTCACTTATGTCCACGTGTGGTAGAGTAACAAGAGGGATTTCACCCGGACGAGGAGAATCCTCAGGGGTACCCTCAGGTGTTGTTGTGTGCAAAGGTTGTGAAGCTTTCGGATGCTCCGGAGACAATCCTTGCATCCTATGCGAACGTCGCGGGGGAGCAATTGTAAATGAGTAACAAACTCCCCAACCAAAATCCTATGGTCAACTACGAGAAAACAACAGCATACACTAGTAAACAAAATCTAGATACAATCACCAAGCAAACAATACCTTCTAATATCGAAGCCACTAGTTGGTGATGAAATCCAACGTCGCAACAATGAGACAAGAAGGGGCAGGGCTAAGGTGGAAAAGTTACGTTGACGACCTGCTTAACAGACTTACGCCTTGGTGCAAACTCCCACACATAATCGTGGGTATACCCTCCAAGGAGCCTGAGTGAGTTTTATCAACGTCGATTCCAGGTACCGTGGAGACTTTCCCCTCCACAGTCACCTTGGGTAAGAACCTAGAGAGAAAGGCCACTAAGGTTACCATAGACAACAATACTGCCTGGGGAAATAGTCGTCAGTCCAATCCACACGCAAAGGCAGGGTATCGAGCCCGAAATCAACTCAAAGGCTTCCACTCATAATTGTGGGTATACCTCGGAGTGACCCCCATAATACGTGCAATCTCCACACCGATGTCAACAGAGCAGGTTAGTATCTCTACCAATACCAATGTGACCTAATGCTTGACCCTTGTGTTAGAAGGGCTTCCCAGGACAATATGCGGCCAATGGAATTTTACACTCCCTATCTCAAGATGCTATTGTGTGTTTTGGAGATTTTGAAGAGTGTGTCTCTCTTCCTACTCCAAAGCACTAGCCTGAGCTAACTGTTGGTGTAAAAGAGCCCTAGAAAAGAGTTACTAAATCAATTTTAATAACGCGCAATGTTTTTAATGGTTGTTGTTTACTCAAAGGCAATGGAAGTGAAACTCAATGATGTGTGACTCTGACCCAATCAAGGCAAGGATATGATGAAATGTAATCTTTTTCATTCGATGAATCCTAGTTATGGGAGAGAGAGAACAATTTCTGAATCAATCTCAATATTACAATACAAATGCAATGCTCAATTTCCTTTTTGATGGTAATACAAACAATCATGTATCAATGAACAATGTCTAGATGTCTTTTCAGAACTTCAATACTTTAAAATTTGATTTTCAATGGTGTTTCAAAAGTAAAACAAAGATCTTGAAATAAAACATACAGTTCACTTTCCAAGAAGAACTCTAACGAATGAGAAAAGAAAACCAAATTATAACAACCCAAATAAACAACCCAATCCCAAAACTTTCAATGAAAGCAAAAACAAAAACAAACCAAAAGAGCTTCTCAATGCAAATGAAAATTGTCCTTTTGGACCAACAAGTACAAGAGAAACATTAAAATCTTAACTTCCAATCAATCACTGATTCTTAACCAACACGACACATTCCACTCCAGTACTCAGAGAGAAGAAAAATATCAATAAAGGCTAAGAGATGAAAGTCAAGTGACCAAAGTAAGAACAAGCCTAGAAAACCTAGATCAAGTCCAGCAAGCAAAAGAAAGAAAAAAACAGGTAAACCAGTAATTCAAAGAGTCAAAAAGGTGTTAATCAACAGATCTAAGCTGTTGATGAAGTCAAAACTTAATTTTAAAAATTTTTCAAAATCTGCCCGCAGGCAAGCCTTGGACACAGTGCGAGAATGTAAAATCCTCGCAAGTCACTTCAATGCAGAATGCGAACAGTTCGCACTGGAAGATATAAGCAAGGTGCGAACTATTAGGGTTCTCACAGGCTGCTAATGGGTACAGTGCAGGAATCCCTAAAAGTAATGAAAAATTTGAAAAATTAAGCAAAATCCAAACTGGCTCTTGGACCCAGAAGGTCACCCAGGGTATCTTGAGGACTCAGAGATTTACAAATCAAGAGAAAAATGCAACCAGAGCAAATGGCCATAGAAAATCCAGAAACCAAAAAGACAAAAAGGGATGTTTCCCCAGTGGAATCGCCAATTTTGTTTCAGGATAAATTCGTGAGTGCGGACACAGACCAATCTCCCTAGATCCACCTGGATCTAGAACAAAGCAAGACAGAATAATACTCTTTCCCTAGATCTAGACTATTGAATGAACTAAGAGAAATGGATAGTGGACATACCTTATGAATGCTCTCCTTAAATATCTGTTGTTCCTCGCTCCTCTTTGATGCTCTTGTGCCGTCCAATCACAACAGTACAAACCAATCGAAGTACAAGCAAATTAATATATTCAATACCTAGTCTNCCCTAGAAAAGAGTTACTAAATCAATTTTAATAGCGCGCAATGTTTTTAATGGCTGTTGTTTACTCAAAGGCAACGGAAGTGAAACTCAATGATGTGTGACTCTGACCCAATCAAGGCAAGGATATGATGAAATGTAATCTTTTTCATTCGATGAATCCTAGTTATGGGAGAGAGAGAACAATTTATGAATCAATCTCAATATTACAATACAAATGCAATGCTCAATTTCCTTTTTGATGCTAATACAAACAATCATGTATCAATGAACGATGTCTATATGTCTTTTCAGAACTTCAATACTTTAAAATTTGATTTTCAATGGTGTTTCAAAAGTAAAACAAAGATCTTGAAAGAAAACATACAGTTCACTTTCCAAGAAGAACTCTAACGAATGAGAAAAGAAAACCAAATTATAACAACACAAAAAAACAACCCAATCCAAAAACTTTCAATGAAAGCAAAAACAAAAACAAACCAAAAGAGCTTCTCAATGCAAATGAAAATTGTCCTTTTGGACCAACAAGTACAAGAGAAACATTAAAATCTTAACTTCCAATCAATCACTGATTCTTAACCAACACGACACATTCCACTCCAGTACTCAGAGAGAAGAAAAATATCAATAAAGGCTAAGAGATGAAAGTCAAGTGACCAAAGAAAGAACAAGCCTAGAAAACATAGATCAAGTCCAGCAAGCAAAAGAAAGAAAAAAACAGGTAAACCAGTAATCCAAAGAGTCAAAAAGGTGTTAATCAACAGATCTAAGCTGTTGATGAAGTCAAAACTTAATTTTAAAAATTTTTCAAAATCTGCCCGCAGGCAAGCCTTGGACACAGTGTGAGAATGTAAAATCCTCGCAAGTCACTTCAATGCAGAATGCGAACAGTTCGCACTGGAAGATATAAGCAAGGTGCGAACTATCAGGGTTCTCACAGGCTACTAATGGGCACAGTGCGGGAATCCCTGAAAGTAATGAAAATTTTGAAAAATTAAGCAAAATCCAAACTGGCTCTTGGACCCAGAAGGTCACTCAGGGTATCCTGAGGACTCAGAGATTTACAAATCAGGAGAAAAATGCAACTAGAGAAAATGGCCACAGAAAATCCAGAAACCAAAAATACAAAAAGGGATGTTTCCCCAGTGGAATCGCCAATTTTGTTTCAGGATAAATTCGTGAGTGCGGACACAGACCAATCTCCCTAGATCCACCTGGATCTAGAACAAAGCAAGACAGAATACTACTCTTTCCCTAGATCTAGACTATTGAATGAACTGAGAGAAATGGATAGTGGACATACCTTATGAACGCTCTCCTTAAATATCTGTTGTTCCTCGCTCCTCTTTGATGCTCTTGTGCCGTCCAATCACAACAGTACAAACCAATCGAAGTACAAGCAAATTAATATATTCAATACCTAGTCTNGCGCAATGTTTTTAATGGCTGTTGTTTACTCAAAGGAAACGGAAGTGAAACTCAATGATGTGTGACTCTGACCCAATCAATGCAAGGATATGATGAAATGTAATCTTTTTCATTCAATGAATCCTAGTTATGGGAGAGAGAGAATAGTTTCTGAATCAATCTCAATATTACAATACAAATGCAATGCTCAATTTCCTTTTCGATGCTAATACAAACAATCATGTATCAATGAACGATGTCTAGATGTCTTTTTCAGAACTTGAATACTTTAAAATTTGATTTTCAATGGTGTTTCAAAAGTAAAACAAAGATCTTGAAAGAAAACATACAGTTCACTTTCCAAGAATAACTCTAACGAATGAGAAAAGAAAACCAAATTATAACAACCCAAATAAACAACCCAATCCAAAAACTTTCAATGAAAGAAAAAACAAAAACAAACCAAAAGAGCTTCTCAATGCAGATGAAAATTGTCCTTTTGGACCAACAAGTACAAGAGAAACATTAAAATCTTAACTTCCAATCAATCACTGATTCTTAACCAACACGACACATTCCACTCCAGTAATCAGAGAGAAGAAAAATACCAATAAAGGCTAAGAGATGAAAGTCAAGTGACCAAAGCAAGAACAAGCCTAGAAAACCTAGATCAAGTCCAGCAAGCAAAAGAAAGCAAAAATAGGTAAGCCAGTAATCCAAAGAGTCAAAAAGGTGTAAATCAACATATCTAAGCTGTTGATGAAGTCAAAACTTGATTTCAAAAAAAATTCAAAATCTGCCCGCAGGCAAGCCTTGGACACAGTGCGAGAATGTAAAATTCTCGCAAGTCACTTCAATGCAGAATGCGAACAGTTCGCACTGGAATATATAAGCAAGGTGTGAACTATCAGGGTTCTCGCAGGCTACTAATGGGCACAGTGCGGGAATCCCTGAAACTAATGAAAAATTTGAAAAATTAAGCAAAATCCAAACTGGCTCTTGGACCCAAAAGGTCACTCAGGGTATCCTGAGGACTCAGAGATTTACAAATCAGGAGAAAAAGGCAACCAGAGCACATGGCCACAGAAAATACAGAAACCAAAAAGACAAAAACGGGATGTTTCCCCAGTGGAGTCGCCAATTTTTTTTCAGGATAAATTCATGAGTGCGGACACAGACCAATCTCCCTAGATCCACTTGGATCTAGAACAAAGCAAGACATAATATTACTCTTCCCCTAGGTCTAGACTATTGAATGAACTAAGAGAAATGGATAGTGGACATACCTTATGAACGCTCTCCTTAAATNTTGATTTTCAATGGTGTTTCAAAAGTAAAACAAAGATCTTGAAAGAAAACATACAGTTCACTTTCCAAGAAGAACTCTAACGAATGAGAAAAGAAAACTAAATTATAACAACCCAAATAAACAACCCAGTCCAAAAACTTTCAATGAAAGCAAAAACAAAAACAAACCAAAAGAGCTTCTCAATGCAAATGAAAATTGTCCTTTTGGACCAACAAGTACAAGAGAAACATTAAAATCTTAACTTCCAATCAATCACTTATTCTTAACCAACACGACACATTCCACTCCAGTAATCAGAGAGAAGAAAAATACCAATAAAGGCTAAGAGATGAAAGTCAAGTGACCAAAGCAAGAACAAGCCTAGAAAACCTAGATCAAGTCTAGCAAGAAAAAGAAAGAAAAAAATAGGTAAGCCAGTAATCCAAAGAGCCAAAAAGGTTTAAATCAACATATCTAAGCTGTTGATGAAGTCAAAACTTAATTTCAAAAATTTTTCAAAAACTGCCCGCAGGCAAGCCTTGGACACAGTGCGAGAATGTAAAATTCTCGCAAGTCACTTCAATGCAGAATGCGAACAGTTCGCACTTGAAGATATAAGCAAGGTGTGAACTATCAGGGTTCTCACAGGATGCTAATAGGCACAATGCGGGAATCCCTGAAAGCAATGAAAAATTTGAAAAATTAAGCAAAATCCAAACTGGCTCTTGGACCCAGGAGGTCTCTCAAGGTATCCTGAGGACTCAGAGATTTACAAATTAGGAGAAAAAGGAAACCATAGCAAATGGCCACATAAAATCTAGAAACCAAAAATACAAAAAGGGGATTTCCCCAATGGAGTCGCCAATTTTGTTTTAGGATAAATTCGTGAGTGCGGACACAGACCAATCTCCCTAGATCCACCTGGATCTAGAACAAAGCAAGACATAATACTACTCTTCCCCTAGATCTAGACTATTGAATGGACTAAGAGAAATGGATAGTGGACATACCTTATGAACGCTCTCCTTAAATCTCTGTTGTACCTCACTCCTCTTCGATGCTCTTGTGCCATCCAATCACAACAGTACAAACCAATCGAAGTACAAGCAAACTAATATATTCAATACCTAGTCTATACATGTGATCAAGGAATCATGTAATAAGATGACATCATCATTATGGGAAA
>JZKD02S1673162.1:1545499-1558746 GCA_000966675.3 Picea glauca
ATTTGTGGGATACTGTGAGGTATCCAAGGCCTTCAAAATCTACATACCTGGTCACCGCCATATTGAGATCAGCAGGGACGTGACCTTTGATGAAGAAGATGCACTTAAGAAATCGTGACGTTTTCGCAGTCCCTTCACCACCCACGGGTTGGAAGGTCCACATGCACAGAAGATCTTCTCTCTCTCGGCCCGAAGAACACTAACCGGTCCTTCTATTTCCCTATCGGGAAATCTGCCCCCATAGATCTCCTCTCGTGACCCCCCTCTCTTTAATTATCGAGGAATCATAACTCCCGACTTCACGAGTCCAAAGGTCGAGCGCTGCACTCTCAAATCCCTGAGGCCCGACACCTCAGTCAATGCTGACCCTTTCCTTTTACCCTGTCAAAATTTTCTCTATCGAGATATCGACACTCGCGGTGTTGAGAAACTCGGTTCCCCAACTCCCGAGTCCTGATATGCCGAAACTCCAATGAGCTTGTGGCTTTGAATTTTCAACAGTCCCGTCACCTCATCAGGAATTCGGGGTTCGCGATTTCATGAATCCCAATGAAATGTTTTTTCACTTCTCGCTGCGAAACTCCGATAGCTCATGCCACCCATCCTCCACTCGCCAACCTAGCTGTGGCCCACACTATTTATGCACCTGTCAGAATATCGCGTATCGCGATATCACGATTTTCGTTGCAAGAATTTGGAGTTTCAATCCATGAAACCCTGATCCACGATATATGTGTAGATCCAATGACCCTCATGGTCCAAATCAACGTCTCTGCCCCTCCTAAGCTTCAAACCTTTAGGGAATACGTCGTCATATCTCCCCTGCACCTCTCCAAGATTTAACAGCTCACAGAGATTCACGAATTCTGCTCGGAGAATTCTGATCGTCCCTTTCTTCCTCATGAAACTTGCGAAATGACTAAGTGTTCCCTCCACGGAACTCGTCCACCTACGTGAAAACTTGCGATGCTTCTTGTCAACCTTCAAGGCCCGATTCTTCTGCGTTGTCCTTCAACAAATTCGAAGGCTCTGACCTTCTTGAGCTTTCCCAAGACCTTCAAGTTCCCAGGAAGAAACTCTTGCACACACTCCTTGTGGGAAACCCTCAACCACATCTAAGTGTTGAAGTCCTTCGACTCTGCGCACACCTGCAACAACAGTCTCTAGATGATTTACTCAGGTTCGCAACCCTGAGAATTTTACCTAGCCTGTGCACTCCTTGCAGGGCTCCTGTGCCCAACTGTACTTTCTGGATGAATGAGAACAAAGTTATCTCTATTGAATCCCCTGTCAATGCACTCCTTGCAGACAAATTCGACTGCACTCCTTGCAGGAATTATCTGGCTCGATTAGAGAAACAATTAAAACTCATTCCTTCACCCTCTTAGACTTCAATTCAGACATGAAATCATATACATAGAATATAAAAGAAAATGTATAATTGGAAGCAAACATTCATGAGCATATCAACATCAATACAAAGAGAACAACACAAACCATGAATTTGAATCAAAGCTTTCTTCTATTAATTCAAATATCTGTACATGGGTGTTCTTACACAACTCTCTGCATGCTCTATGCTCTTCCTTCTCTAGAATAATGTTACAATGCACAATGAGGGTGTCTATATCCCGTTTCCCTCTCGCGCTCTAAAGCTATCCAATCTAGAATTCAATTCTATTTACCTTTCATTAACTATCTTAAATGTCGTCTACCTACTAAGGACGAGAGAAATCCACTCAAGGTCCATTTACAATATACAAGTGCACCCTTTCTTAATGGCTCATTTAAAAATGTGCAACAACCTTAAGGTTATCTAAAAAATTGTGTTGGTTTGTCCAACTATCCTGCACTTTCGCGATGGCTTGGTTGATGTGGGAGATGCTCCTGCATCATACTCCCTCGCTTGAAAACTTTCATGGGCTCTTGTCCATGAGATCTTTCACAGTCTGTCCATGCTTCTGGATCTCTGCCTTGGTCTCCCAACTGGTGTCTTCAACTGGATGGTTCTTCCACTTGACCAGATACTCGAAGTATTTCTTTCACCTGGTCCTCTTGCTCACACTCTTGTCCAGTATGCACTCCATCTGTGGCTTCTCTGCAACTGGCATCTGTTTCATCCACTGGATCACTGGCTATTCATTTCCAGTATCTGCTTCTCCATCTCTATATGGGTATAAATCTGAGACATTGAATATCGGAGAAATTTCGATCCCATCGGGTAATTCAATCTCATAAGCATTGTCCCCAAATTTTCTCAAGACCTTGCATGGCCCGATTTTCTTCATTTTCATCTTATTATACGTTCCTCTTGGGAACCTTTCTTTCCTTAAGTGTGCTAGAACCAGATCACCAGCCTCGAATTGAAGTTGTCTTCTATGCTGATCGGCTCTACGTTTATACTCCTGGCTTGATTTCAGCAGTCGCTCCTTCACCTGGCTGTGAAGTTCTTTCATCGCTTATGTGAATTCGTCTGCACTAGTGCTCCTAGTAGCAGTCTTCTTTGAATCCCTTAGTTCAGAAATTCCTCTGGGCTGCATCCCATACACAACCTGAAATGGACTCTGGCCTGTGCTTCGATTCACTGAGTCATTGTATGCAAACTTTGCCTGTGATAATATGTGGTCCCAACTGCTATGGTGCTCTGTCACCAAGCTTCTCAGCAAGTCTCCCAGACTTTTGTTGACCACTTCTGTCTGCCCATCCATCTGAGGATGATATGTTGAACTAAACGACAGGTTAGTTCCCATCTTCTTCCATAAGGTCCTCCAAAAATTCCCTATGAATTTCATATCTCTATCCGAAACTATACTCTTCGGCAACCCATGAAGTCGAATGACCTCCTTGAAAAACAAGTTCACGATGTGAGTCATGTCACTAGTCTTCTGACATGGAATGAAGTGTGCCATCTTGGAAAATCTATCCACTACCACAAAGATTGAATCAACACCTCTTTGTGTTCTTGGCAACCCCAATACAAAATCCATGCTTATCGCATCCCATGGCCTCTCTGGTATGGGCAATGGTTGATAGAATCCTGCATTCTGTCTCCTTCCCTTTGAATGCTGGAAAATTCTACATCTGTCAACAAATCTCTTAACATTTTCTCGCATTCCTAGACAAAAGTATGACTCGTTCATTTTTGCAAACGTCTTGTCATGATCGAAATGTCCTGCCAATCCTCCACTGTGTTTCTCCTTTAATAAGTTCTCCCTCATGGAGCATTTCATAATACATAGTTGATTGCCTCTAAACAACAATCCTTCCTAGATCATATAGTCTATCCAAGGGATTCTGTCTCTGAGAACTGGATTCTCAGCTGCTTCATACGCCTCTCTAAAATCTTGATCATCTGCGTACATGTCCCTGATATTATCAAAACCTAACGTTTTGACTCAGAATTCCTGCAGTAGAAAACATTTCCTGTTCAAAGCATCAACAACTTTGTTAGCAGTACCAGAAATATGTTTAATCAAAAAAGTGAAATTCTGCATATACTCAACCCATTTGACATGTTTATGATTTAGCTTTTCCTATTGAGTCACAAACTGCAATGGATGATTCTCATTGTACAAGACAAACTCTTTCGGGATCAAGTAATGCCTCCTTTTCTTCAATGCCTATATGATAGCATAGAACTCCTTATCATATGTGGAGTACTTCACTTTCGCTTCATTTAACTTCTCACCGAAATATGCTATCGGTCTATCTTCTTGAATCAAGACCGCCCCGATTGCAAATCTGCTTGCATCACATTTCACCTGAAATGTCTTCAGGAAATCCAACAACACCAAAACTGGTTGTTCCATGATTTTCTGTTTCAACAATTTGAAGCTCTTCTCAGCCTCTTCTATCCAGTGAAAAGACTTATGCCACTTCTTCACTGTATCCATCATTTCTGTGCTAACTCCCCTGAAATTTTTGATGAATTTTCGGTAGAAACTAGCCAAACCATGAAAACTTCTCACCTCAAAGATATTCTTCGGCAATGGCCAATTCTTGATCACTTCCACCTTGTATGGATCCATTCTCAACTCATTTGATGAAATAACAAAACCCAGGTAAATGAGCTTTGTCTTCATAAATGAATATTTCTTCATGTTTATCAACAACTTCTCCTGCTGTAACTTCAACATCACTGTAGCCAAATGCTTCAGATGCTCCGCTATTGTCTTACTGTAAATCAGTATGTCATCCAAATACACAATGACAAATTTCCCGATGAACTCCCCCAGGACTTCATTCATCAACCTCATGAAGGTACTTGGTGAATTTTTTAAGCCAAACAGCATAACAAGCCATTCATACAATCCTTCATTTGTTTTAAATGTTGTCTTCCACTCATCACCTTCTCTCATGGGAATCTGGTGATATCTGCTTTTCAAATCAATCTTTGAAAAATATTTTGCTCCACTTAAGAAATCCATCAGATCATCCATCCTTGGCAATGGGAATCTGTACCTGATATTTATCTTATTGATCTCCCTCAAGTCAGTACACATCCTCCAACCTCCATCTTTCTTCAGACTGAGTACTGTTGGAACAACACACAGACTCAAGATTTCTCTGACTAAACCTTTGTCCAATAACTCCTGGACTTGCCTCTTAACTTCCTCATTCTCCTGCAGCATCAATCTGTATGTGGCTTTGTTCAAAAAATTGGCTCCTGGTATGAGATCAATATGATGACTTACACTCCTGATCTATGGCAACGAACGAGGTAATTCATCCACTATGATGTCAGCGAACTCTTCTAGCAGATCCTGAACTTCTTCTGGCAAATCATCCACTCTTGTGCTAGTCAAAACAATCCTCGGTTTCCTGACCACAAAGAATTATGGATCCTCCTTCTTCTTAACCTCATTAAAAAGTTCCTTCCCACTCATGAGAAGTACTGTGTTTCTTACCTCCGGCTTCACCTCTTTATCCTTTATCGGAAGCAACATGTGTGTCCTCCCATTATTCTCCAGGGTGTATGTGTTCATTCGCCCATCATGAATCACATTTCTGTCATATTGCCATGGTCTACCCAACAATATATGACAAACATCCATGGAAATAACATCACACAAGATCTTATCATTATATCCTCCTATCTTGAATTCAACCAAGCATTGTTTAGTAACAGTTACCTAGTGTCCTTTCTGTAGCCATGAAACTCTGTATGGGCTTGGATGATCAGTCGTCTCCAGCTCCAGCTTCTCTACCATCTCCATAGAAACAAGATTATTCATGCTACCACTATCTACGATGACCTTGCATACCCTGTCGTTGGTCTTACAAGAAGTCTTGAAAAGTCTGGTCCCTTGGACTGAACTTTCCACCTCCTTCTCGAGCATCAAAAGGACTTTTCACATCATCAATGATCTTCCACCTTCAACGTCTTTTGCCTCAACATCCCTCCTATGTGCTTTGGTGATGTGAGCTTCTCCAATGTCCTTTCTCTATGGATACTTGTAAGACTTGTGCCCATTCTTCCCACATGTGAAGCATGTGATTACTCCACCTCTTCCTCTTCCTCTGCCTCTAGTTCGAGGAAAAGTGTTGTTGTCAGCATAATCTCCTCTCTGCTCATTATGCTTCCCTCTCTGTTCTACATATGGCCCTCTCTGTGAGCTTCCACCCCTCTCTATGCAAGTTTGAGGTTTCTTCCAATCATCCTTGGGCTTCTGGAATTTTTCCTGGGAAACTGATTTGCCTCTAGGCTGACTTCTGCCTCGGCCCCTCTGACCTTACTTTCGGCTCAGCTTCTCTTCTACTTTCAGAACCATCTGATAAGCATCTTCCACCGTTCGGATGGTTACCATGCTCATCTCGTCCTGGATATCATATCTCAGGCCATTCATATATTTGGAAACTTTCTCATCATCGCTTTCCCGATGACCTACCCTAATGTTCAGTCTGTAGAATTCCTCAGTGTATTCTTTCACTGTCATCAACTTCTGTCTTAGGTTATGCATTCTCCTGAACAGAGTAATTTGATAATCCCTCGGGATGAATTTTTCCTTCATCTTTGTGATCATCCTATCCCATCTTTTGATCTTCTGCTTTCCCTTACAACGTCTGTCAGCCTGTAGTTCATCCCACCACAATGTTGCATGTCCTTTCAAGCATGTGACAACATTATTGACTTTCTTGTCCTCTTCGACATCTTTGTATTCAAAGTATGTTTCCAGAGCTCTAATCCAATCTAGAATCTCCTCTGCATCCAAGTTTCCCTCGTAAACTGGAATGTCCATATTTGCTCTTGCACCCATCCTGGAAATAGCTTTGATCAAACACTTGTTTGATGCATCTTCGGTTGCAACTTCCTCCTCTTGTTCAGCCTCAATCTCTCTTTCAAATCACTTAGATCCCCTGCACTAGTTGTGCATCTTTTCATTGTCTCCATGTCTTCAAGTCTTTCTCGGAGATCACACATTTGTCTCTCTATGGCTGGATCTGTTACCAGCCTACCTCTTCACCTCAGAATTTCCCTATCCTTTGGATCAGGTGATTGTCCTTCTCTTCTTGGTGGCATGGTGAATTCTCTTTCTCCGCTACAGAAAGAAAAGAACCTTTCTAAAGCTCTGATACCAAACTGACATTGTGTATCAGAGTACTCCTTACCTCTTATGCCTCCCTCGCCTAAAATATATAGACAAGAATATGAGGCTCTGATACCAAACTGACTTTGTCGCAGCCCCTTCACCACCCGCAGGTCGGAAGGTCCATGCGCACACAGGATATTCTCTCTCTCGGCCTGAAGAACACTAACCGGTCCTTCTATTTCCCTATCGGGAAATTTGTACCCACATATCTCCTCTTGTGATCCCCCTCTCTTTACTTATCAGGGAATCGGAACTTGCAACTTCACGAGTCCTAAGGTCGAGCACTACACTCTCGAATCCCTGAGGCCCGATACCTCAGTCAACGCTGAACCTTTCCTTTTACCCTGTTAGAATTTTCTCTATCGGGATCTCGACACTCGCGGTGTCGAGCAACTCGGTTCCTCAACTCCCGAGTCCCGATATGCCAAAACTCCAATGAGCTTGCAGCTTTGACTTTTCAACGGTCCCATCACATCATCGGGAATTGAGAGTTTGCGATTTCGTGAATCCTAATGAAATGTTTTCTCACTTATTGCTGCGAAACTCCGATAGCTCATGCCACCTATCCTCCACTCGCCAACCTAGATATGGCCCACACTATTTACGCACCCGTTGGAATATCGCATATCGCGATATCATGATTTCCGTTGCAAGAATTTGGAGTTTCAATCCATGAAACCCCGATCCACGATATATGCGTAGATCCAATGACCCTCGTGGTCAAAATCAATGGCTCTGCCCCTCCTGAGCTTCAAAAATTTTGGGAATATGTCGTCGTATCTCCCCTGCACCTCTCCAAGATCTAATGGCTCACAGAGATTTGTGAATTATCCTCGGAGAATTCCGACCGTCCCTTTCTTCCTGATGAAACTTGCGAAACGACTAAGTGTTCCCTCCACAGAACTCGTCCACCTGCGTGTAAACTTCTGATGCTTCTTGTCAACCTTCAAGGACTGATTCCTCTGTGTTGTCCTTCGACAAATTCAAAGGCTCTAACCTTCTTGATCTTTCCCATGACCTTCAAGTTCTCAAGAAGAAACTCTTGCACACACTCCTTGTGGAAAACCCTCAACCATGTCTAAGTGTTGAAGTCCTTCGACTCTGCGCACACCTGCAGCAATAGTCTCTAGATGATTTACTCAGGTTCGCAACCCTAAGACTTTTACCCGGCCTGCGCACTCCTTGCATGGCTCCTGTGCCCAACGGAACTTTCTAGATGAATGAGAACAAAGTTATCTCTATTGAATCCCCTGTCAACGCACTCCTTGCGGACAAATTCGACTGCACTCCTTGCAGGAATTCTCTAGCTCAATTAGAGAAACAATTGAAACTCATTCCTTCACCCTCTCAGACTTCAATTCAAACATGAAATCATATACACAACATATAAAAGAAAATGTATAACTGGAAGCAAACATTCATGAGCATATCAACATCAATACATAGAGAACAACACAAACCATGAATTTGAATCAAATCTTTCTTCTATTAATTCAAATATCTATACATGGGTGTTCTTACATAGCTCGTTGCATGCTCTATGCTCTTCCTTCTCCAGAATAATGCTACAATGCACAATGAGGGTGTCGATATCCCATTTCCCTCTTGCGCTCTAAAGCTATCCAATCTAGAATTAAATTCTATCTACCTTTCATTAACTATCTTAAATGTCATCTACCTACTAAGGACGAGAGCAATCTGCTCAAGGTCCATTTACAATAAACAAGTGTGCCCTTTCTTAATGGCTCATTTAAGAACATGCAACAACTTTAAGGTTATCTCAAAAATTGTCGTGGTTTGTCCAGCTGTCCTCTGCTTCCACACTGGTTCACTTGATGTGGGAGATGCTCCTGCATCAAATCAAGAAGATGCCAACTTGAAGAGGTATATGAAGAGGAACCTGCAAATCACAAGACTACAAAATCTATGAGGGAAGTTCCTAGAGTTGCAAAACCTGTAAGGGAAGTCGTAACTTCCCCAGATGAGGAGATTCCTGAAGATCATGATATAACAGAAGTTCAAGAACCTCCTCAAATGACCTTCTCCCATGAAAGAAAGCCTTCTTGGGCAAGAGACCTTATTCAAGATGGAGAGAAGTATGGTGTTTTAGAAGGAACTACNTCGGGAAATCTGTACCCACATATCTCCTCTTGTGATCCCCCTCTCTTTACTTATCAGGGAATCGGAACTTGCAACTTCACGAGTCCAAAGGTCGAGCGCTACACTCTCGAATCCTCGAGGCCCGATACCTCAGTCAACACTGAACCTTTCATTTTACCCTGTCAGAATTTTCTCTATCGGGATCTCGGCACTCGTGGTGTCGAGCAACTCGGTTCCTCAACTCCCGAGTCCCGATATGCCGAAACTCTGATGAGCTCGCAGCTTTGACTTTTCAACGGTCCCATCACATCATTGAGAATTCAGAGTTTGCGATTTCGTGAATCCTAATCAAATGTTTTCTCACTTCTTGCTGCGAAACTCCGATAGCTCGTGCCACCTATCCTCCACTCACCAACCTAGCTATGGCCCACACTATTTATGCACCCGTCGGAATATCGCATATCGCGATATCATGATTTCCGTTGCAAGAATTTGGAGTTTCAATCCATGAAACCCTGATCCACGATATATGCGTAGATCCAATGACCCTCGTGGTCCAAATCAATGGCTTTGCCCCTCCTAAGCTTCAAAAATTTTGGGAATACGTCGTCGTATCTCCCCTGCACCTCTCCAAGATCTAATGGCTCATAGAGATTCGTGAATTCTCCTCGGAGAATTTCGACCGTCCCTTTCTTCCTGATGAAACTTGCGAAACGACTAAGTGTTCCCTCCACAGAACTCGTCCACCTGCGTGTAAACTTGTGATGCTTCTTGTCAACCTTCAAGGACTGATTCCTCTGTGCTTTCCTTCGACAAATTCAAAGGCTCTAACCTTATTGATCTTTCCCATGACCTTCAAGTTCTCAGGAAGAAACTCTTGCACACACTCCTTGTGGAAAACCCTCAACCATGTCTAAGTGTTGAAGTCCTTCGACTCTGCGCACACCTGCAACAACAGTCTCTAGATGATTTACTCAGGTTCGCAACCCTAAGACTTTTATCCAGCATGCGCACTCCTTGCACAACTCCTGTGCCCAACTGCACTTTCTAGATGAATGAGAACAAAGTTATCTCTATTGAATCCCCTGTCAACGCACTCCTTGCGGACAAATTCGACTACACTCCTTGCAGGAATTCTCTAGCTCAATTAGAGAAACAATTGAAACTCATTCCTTCACCCTCTCAGACTTCAATTCAAACATGAAATCATATACACAACATATAAAAGAAAATGTATAACTGGAAGCAAACATTCATGAGCATATCAACATCAATACACAGAGAACAACACAAACCATGAATTTGAATCAAATCTTTCTTCTATTAATTCAAATATCTATACATGGGTGTTCTTACATAGCTCACTGCATGCTCTATGCTCTTCCTTCTCCAGAATAATGCTACAATGCACAATGAGGGTGTCAATATCACATTTCCCTCTCGCGCTCTAAAGCTATCCAATCTAGAATTAAATTCTATCTACCTTTCATTAACTATCTTAAATGTCATCTACCTACTAAGGACGAGAGCAATCTGCTCAAGGTCCATTTACAATAAACAAGTGTGCCCTTTCTTAATGGCTCATTTAAGAACATGCAACAACTTTAAGGTTATCTCAAAAATTGTCGTGGTTTGTCCAGCTGTCCTCTGCTTCCACACTGGTTCACTTGATGTGGGAGATGCTCCTGCATCAAATCAAGAAGATGCCAACTTGAAGAGGTATATGAAGAGGAACCTGCAAATCACAAGACTACAAAATCTATGAGGGAAGTTCCTAGAGTTGCAAAACCTGTAAGGGAAGTCGTAACTTCCCCAGATGAGGAGATTCCTGAAGATCATGATATAACAGAAGTTCAAGAACCTCCTCAAATGACCTTCTCCCATGAAAGAAAGCCTTCTTGGGCAAGAGACCTTATTCAAGATGGAGAGAAGTATGGTGTTTTAGAAGGAACTACGAGACAGGTAAAGAGACCAAAGCCATTCTCCAGTTACATGACTTTGATGTGTAATCTACTTGATGAAGAACCCACATGTTTTAAAGAGGCCATCCAAAAGAAGGAATGGGTAGATTCCATGACAGAGGAATACCAATCCATAATAAAGAATGATGTATGGGAAATAGTTCCCAGACCAAAAAGTAAGGATGTGGTATCATGAAAATGGCTCTTCAAAATAAAATATGTTGTTGATGGAAGTATTGAGAAGTATAAAGAAATATTTGTCGCTCGTGGCTTTTTCCTAGAAGGAAGGCATTCACTATGATAAGACATTCACTCCTGTGGCCAGATACACTTCGATGAGAACCATTATAGCTCTTGCTGCCAAGATGAAGTGGAAGCTACACCAGATGGATGTGAAGACATCCTTCCTGAATGGTGTTATCGAAGAGGAAGTGTATATAGAGCAACCCCAAGGATTTGAGGTTGAAGACAAGAAATCTCATGTCTGTCGATTGAAGAAAGACTTGTACGGATTGAAGCATGCTCCCAGAGCTTGGTATGGCCGTATAGACAGTTTCTTAACGAGCTTAGGCTTTACCAAGAGTAAAGAAGATTCAAATCTCTACTTCAAAATCATGGATAATGAACCAGTAATACTATTACTGTATGTGGATGACTTGTTCTTAACTGGAGAAGAAAATATCATCGCTGAATGTAAACAGAGACTTGCCGTGGAATTTGAAATGAAAGAACTTGGTCTAATGCATTACTTCTTAGGTCTTGAGGTATGGCAGAGTCCAGAAAGAATCTTTCTTAACCAAGGGAAGTACATGGTCGAAATCTTAAAGAGATTCGACATGCTAGAATGAAAGTCCATGAATACTCCCATCGAAGAAAGGATGAAGTTGTTGGTCGATACTTCATTAGATTTGATAGATGCCACTCTGTATAGATAGATTATTGGATCACTGATGTACCTGATGAACACCAGACCAGACATCTGTTTTGCAGTGAACACCTTGAGTCAGTTTCTGGTAGAGCCCAGACATGTTCATTTAGTGGTTTCAAAACATGTAATGATGTACCTTAAAGGTACAATGGATTATGGTCTCAACTATGATGGAGATCATGACCTCACACTGAGTGGATATACTGATGCAGATTGGGCAGGAAGCGTTGCTGACAGAAAAATCACTTCCGAATGTTGTTTCAGTTTGGGATTAGCTATGATCTCATGGTAGAGTAGGAAGCAATCTAGTATTGCTCTCATCACATAGGAAGCAGAGTACATTGTCGCATGTTCTGCTAGCTGCGAAGCTATATGGATTTGAAAGTTGTTGATAGGCCTATTTGATTTGGAGATGAGACCAAATACGATTCTATGTGACAATCAAAGCTGTATTAAAATGACAGAGAATCCTGTGTTCCATGACAGGTCAAAGAACATAGAGATCCGCTATCATTTCATCCACGACATGGTATGGAGAGGAGCCTTGAATCTCTAGTACATTAGTACATATGAACAGGTCGTCGATGTTTTGACTAAACCTCTATCTCATGTAAAGTTTGAACACTAAATCGAGATAATCTTGGTATTGTCCAAAAGGACCCTCCCTGAAAGGGGGAGTAGATGTATTCCTTGCTTCTGACCTCGCTGTTAGACGTAAAGCAAGATGAGTCATGCTTCTGACCTTGTTGTTAGATGTAAAGCATGACGCTGTGTGATCCTTGCTTCTGACCTCGCTGTTAGATGTAAAGAAAGATGAGTCATGCTTCTGACCTCATTGTTAGACGTAAAGCATGATGTTGTGTGATCCTTTCTTTTGACCTCGCTGTTAGAAGTAAAGCAAGATGAGTCATGCTTCTGACCTCGTTGTTAGACGTAAAGCATGACGTCATGTGATCCTTGCTTCTGACCTCATTGTTAGACGTAAAGAAATATGAGTTATGCTTCTGACGTAGTTGTTAGACGTAAAGAATAAGGTCATTGGTTCCTTGCTTCTAACCTCATTGTTAGACATAAAGCAAGATGAGTCATGCTTCTGACCTAGTTGTTAGATGTAAAGCATGATGTTGTGATTCCTCACTTCTGACCTAATTGTTAGACTTAAAGTGAGATGTTGATGTGTTCCTTGATTCTGACCTTGTTGTTAGACATAAAGAAAGATGAGTCATGCTTTTGACCTAGTTGTTAGATGTAAAGCATGACGTTGTGATTCCTTGCTTCTGACCTAGTTGTTAGACATAAAGCGAGATGATGATGTTCCTTGCTTCTGACCTAGTTGTTAGACATAAAGAAAGATGTGACTGACACTGAGCTACCAACTTAACCACTATGACATTGAGATAGTGTAGTACTATGATGTTCCATCCTAGTGCTATGATGAGGTATCATTTTTACTGATACATATTTGATGCAGATGATGATAGCATTCTTTTGAGAATGATGATGCTACTGATGAAGAAAACTTTTGATGACTCGTAAATGTGCTAGACAATGTGTCAAGATGATATTGATGATACTGTCCTCTAGATGCCACTGATGATGCAAACCTCTCTCGCCTGATGCTGATGAAGAATACCCTTCTTGTTAAGGGGGAGTGTTGAAATAATGTAA
>JZKD02S1673163.1:40373-51553 GCA_000966675.3 Picea glauca
TTCCAGATCCAGGTGGATCTGGGGAGATTGGTCTGTGTCCGCACTCACGAATTTATCCTAAAACACCTCTTTTGAGGGGTGAGGTTCCTTTAGACCATGTAGTCTCTCAACCTATGCACCCATTGGGTGAGAAAGTGGTCACATTGATGCAGTCATCAGCTGATCCCACTCCTCTTTTGAGGGGTGAGGTGCATTTAGACCTTGTAGTCTCTTAGCCTATTCAACCATTGGTTGAGAAAGTGATCATTTCGATGCAGTCATTGGCCGATCCCACTCCTTGTTTGAGGGGTGAGGTGCCTTTAGACCATGTATTCTCTCAGCCTATGCAACCATTGGGTGAGAAAGTGGTCACGCTGATGCAGTTATTAGCTGGTCCCACTCCTCTTTTGAGGGTTGAGGTGCCTTTAAACCTTGTAGTCTATCATCCTATTCAAACATTGGTTGAGAAATTGATCATGTCGATGCAGTCATCGACTGATACCACTCCTCGTTTGAGGGGTGAGGTGCCTTTAGACCATGTAGTCTCTTAGCCTATGCAACCATTAATTGAGAAATTGGTCATGTCGATGCAGTCATCGACTGATCCCACTCCTCTTTTGAGGGGTGAGGTGCCTTTAGACCATGTTGTCTCTCATCCTATGCAGCCATTGGTTGAGAAAGTGGTCATGCTGATGCAATCTTCAGCTGATCCCACTCCTCTCCTGGGGAGTGAAGTGTCTACCGGCTATGTTTTTAGCATTTCCATTTTAGTACTTTCAGAACAAGGGGGAATTCCACTCGTTCTAAGTACACCCCCTCCAAGCCCTAGGATGGTTTCCTTTGATTGGAATGATCTTGTTGAGCCTCGTCTTCCTTCTTAAGAACCTTTTCAAATATGGGTTGAAGTTAATTCAACAAAAAATTATCGATGTATTGTGGATGAAGGATATTCCAAAAGTATTTTATCCTCCTCGGTTTGGAAAGTCTTGGGATCTCCTGAGCTTGTGTCTTCTTTGCATGAGTTGTTGGCTTTTGACAGATGTCCTAGTGAATATTTGGGGGTTCTTCCTCAGTTACCTATATCTTTAGGTGGGAATACTGTCCTTGTTTATGTTATAGTGGTGCAAGGCCTGTTAAATTTCAATATGCTTCTCGGGCGTGATTATGTATATGTTATGAATGTTGTAGTGTCTACGCTCTTCTGGGTGATGCATTTCCCACAAAATGGAAGCATTTTCACTATCAACCAGCTGGCATCTGATTATCACCATCCTAATTCGACATTATTTTAGACTACCCCTTTATATGTTCCTAGCATTTAGGTAGACTCTACCCCACCACAGGTTAATTATGTGGCATCTTATCCTCGATGTTCAATTTCTTCTGAGCATGAACCTGTGAAATCATGTTTTCCTTCCCAAGACTTGGTATGATCAATTGATCCTTTGGTTTACTAAGTGGGTGCATGGGATCCCTTACTTCCCCCTCCTGATCCAAGTAATCTTGAGTCTCCTTCTAAGTCTGGTCTCATTGTTTGTATATCCTCAAGCCTTCATCCTTGTGATTATTCATTGATAGACTCTGTTGATCCTAGCCAAAACCTCCATCATCATATGGAGTATGGTGAGTTTACTCCACCCTTTGGGACTGTCGACCCTCATTTGTGTGATTTATCAGATTTTGAATTGCCTTCACATGAGGCTATCCTTGAAGCCATGACTACGGTTTCTATATCGTAGGAGGACTTACACAATGGGTTTTGTTTTCTTCCCTTTTGGGAAACTTTCCAAGTTGATTATCGAAGAGACTCTTGGTCCAAGCCTAGCAGTGGGCTCTACCTGAACCAGTTTCATACATGAGTTGTAGCGCCCATAGGTCTTCTTTTAATCTCTTTTCAGACCCTCTAAACGTGAAAAGATTGTCGAGTGATCTTTTGACATTCACGCTCGCTAAACTGAAATTTGAAGTCATGTCTGTCTGGCAGTAGTTTACCCCTTTTTCGGTCTAGATGGTCAACAGTACGAACAAAGGTATACTCTAGGAGCCTAGGTTCTCTAGAAGAGTATTATCAGGTATAATTTTAACCCTTTTTCGGGCTTGAGGGACTAAATTTATGAAAAGGGAACCCCCATAGAGTCCATAGTTAAGATCTTTTCAGACTCCCTAAAATTGAAAAGATCGCCGAGTGAACTTATTATTTCACACTCATTAAAATGGTCTAGAAGAACATTCCTGATGGAGTCCATAGTTAAGCTTTTTTCAGGCTCCTTAAAAATGAAAAAATCGCCGAGTGATCTTGTCTCCATCACAATAGTTAAAATGGTTTTGAATAGACGTCTGGTCAGTGCTATTTTACCCCTTTTTCAAGCCAACTAGACTATCTTTGAAAAAGGTACCCCAGTGGAGTCTCCTTTTACGTTTTTTTAGACTCTCTAAATATGAAAAACTATCGATCTTACCTTCTTTGGGCTCGTTAAAATTACATCGAAGGACATTACCTTTGTGTGTTTTGTTAACTGTGTTTGCATACCTACATCTTTGGCCTAATGCTAGCTCCATTTTTCTCTCAACTAAACCATCTGAAGCATGTTGTATATGCAATCCCTGTAGCACTTTTCCTCTGCATCTTAACACCTTTGGCCCCTGGAGGAGTTTTCCTGAGTGTCCTTTTCCTGCATATGTCCCTTTTCCCTGAGCATCCATGTGTTCTGTGTTCTTGGAACTAGTATGTTTGCGACACTTGATCCTCCTTTGTAATGTAGAATTCTTTTATTCTTTTTCAAGCTTTCCAAGATTATTGAAAAAGACAAAAAAATCAAATATAACCCAAAAGGAGGAAGGGAAAAGTATTTTCTTTTTATTGGTAGCACAATGAGTCTCCCTTGGACAAAGCCCATCCTTTCATTTGTTCGTCAAGCCCTAGGATTTAATACGACCTTAGGAAGTTGTTCTCGCTACATAGAGTTGTGTCCTCCTCCGTTTGGTTATTCTTCCAAGCATATGTAGAGTTTACGGTGCCTCCTGCATCATGAACTTATGTCAAAATATCATGCTTCCCGAGTCTCATATTATGTCATGCCATTGTCTAGGGGAAATTATTACCAATCTTGAGTCAACCCCCTATGCATATTGTCTCTTACCCTCATGCCCAGTCATCCCAAAATCCCAATAAAGTCTTTGTTCAAAATCCATGAAGCCCTCAGTCTGATCATAAAGATCCTCTAGTCCATGCCCAACGAGCCATCGAAGACCTATGGGTAGTGAATTTGTACACTTATATTATACTTCTACCCAAGTTTTGAAGATTTTGAAGTTGATGCCCGAGCTCTGAAGACCTCATCTCCAACCATCAAGCCTTATCGGCTTCTAGAAGATGGATACTATACATGTATATATTTTTGTTTTTGAGATGTAGATCTGCTATGTATTGCTTGCGAATACACCTTATATATTTATATGACATGGATCTACAATGTATTTGATTGGTAGCCATGATTTTATTTCATTCGGAGCATGGGTATGCCCGCCTCGGTAAGACAATTTTTATTTTGTAGATGGCACCTCCCACATTCTGGTCCTTAGGCTCACTGGTTCGGTATGCTGATAAAGATTGATAGTGTATTTCAGCCATCATATTCTCTTCTAACTTCACACATTAGGGGGCATCTATTATAACCCTAATTTTCATCAGACATGCTTACCTGGCATCAGGCCATCTCATTTTCCTTCTTTGCCAAACCACTATTGAATGCCTCTTCTTAAAAAATCTTTTTTTAAAGGTACACACTAGTTGACCTAGTACAGTCCATGTGTACACTCTAGCTGACCCACTACAACACACATGTACATGCTAGCTGGCCCATTATAGCCCACGTGTACCTACAAAAGCATGAAAAATGAAAAGTTGCTGACGGAACACACAATTTTTAGGTAAGTTAACTAAACCTTTCGACCATGCATGGCAAGTCACTCGACTAAATACCTAGCTCCTTCTAGCCTTAAGGGTACAATAGATTGTGGTCTCAGCTATGATGGAGATCATGATTTCACATTGAGTGGATATACTAATGCAGATTAGGTAGGAAGTGTTTCTGATAGGAAAATCAATTCAGTATGCTATTTTAGTTTGGGATCAGCCATGATCTCATGGCAGAGTAGAAAGAAATCCAACATTTCTCTCAGCACAATGGAAGCATAATACATTGTTGCATGTTCTGCCAGCTGCGAAGCTATATGGCTTCAAAAGTTGTTGACCAGTCTATTTGACATAGAGATGGAAGCAACCACGATCCTATGTAACAACCATAACTACATAAAGATGACAGAGAATCATGTATTCCATGATAGGTCGAAGCACATAGAGATCCAATATCATTACATCCATGACATGGTGTAGAAAGGACCCTTAAAGATCCAGTACATTAGCATAGATGAATAGGTTGCTGATGTGTTGACCAAGCCTCTATCTAGTGTAAAGTTTGAGAACTTTTGAGATAAGCTTGGTATAGTTTGAAAGGACCTTCCTTGAAAGGGGGAGTAGTTGTTGTGATAGGACATCTCTTGCCTCCAACTTTATTGCTGTGACGTAAAGCAAGACGATGTGATGAGACTAGAACTGTGCTTTCAGCTTGAAAACTGTAACATAAAGCCAGTCTAGTATCCTTCTTCCAGCTTGATTGTTGTGATGTAGAGCATGATGAGTATCTTGCTTCCATATTTATTGTTGTGACGTAAAGAAAGACAATGAGATGAGACTAGTACTGTGCTTCCAACTTGACAGTTGTGATGTAAAGCTAGTCTAGTACCATGCTTCCAACCTGATGGTTGTGATGAGACTAGTATTGTGCTTCTAACTTGATAGATGTGACATAAAGCTAGTCTAGTACCTTGATTCTATCTTAAGTGCTGTGACGTAAAGCAAGATGTTGAGAAGAGACTAGTACTGTGATTCCAACTTGGGAAGATGTGACAGAAAGCCAGTATAGTATCTTGATTCTAGCTTGATTGTTGTGACATAAAGAAAGATGAGTATTGAGCTTCCATCTTGACAGTTGTGACGTAAAGCCAGTCATGTATTATGATGAGCCAACCTCCTGTTGTGATGATGATGATAATGTATTATTTTTATACTAATACATATTGATGCAAATGATGATTGCATTCCTTTGAGAATGACGATGCTACCAATGAAGAAAACTTCTGATGATTTATAGATACGCCAGCCAGTGGTCCAAAATGATATTTATGATGTTCTCCTCTCACCCAGTTGATGTTTTTGATGATATTGTCCTTTCTCTCTCACCTAATGCTATTGAAGAATACCCTTCTTGTTAAGGGGGAGTGTTGAAATAATGTAACTACAAAGTGTATTCTTATTATTATTTGATATATTATTCAGTGGATAAATCCCCATTGTGGATTTATCATGTCGGCTATTGTAAAAGGAACAAATCCCCTTTTTTGGATTGGTCATAATATAATTGTAATAGGCAAAAGAAGAAGTCGTCCCCAGAATATATCAAAGAGGCCCCAGAATAAAATAACGATGGTTATAACCACCCAGATTAAGAAGTCATCCTTGCTAGTGAAGAGACACTTCACATATGCTATATTAGTATAAATAAGGAGGCTAGTGCCTCACTTAGACACACCTCACTTTCTGATTTGAGAGACAAGTTTCAGAACTACAGTTGGAGAAGAGAGAGAGAGAGAGAGTGGTGCATCTTTCGGAGAGGATATTCTATATTATCTTAATTTATCTCTTGGCATTGTATTGGATATCTATAATAAGGAAGTTTTTTTGGGTTTTCTTCCCCTAGACGGTTTCCCAGGATAAATGTTATGTCTCTTGTGATTGTGTATTTTTGAATGATCTTGTCTTATGGTGTTGTTATCTATTGAAATTAAAAGAACTATAATAATGTCTTAAACATTCACACAAACATGGTCATGGATAATAATCATATATTTGCAAGATACCAATAGGATGGGAAATGACTATTTCTATTAATAATTGACCAGGAGAAGTGACAACATTACAGACTTCTGTGTTGACATGGTTCAAAACCAAGAAACCAAGTTCCTTCCAACTAGGTCTCCACCACTTCAATCCTACACCAAAGGAAATCTCATAAGAAAGAGGCAATAAGGTCCTCTCAATAATAAGAAAATAGCTTGGAGCCTGAACACTATGTTCAGACTTGAGGGACAAAGGGATGCAGACTCAATATGAAGTAATTTCTCCAGAGTAACTTTTCTCTCAAAGTTGAATGCTTTCTGATCTTTTCCATAGCTCAAAATTGTTCTCTTATAGCCTTCAAAATGCAACTGAAGGGCCAAGTCAGAACGTTTCTAGTATATGGAAGGCCAAGGATTAGAGATCTTATATTATGACATGGAAACCTGACCTAATTTTGTATTTTCTAGCACAAATCTAGATATACACGATCTGTAGTAGAGCATAAAGCGTGTATGCATCTTGTATAACTGATAGGGAGCATATATGTGAAAAATGTGTATTTTTAGCTCTAGATTCATCAAAAAGGTGTGATAAGTCTACATAGGGAAATGAAAAAAGGTTCCCTATGAAAGATAGCAATGGTGAGGCAAATATTTCTATAACAGATGCCCCCTAATGTGTGATATCATAGGAGTATCTTTGATGGCCGAAATACATTATAAATAATCCAAAAGTGGAGTGGTACAGAACCAGCTGGACGAAATCAATTGCTCATTACATTATGTACTAACTTTGCATACATGGCGTCCAAGAATATAATGTAGATACATGTGGAAAATATACCAAACAAGTGTTCATGGACATGAATAGGAAAATACAAATGCGGTTACATTCCAAACATTGTCATAGTCACGAACAAGGCCTAGTGAAACCAGTCTCAAAATCAATCTGAAGATATCTATATACCACATAGTACAATTTGATCTCCCATGATCACTAAAGTCAACTAGGTATTGGTCCAATGAAGGGGAAGCAATAACTCAGGAAATATACAACCTCATAGTGATGTCTTCAAGTCTTCTACACTATCTTCCAAAGGTGAAAATCTACATCACGTGAATAAAGGAGTTGAGGTTGAACACGATGAGACGTCATTTGATTACCGATCATTGAATTATACCCTTAACAAACACGAGACAACCTACTAATAATGAAAGTAGGTATCAAGGTACCAAGTACATTCATACAAGTGTGAAAAAGGATTCGATGTCGAACACTTGAGAAATCCATTGATCATGAGAAATTGATGTATTCCCATCTGTCAATGGCAAGAGATCCTGCCACTAATGACTGCAAGCCTCAAGGTACTCATAAAGCTATAGGTCTCATATCCAGAATAAATGAGTTGAAGTTGATGGAAAGAGACATGCTAAAAGGAGAACATTGAGGCATCTCTCATTAGTTAGAACGAGGAACAAAGAAGGATCTTCATGATTTGGTGGAGATCAGATGAAGAACATGTTCATGAACCAACGACCCTATGTGTCTTTTTCATGTGCCAAATGCAAGTGGTACATGAAAAGGACCCTTTGAATAACAACTAATGATGAAAAAACTGCTGACAAAGGCAAGGAAACCACCAATAAGGCTAATGGCATCTAAGACACTGCACGAATCTCAAAGTGTGAATACATGTATTGCCGTCGAACATAAGGGAAACCACCTAGTCAATGACCAATGCTAAAATGTCGATTGATGGGTTCAATGTGACCTACCAATGATGAAAGTAGGGCCAAGGTGCATGATAAGACCAAAGTATCATGTGATTTTGAGACAAATTGAGGGTATGGCCGACATGCAAAGTCAAGATTTATGAGGAGTTATCGACACAGGTTGATAGAATTTCTTTGAAAAAGAGCATGAAATAGATGGTGGACTACGACAACATGGACTCAATTATGTGACAATTAGATGCAGGAGGCATCAATAACATTCTCTATAGGGACTGGAAGAGTAACTAGTCAGTAGAGAAAACTTCTATAGTGAGATCATCTTCCTAAGGCCATGCTAAGCCAAAAATTATGATGACACAAGGACTCAATAACTTTGTGTTCTATTCAAAGGTGACACGACTAATTCCAATTACAATATCGTAATCCCTTACCCCCCGTCTTTTTTTTTTTTCATAAAAAATGAATGTTATGATACAGAGGAGGGAACGAGTGTCGCAAGTAATAAAAACTAGTTCCAACAATGGAACGTACCTATGATTAATGGAAGGAAATTCATGTGGGATATGGACACTCAGGGTGATGTTCCCTCCAGGGTGTAGGGTGCCAAATTGTGAAGGATATAAACAAGGATCTGATTTGTTGAGGATCCAAACTGCTTAGGCAACAATTTATAACGCAAAGCAAGAACTAGCCAAAGGCTCAATACTGCAAGCGAGGGAATGAGATGAAATCACAACTTAACGCCAAAAAATGTCCTTTTTTATATGTAGTTTAGTCTACCTAGTGTGAAAAAGGGGTAAACATGTGCCAAATAGACATCTTTTCAAATCCAATTTACGAGTTTGAAAAAGACAAGTTCACTCAACAATCTTTTCTATTTTTGGTAGCGAGTTAGAAAAGAGCTTAACTAAGACTCGTGACCTTTCAAATCCAACTTTAATGAGAGTGAAAGGGAAAAATCACTCAGTGATCTTTTCAGTTTTTGGACGAGTTAGAAAAGATCTTAACTGAGACTTGTTTTTCAGTCTTAATCAACATGTAAAGGGGGAGGTCAAGGATCCTGTCTCGACCTTCTGTCGAAAGTCAGTTCCTTGCAAATAGTTGACAAGATATTGGGAAAAACCAAGGCTTTCCAATTCAAGGAGGAGAAGGTGATAATAGAGGATACAATATCCATGATGATTTGAATAATGTCTCTTCATTGGAAAATACATAGGTGGGGGACTGAATGTCCCATCAAGTCATCCCAATCAAAAGGAACCTCGTCGGGGCTTGGAGGGAGAGAATTCGAGGGAAGAATAAATCTCTCTCGTTCAGAAGGGGGATGATTTGAAATGTTGATGACATGACTGAAACATGCATCATTCTCTTCAAGGAGAGTAGGGTTGACTAGAGATTGCATTGGTGTGGCCACTTCCTCAATTATAGGCTGAAGAGGATGCATAGTAACGAGAGTAAGAGACTCTTCACCCTTAAAAAAGGGGGTGAGGTCGGAAGAAGATTGTGTCAGTGGAACCACCAAGATGATCAAGGGAGAAGTTGTGTGAAGAGAAACCATAGATGCTTCAAAATATGAAGGGATCTTGGGTGATCCCCACGCTTCTGGTATCTCGGTAGTAATCAGACACAAACAAGTAAGGTGACTTCCTTCACAAGTCCTGCAAAAGAAGTTAGGATTACGTTTGGGGAATTTGGGATTCTCGATGTAACTAGCAGGGGAAAGAGAGTCATCTACTGTATGATGAATAGAGGTGGGATACATGACATGGCTATGATTCGGAGAAAAAAGAATGGTGCCCCCAACATAATTGGTAGAGGTTGGGAGCAAGTTGTCGATGTAGTTTGTAGAAGAAGTCAACCCATCTCTGACATGACTGGAAGAGGTTGGCAATGGAGCACCAATATGACTGACAATGACTGGCCTAACAATAGATGGTGGCATTTGATTCCACGGTCTAGGGAAAGATTGATTATGAAAAATTGCAAGCCAAGCAGGATCTTGGTATACCTCTTGCCCTAGCCCAGAAAGGTGTTGGTTCACATCGTAATGGTCCAAAGAGGTTTGGAAGGGAATTATCACTAAGGTATGTGAATATATCAAGGTAGGATAAGGATTATTCAAGTGAAAATATATGTTTCCCCCTTGTGAAGGGGTCCCATAAAGAGGGTAGCCCAAATTGTAAAACGGGTTCTCTCTATGTGAAAGACCTAGTGGTAATTGAGGACTTGTCATGGAAAAAGTGTTCGAAGGAACTGACATGGCGAACGAAAAATACATGGGTGTGGTGTAATAAGTGGGATAGGCACCCATTTGAGTACAATCTCCTAAAAGAGCATAGCTAGTATTGGATCCATAGGGGGGAAGGTTCCAACATCCCATAGGGACATGACTCATATCAAATGAAGAAGTAGGCATCAGATCCATGGTGCCCCTAGGTCCAATGCTAGGATTTATATATGTGGGCTAGGGAGAGGGTTGCACAGGGGAAGGCATATCAACAAAAAAATGGCTAGAGACCCAAGGTGCAGACTCAGCATTGCAGTTCTTCATACCATTGTAAAAAAGGGAAAGGTTCATCCCCATGAAATTAGAAGGTATCATGCGGTGGGTAGCAGTGAATTAGGGAGCAAAATAAACTCCACTGTCCATAATGATGAAACCCAAAATAGATGCCTAAGGTCAACTAGTAGTCAAAGAGCATACCAAAAATTCAAACGACCAATATGCATGCAAATGGGTAAAGTGGTTGAGTGGCCTCCCTCGCTAGAGAAGGTATGTCTCATCCAACAAGGACCTGAGAATCCCCACTAAAGTTTGGATGTAACAAAATCAGTTATAAAGGCCCTCGTAGGCTTAACAACCAGTCAGTCAAATCCCCCCAAAGAGGTAATCCTCCATAAAGGTTGTGTGTTGTCCGACCCCTATCTGACTTAGGATATAAGAAAAATAACCCCTGCAAGTAACCTATGAGATACCTAAGTCAAGCAACTAATAAAACTTTGTATAACCAATTCACATGCAAGAAGTCATAAGTTCGTATCACCATATGGGCAAGGTAGAAAAGCCTGAAACCTTGAAATCATCGCCTTTCACAGAGGTATGGGTACTAGCAAGATCCCCAAATATGAATAAATCCACAGAAATATCTCTGACACTAGGTGAGTATCTAGGGGTTATCCCTTCAACTAACTTCGTGCAACCTCGTGATTAACTCCGGTGTGAGTGGAGCCTCTTGATATTACCAATTATACAATGTACTTATCAACTCCCTGTCTCAGACACATATGTTGATTTAATTTCCTTGGAGAAGTTTACTCAAATGATCCTATTCCAAGGCACTAAATCCTAGGCTAGTTTGTGCACCCTAAAAAAAATAAAATTGTGACTAATCAATTTTAGTTTAAAGCGTAAATTTTATTGGCCGTGGTCACTCAAAAAGGTATGGAAGTGAAACTCATGGTGTTATGACTCTGCAAGAATATAAATACTGATATAATGCAAAGTCTAT
>JZKD02S1673164.1:123344-147363 GCA_000966675.3 Picea glauca
CGCACAAGACTGGGCACTGCAGTGCACACAAGTTGTTGCTCTGCAATTCTGAGACTGCCTGCCAGAATGAGAACTAGCCTCCTGTATTTATACTAATTCTGGCTAACTGCCTGGGTCAACTTCTCATTCTAAGTATCTGTCTGTTCAGTATATATTATTATTTCTGGCCGACTTCTTCTCTTGTAGGGTAATAACCTAATATAAATTATCTTCTTGAGCCAACAAGTCTTCTAGGGTTATTAGCCAACTCATTAGGGTTTCTTCTTACTTCCCGGAGTATTCTATCCTTGTCAGGTTTACACGTGGAGGTAAATACCTCTCGCGGCTACCATAATATCAACATCTCTCTCTCTCTCTCATCATTCTTCCTTTTATTCTAGCTTCTAAGCAGTATCGTATTAATTTTTATGCATTGATTAAGTTGATTTTAGCATATTGTTGTGGTGTTTTCAGCCTTATAACATCGCATCTTCCCTTCTCTCTTTTCATTAAATTTACTTATGCTGCAAGGTTTTTCGTCCAATAAAACTTTGAACATTGTTACTTACCCTTCGGTGGCTTAAACACTATCCGAAGACGAATTTTATTGCTGTTGTTCCAAGGCATTTAATTGCAAATCTTGCAGGTTTATGACAGCAAGAAAACACTTAGGGAATCCCCCGAGGTTGGCACGCACCAGCCCAAACGGGGAGGAGGTTTGCCGGTGACACTTAGGGCATTCTCTCCAAGAATTAGCATTCTTTTACCCGCTGATTTCACTGTGTTTCAGATCGAATTTAGGGTCAAAAAGTGTGCTAACAGGTTCAAACCATAACCTTGAGACCAAAGTTCGAAAATGTTAATCTGTTTGTGAAATAATTGAACATTGATTTCCACCAGTAACCAAACCATCACATCAAGACCATAGTTTGAACATGTTGATCTGTTTGTGAAAAAACTGAATATTGATTTCAATGGTAATCAAACTATCACCTTCAAAGTTCGGGCCATAGTTTGACTGTGTCGATCTGTTTGTGGAAAGACGGTAATCAAATCATCACCTTGAGACTGTAGTTTGAAGTTTGAACATGATCTGTTTGTGAAAAAACAGAATATGGACTTCCACTGGTAAACAGACCATCACCTTGAGACCATATAGTTTGAACTTTGAACATGTTCACCTGTTTGTGAAAAATGGAATATTCATTTCCACTGGTAATCAGATCATTACCTTCAGATGATAGGTTGAACATATTAACCTGTTTGTAGAAAAGGTGAATATTGATTGTACTCATAATCAAACCACCACCTTGAGACCATAGTTTCAACATGTCAATCTGGTTATGAAAAAACTAAATAATGATTTCCACTGTTCATCAAACCACCACCTTGAGACCATAGTTTGAACATGACAACCTGTTTATGAAAAAACTGAATACTGATAACCACTGTTAATAAGAGCACCACCTTGAGGACATAGATAGTTTGAAAATGTTCATCTGTTTGTGAAAAAACTGAATATCCATTTCCACCAGTACACAAACAATCACATTGGGACCATAGTTTGAACATGTTGAGCTGTTTATGAAAAACTGAACAATGATTACTGATTACCACTGATAATCAAATCATCACCTTGGGAGCACAGTTTGAACTCGTTAATCTGTTTGTGAAAAAAGTGAAAATTGATTTCCACTGTTAATCAAACCATCACCTTGATTTATAAAAAAACTGAATATTGAGTTCCACTGGTAATCAAAACATCGCCTTGAGACCATAGTTTGAACATGTCGATCTGTTTGTAAAAAAGCTGAATATTGATTTCCAATAGTGCTCAAACCATCACATTGAGACCATAGCTTGAAGATGATGTCTGTTTTTGAAACAAAATGATTTTTTATTTCCACTGGTAATCAAAGCATCACCTTGGGGCCATACTTTAAACATGTTGATCTGTTTATGAAATGACTGAACATTGATCTCCACCGGTAATCAAACCATCACCTTCAGACCTTACTTTAAACAAATCAATCCATTTGTGAAAAAACTGAATATTGATTTCTACTGGTAACCATCACCTGACAACCATAGTTTAAACATGTTAATCTGTTTGTGAAATGACTGAATATCGATTTCCACCCATAATCAAACCATCACCTTGAGACCATAGTTCAAAGTTCAAACATGTCAATATTTTTATGCAAAAGAATGTTGAAAACTCTAATAGTAAGACGCTTCATATCTGACAGAAAACTCTAATATCTCTCTGCATTGCTAACTTCAGGCTCATTACCTCTTACTTCCAGCATCTAGATGGTTCAAATCACCCCTGAGAAAAGCTCCAAAAATAGGTCATTCAGGTGGCTAAACTTCAGCACATGCAAACAGTGGACTGCAAGAATCTCATTACACACTTCTCTCGGCCTTGGATGTTAAAAGTGCTGGCCAACGGTTAGTAGCTTTGTTGGCTTAGGGATCCTCCCTTGATGTCCTTTGAACCCTCATCCATTTTGTTTTGGGGGCTCTCTAGGGTTCGAAGGCAGCTGTTTTGGCACTCTCCTTGTATTCTTTTATTTATTTTGCCATTCTAAAGGAGATGCTTTAGCACTCCCAATGATTACTCATCTTTGTACTTTTTTGTAGTCCAACTGACCATTTATAGCCACAGGCAGACTTTAACATTCAAAAAATAAAAATAAAAATACTGGATTAAACAGAGTTGAGACTCCTAATAAATAAATTCTTGAAGCATAAATGGATGAGAAGAGAATGAACTTAAAGGCAGAATGCTGTCTTCCTTTCTGGTATAACTTTTTGGAATAGAAAATTCAGACAGAACTGATACATTTAGTTTCCAGACAAAATTGTAGGAAAAGGTGTAGAGTGAATTTAGCCAACAGCTGTTTTGGCACTCTCCTTGTATTCTTTTATTTATTTTGCCATTCTAAAGGAGACGCTTTAGCACTCCCAATGATTACTCATCTTTGTACTTTTTTGTAGTCCAACTGACCATTTATAGCCACAGACTTTAACATTCAAAAAATAAAAATAAAAATAAAGATACTGGATTAAACAGAGTTGAGACTCCTAATAAATAAATTCTTGAAGCATAAATGGATGAGAAGAGAATGAACTTAAAGGCAGAATGCTGTCTTCCATTCTGGTATAACTTTTTGGAATAGAAAATTCAGACAGAACTGATACATTTAGTTTCCAGACAAAATTGTAGGAAAAGGTGTAGAGTGAATTTAGCCAACAGACAGAGCTCCTCCGGCATAAATAGAGACTCTGTAAATCTAATTTGCTCATCTAAAATCATTCATCCTTTAACCTGGAAATAATAAATGTATTGCCAGCGTAATAATTTTGCCTGGTGTAAGAATTTAATTAAATTTATATATTGATATCCACTGGTAGTCAAAAACAGCCCCTAAGTTTGTCAATATGCTTTAATAATCAGATTTTGTAATCAATACTTATCCGTAAGTTTTGCTTTTGATTGATCCGTGGGAAAACCACAACAACGGGTTAACGTAGTACAGACAGACAGACAGAGCTCCCCCACCATAAACAGATACTTTCTATGTCTAATTTACTTATCTAAAGCGGCAGAGTGCCTAGAGACAAACTATGGAACAGAATGGAAGAGTTGGGTATCACAGATGGATATAGAGCGGCAGTTCACAGATTTTATGAGAAGGTTAGAGCTAAAATCAGAACAAGTGAAGGAATGTCCGAGTGTTTTGGTAGTGATATTGGCGTTAAACAGGGATGTCATCTATCTCCCACTTTGTTTGGTTTATACATTGATAAATTGGAAGCCTGGTTGAGCAGGATGGAGGGAGAGGGTGTCCATCTAGCAGGGTATGTGGTGAAGCTACTTTTATATGCGGATTATCTTATTCTAATTTCAAAATAAGCACATGGATTAAGAGAACATTTAAAGGCCTTAGAACACATTTGTCAGGAGGTAGGGATGCAAGTGAACATTACCAAGACCAAAATCATGTTGAGAAGAGTGTAGCAACAAAAGTCTTCTTCTGGCTTGCGTTCCAGCCAAGGAGATGTTTTAATTTAATGTTGACTAATTGAGTTCTTTTCTAAAGTTAAAAAGTGAAAAATTTAAGTGATAGATCTTTTAATCTGGACCATCCATTTCTTTGAGAGGCCAAGATTAGATCTCAGCCATAGATCTCATTGATGAGTTAGGGTTTTCGCTTGCTCAATAGCATAATAGGAGGTCAACTAGGAGGAGGGGCGTATCAGTTGAGTTGGAGGCTCGATCTAGCACTTAGAGAGAGGGATTGAGCTAGGGTTTGAAGTGGTGGATTGCAGGAAAGACAAAGGACGTCTTGAGCAGAGGGCGACCACATTCTAGGTGCTGCAGAGGCTAGTTTCCAGATCTGAAGATTACTGTAAAAGGGGACATTGAGGAGAGGACGTGGGTTACACAGGTCACTGTTTGGGGAAGACATTGTGGGTTACCCAGCCATCTGATCTGAACCGTTTATGTTCCAAAGACTGGAGAAAGGCTATACTAAGCCTAGAAAATTGTAACGCTAAGATTTATCTCAGTTCTTGAGGAGGTCAACTCATCTTGTAAGAGATATCTATATTTTTCCTGCTACTGCAAATAAAAACTTCAGATCTGCTGTACCGGTTTTCCCATTCTGGGTTTTTCCAGGGACTATTGTCCAAAACATCTTGTGTAATTTTGTGTGATTGTTGTTGTTTCTTTACTGTTAGATCTTGGTTATTATTTCTGCTGCATATTTAAGTTTTGTGAAGAAAATTACCTAGCTGATTCAGTTATTAAAGAACAGAAAATTAATAAATTGTTAAGTGTTGGGTTTTAGGAGGAATTTTCACAAATCATGATCTTTTCTTTAAATAGAAAAGACAAACCAATCACCTTTCTTTTTGAAGGAGGTCCATTGGAGATACTGAAAGAATACAAATATCTTGGGATTGACTTCCACTATAAACTCAGTTGGGAGACTTGTAGGGCGAAAAGGATACAGGGAGGATGGAGAGCCTCATACTTACTCCAAAATAGGTGCAGAAAAGCTGAACTTTGGGATTGGAAAACCAAAAAAACCCTCTTTGGTTTGTTGGTTACGCCGGTTGTTCTCTATGGTTGTGAAATATGGGGAAGCAGCACGTCAACTTGCAGATGGAGATAGCTAGAAAGAATTCAGAAGCGAATAATTACTAGCAATCTCAAAGTTAAAGCCACAGTCCCATATGAAATTCTTTTAGCTGAAACAGGTACTTTTCCGTTGGAGGCAACAGCAATAACCAAATTAATAAGCTATTTAAAGAAGGTGGAAAACATGGATAACCAACGCTGGCCCAAGTTAGCTATGGAGGAGGAGTTAGACCGTAGGAAGAAAACTTGAATGAAGCAAAATAAAAAGTGGTTGAGTAAGTGGAATATCAAGCTGCATGAATGTCCTAACACCAAGGAAGAAATAAAAAAGTTCGTGTTTGAAAAATTTAGGACTGCCATGTGGACCAATCATAGTGGACGTAAAAAAGCATACTACATCAAGGAGTTTAACCTGAATTGTGACCATAGTGAGAAAACATATTTAGGGGCAGCTATTAAAGGAAAAGCAAGGATGTTAGTTGCACAGCTAAGGACGGGTTCACATCACCTTAGATGTGAGACCGGTAGGTGGAGAGAACTTGCATATTCTGCAATAAGAGTGTGGTGAAGACAGAGTGGCACTTTGTCACGGAATGTGCAGCCTACGAGGATATCCACAATCGGTATGAAAACAACTCAAAGGTCGACAACATGCACCAGCTATTTCAAGAGGATAAGATCAACCAGATTGCTATTCTTCTAGTCAAGATTCACAGCAGAAGATCTGACATCGAAAAGAGTGTGAAGATTAGTTATGGTTGTTATTCTCTTGGTCCCTTCAACCTCATGGACGTCATTAAAATCAATCAATCAAACAATCAAAACATTTAACCCTTATTCTAATAATAATATATGTACTGCCGGGTTAATAATTTTGCCTGATGCAACAATATAATTACTTTTATATCTTAATGACCACTGGCAGACAAAAATCCGTACCTGAGTTTGCAATCAATAGTAAATACCCTGCAATTGATCATCTTAAGCCTGTTATTTTTATTAATAAGTTTATGTAAAATCCGTACCTGAGTTTGCAATCAATAGTAAATACCCTGCAATTGATCATCTTTAGCCTGTTTTTTTATTAATAAGTTTATGTGGGAATGTGCTTTAATAATCTTATTTGTAATCAACACCCCCACAATCGATCATCGTTGCCATTTTTTATTCGTAAATTTCGTTTGATGTAAGGGAAGCTGTGAAACCGGTACGAACCCTTGAACCTGGAGGACAGATATTCGAACCTTGCCCCTCTCCTCGCATTAAAAATGCCCTTAATTGATCATCTGTAACCTTGCCTTATGCACCATAAAATAAAAAAGCAATGATGTGCTTCGATGTCTAATTTCAAAACACTGTTTGTGGGCGGATACACAGGCAAAATCGCTTTCAACTACATTTAACATTAAAATGCCAGGAATTGAAATTTAAATCTATGGAATTCTATTTGATGCGTGCAAATTACGATAATTTGTATTGTATTTCCCCAGCTAAATAAGCTGATAGAATATTGTAAATATTCAAATAGATACAGACAGTTAAACGAGACTGCAGTTATGATGAAATAGCAGAGATTGAAGAGTACCTGATGATACTGGGTAAGCTCAAAACCCCAACACAAACCTTCAAATCCTTGAACGATCAGATCACACCCTCGAAATAATGTACACTGTATATAACCAGCAGGAGCAATACAGAGCATGGATTAATTCATGAGCCAGGGGATGGGAAGCCAATATTTTTCATTCCAGCCGTGGTTACTATATATATGTGTGGGGCATGTTTGACCCGTTATTGTGCTTATCTCGGTAATTATAGAAAACCCGGATCTTCGGCAGAAAACCCACTCATTTTCTCACGGCGGCCAATATCCACCCTGCCTGCTGCGGCCGCGGGTGGTGGGGCCGCCGTCGGATTCAATAACTTAAATCCTCAGCATTGATCGCTGCCGCCGTCGGATTCAACAACTTAAATCCGACGGCGGCCAATACACCACCTGCCGCAATGATCTACGCATGGTGGATATTGTTCGCTATTTTCTTAAGACATTCATATTTTAACGGGCTTGCATGTAAGACTCGAGTTCAAAATCATTTCAACATCATTTTCATTACGAGAATAAAAAATATTTAAAATATTATAAAAGTGATTATCAATCTTATTAAAGAATTAAAAGTATTTTTTTATTATAAAAGTGATTATCAATCTTATTAAAGAATTAAAAGTATTTTTTTATTTGATTGATTTAAAGGGGAAAAAGATAATAAAGTATTTTTTGTTGGATTGATTTAAAGGGAAAAAGAATTGTAAAGAGATTATCAATTTTATTTTAAAAGATTAAAAGAATTTCTTATTTTAATTAACATAACAAAAAATCAAACATTGTTAAATTAAAAATATTTTTTTATGAATTTTAAAATAAAATAAGGTGTTGTAAAATATTATGTATATGTTCATATTTACTTACAATTACAAATATTTGTTATAATATCCACTTTTCTAATATTTTAATTTATTCATGTTTTTTTTTTTTAAATTTAAGCATAAAAACAAAATTTTAAAACAAACCAAGTAATTTCTTATTTTTTAAAGTTTAATAAACCAAATTTTTTAAAAGTCTAAGTAATTATCAATCTTATTAAAGAATTAAAAGTATTTTTTTATTTGATTGATTTAAAGGGAAAAAGATAATAAAGTATTTTTTGTTTGATTGATTTAAAGGGAAAAAGAATTGTAAAGAAATTGTCAATTTTATTTTAAAAGATTAAAAGAATTTTTTATTTTAATTAAAATAACAAAAAATCAAACATTATTAAATTAAAAATATTTTTTTATGAATTTTAAAATAAAATAGGGTGTTGGAAAATATTATGTATATGTTCATATTTACTTACAATTACAAATATTTGTTATAATACTCACTTTTCTAATATTTTAATTTATCTATGTTCTTCTTTAAAAAAATTAAGCATAAAAATAAAAATTTTAAACAAACTAAGTAATTTCTTACTTTTTTAAAAGTCTAATAAACCAAATTTGGTTTAAGCATCATCATGTTTAGTATAGTATAGGCGATTAATATTTTGATAAATTGAATTGAAATTTGAAATCATATTTTCTTTTTACATGAAAAAAATGCGTAGGGTGGTAGGTGCGGGGAGATAATTCAAGATCCCAGAGGAAACGAAGTTATCAATTATGCATTGGGTTTAGGGAATGAGTTCAATAACCTAGCAATGCATTGTGGTGTGGCCTTATTTTGACGAAGGGGGAAAGAATCAAAAGTCTAGTGGCAATTGGTGATTCTTTGTTTGTAATCCAAGTTGTAATTGACAAATGAAATCCCTCGGGTGCTAAATAAATCTCCCTCCTAAATCAAATCAAACAATTAGCTCACTCCTTTGAGCAAATCCGATTCTTTCATGTGAAAAGAAACAATTAGCTCACTCCTTTGAGCAAATCCGATTCTTTCATGTGAAAAGAGAGCTCAATGTTGAAGCGGATTTGTGGGTCAAGAAGGCCAAATCTCTCCATCAAGGATCTCTTCATATGAATGGGGAGACTTATTCTCTTCAAATCCCCCGGTGCAATGGTTTTTGGGGCCATTGTTTGTGATGGTTCATGGCCTTTTAGGTCCAACCAGGGAAATTCGATACAGTGGAATTGGAGGCACAACCTAAGGTCCAAACCCACTCCTCTCTCATTGATTCAGGAAATAGTTGGTGAGTTTGATAGGACATGAGTCAGGTGGTCTCACGTGCCTTCACATGACAGACTCTCTTTTGCACAAGGTAAAATTTACTCCACGTGCAATGAAGTTAGTGTATATTGGATCATGGAAGGACACGAGATCTAGCGCAGTGCGACTTTCGGAGATGATGTTCGGAGAGGTTTCTGGTTCAATTTAGCAGGCATAAGAGGAAGCGAGGTGATGTGCATAGCGAGGTTGACCTTGGAGGTGGTGGTTGTGGAGTCAATATGAGCAGATTTTGTAAGGTTTTCCATACATGCTCTGGACTAGAACTTTGACTTGGTTGTGGTGGTGCTCTCTAGACGCTCGAATGGTGAAGGAAAACATGGTCATTCTATCTGCTTATTCATCTTAATATTCCAGGAGGATCCCCTTCACCATCGCTTTTGGAGGTTTTTGTTGCAGCATCAGGAAACAAGGAATCTCTAGGGCTTGGGCACAATGGCCAACCCCAAGAACAAATATTTATAGATGATTATGAGGAGGCAATAAGAAATTAACTAGTCCCTTTCAGCCAAGATGACAGACATGAAACAGGCTTTCAATGCTCTCTCGACCAATGTGATGGCTCTTATTCATCATCAAAGGCTTTAGGTTGACTCCCGGGAAGCAGAATGCGGGCATCTGAGATTCCTGGTGGTGGCTCTGCACTTTAACTCCATTTTGGTGGCCTCAAACAATCAGGGTGAAGGGCAACTAGGAGCAATGGAAGATGACATTGTGAGACAAGTTCGAGACCCAATGGAAATTGAAGAAGAATTCAACCCTCCTCAGTGGGTCGAGGAATGTGAAGCACGAGACAGTGTACACACTCAAATTATGAATGTATTTTTATTTTTTTTTTGTCTCTTAGGTTAGTTCATTAGGATAGCATCTAGCAAGAATAGTTGGAAGTCAAATTCAATGTTAGAAGTCTCAATTAGAATGTTATGTGTAGAAAATAGTTTGACATTGAACCTCTTTTAAGGATCCAATTCGGATGTAATATGCAATTGCTACATCAGTGGAGCCCCTCCTTTTATAATATAAAATCGCTTTTCAATTTCAGTTAAAAAAAATATGTAAAATTTAAATCTTTCTTTCACCATATTAAAATAAATATTTATATTTAATTTATATTAAAATAATAAAAACAATAATTACATTAAAATAGATTTAGATTTTTTGAATAATTAAACTCAAATAAAAAATTAAAATTAAAATTAAGATACAAACTTCGATTTTTTTAACATTATACTGTATTGCTTAATAAATAAATATTTTTAACATTATCATGTATTATTTAATAAATAAATATTAAGGTTTGATAAGCTCTATTATGATCAAAGAACATAATGGGCCATGGTTGCTTGAACCATGATAATGGTTCTTCTTTCAGAAGTGCTTTCAATTTTTTCGGATCTATAGCCATAGCCACAAAGCAGTCATCTTCATCTATAGCCTTGTTGTTTTCATATAAATATGTTTTATGGATGTGGGAGAGTTGAATGCACCTTTTTTTTTTCTACAAAAAAATTCTCGTTATATTAATATATATAATTGTGCTCTTGACAGTAGTTACAAAAGTAAGTCATCATAGTAAGGATAAAGAAAAAGATAGCCAACTCATAAACTTCAACAGTGGGGACATATATGCCCCAGCTTTACAAAAATATCATCCACGTAGTCACCCTCCAGGTGAGTAAAAACTAAAACTATCATCCACATAGTCATCCTCCAGTTGAGTAAAAGCTAAAAACTAAGATCTTCAGACTATGACCGCAAAATAAGAGCGATAGCTATGCAAAAAGTGAGGATGGCATCCCCTGAGGCCAGCTAATAAAGACTTAGAAATAATGTGGGGCCCTCATTTCCATCTTCCCATAAGTTGTATGATATCTCCCATGTTTGCATATGAAGGGCTTGTTTTGATAACCAGTCTGCCTCTCTATTATTGTCTCTGTAGATGTGAGAAAAGGTGATAGTGTTGAAAGATTTACTAAGGTCTCTGATCCTTTCCTTCCAGCAGTCTAGTGTAACAAACTGCAAATTTCCTTTCCTGTTTAGCCAATCTATGACTATTCTTGAGTCACCAAAGACTTCTAAATCAGTGATGTTTAGCCGGGATGCTAAGATTAGTGTAGCCCATACCCCCAAGAGTTATGCCCTAGTATTTGAACCTTGTCCACAGTTTAGAGTCCATTTCTATACTGAATGTTCATTGATCCTTAACAACCCGCCTGCACCACTTTGAAGCCCATTTTGTTGTGAAGCCCCATCAAACCACCCAATTGTCAATTTATCTTTTGGTGTAGACTTTATGGATCTAAATAGATGTGCTTTTACCTTTTTAATGGGGTTGCCAATAATGCCTAGAGTTTGACAGACCACCTTCTGGATAGAAGGACTCCCGGAATCAAAGATGGCATTATTACGTTCTAACCAGACGTACCAGCTGATAATGGCTAGCAAAGAGGGATACAAATAGTTCTGGTTGTTCCAGTATTCAAAGCATTCATTCACAGATAATCCTTGCCATCCAAACGAAAAAATTAGAGCTTTTTTTACCCTAGCCCATACTTCAATAGTAAATGAGCATTTTACCAGCAAGTGTTTTACTGACTCCCGATTGCTTTTGCACAGATGACAGTAACTAGGCCCAGACCAGCCTTTGCGTTGGAGATTATTCCATGTGAGAATTTTATTTTCCATGGAGAGCCACACAAAGAGCTTAATTTTGAGAGCACAATCCCAAAGCCACTATTTCTTCCTCCATCCTCCGGTCGTATTTTTCCACAGTTTTGTGGCTAAGGCAGAGTATACATTTTTCACTATAAGAAGGCCTAAGTTGTCTCCTCCAATCCACTTCAGCTCATCGGGTCTGACAGTAACTTGTACACTAGATCCAATCAAGGATCTTCTGAAAATATCCCATTCAATTGTTTGTTCTCCAACTCGGCCCAGCTCATCACTTTCTAACCAAGTGGAACAAATCGTTCCCGGTCATAAAACTCTACTGGCCTGATATAGGTAGTGAATATTTCTTTGATTGAGGGAGGCAATCGGTTCTTGTGTAAGAATAGATGATTTGCCTAGGCCCAGGATAAAATCCTTACCTAATAAAATGGAGTGACCAGAGCCAGGACTCCAACATAACTAGTTTAACAAAAGATGTAGCGATTTATGAAGATTTCTCCAGGTCTGAGAAGCTTGTGTCGTAAGATTTGTTGTCGATCTTAGCCAAGTAGTCATCGATCCATAAGGGAGATATTTATCCTTAATGACCCGATGCCAAATGCCAATCTTCATCAAGACTCTCCAAAGAGTGTTTTCCGACAACGCCCTGTGGAATAGATGTATGTTCCTCAACCCCCAACCTCCACAATTTTTGGGTCTTGCTATAGTCTCCCAGCTGCAAAGGTGGTAATTCTGTTTTTCCTTACTGCCCTACCAAAGAAAAGAGAAAACCAATTGGCTGATCTGGTTGAGAACCAAAGCTGGAATACTTGTAAAGGCCATCCAATAGACATGTTGACTCTCCAAAACATCTTTAATGAGCACATAACATCCTCCTAGGGAGAGCCAACGATTGCACCAATGATTTATCCTTTTTTCAAATTTTGAAAAGAGTCAGTGCCAATCCTCTACCTTATAATTATCAGGTTTTAAGAAGTAGCCCAAGTATCTGAAACCTTCAGAAAGTTCAATAAAGTTATAATGGTAGATATCCTTGATGGATTCTAAGACCTCATGTTGAACCCCATTATAGTGAAAAGTAGATTTTTGAAGATTTATCAACGGTCCCGTCGCTCCACAAAAATCACAGAGTGTTTTTTCAATCACCTGCCACTCTTTAATCGAAGCCTTTGTCATTATGAGGACATCATCCACGAAGAGAAGGTGGAGAATCTTTATTATTCTGGACACCTTTATCCCGGTCAACTTCCCTTCAGCCTAGCCTTTTTTTAGAGATAAGTTGAGTCCTTCCATCACTAGGATGAACGAAAGATGCGAAAGTGGACAGCCCTGTCTTAGGCCTTTGTCGCTCTGAAAGAAGTTAGTAGACTCCCCATTTATTAGTATAGCATATGTAGCAGTGTTCACGCAACTCATAATCCAGTTGGTAGTAGGAAGTCCAAAACTCATTTGTAAAAGTGTTAAATGTAAGAAATCCCAGTTTATGCAGTCACAAGCTTTTTTTAAATCTAGCTTCAAAATCAAAGCTTGTAACTTTTTTATCTTTATATTGTGTAAACACTCCTAGGCTATGCCAATTGCATCTAGCATCTGTCTTCCTTTTAGGAACCCCAATTGTTCATCAGATAAAGATCGAGAGAGAATAGGTCTGATCCTTATCGCAATGAGTTTTGCAATAATTTTGTAACATAAATTGCACAGTGCAGTCGGTCTAAAATCTCCAAAGGAGGTGGGTTGATTGACTTTCAGTATTAATGTTATGAAATTCGAATTGATGGATCTGATAACCTCACCTCGTTTCCTGGATTCTTCAACTGCTTCCAGCAAATCCTCCCCGACCAAATCGAAGAAACAAATGAAAAATTCAATCGTCCACCCGTCAAGCCCTAGACTCTTGTCCTTTGCAAAACCTTTTAGAACCTCATGAATTTCCTCTCTGGTACAAGGTTTTTCAAGAGTAATAACATCCTCTTCATTGACTAGGCGAGGATAGAATCTTATTGTAGCAACCTGATCCTCGATGGTGTTTTGTCATGTGTCCTCAAAGAAACTGTTGAAAATTCTAGTAGCTTCTTTCTTCAAAGCCTCCTGACCTGTGTGAACCATACCGTTTTCATCCTTGATCTCCCAAATGTGCTTGTTGTTCCTTCTATGACTTGCAAACTGATGAAAAAAATTTGAATTATTGTCACCACTTTTGATCCATATTTCCCTACTCCTCTAATGCCATAGTTCCTCTTCTGCTAGGAGATACTTATTTCGTTTTTCCTCTAGAGTCTTTATTCGGAGATCCAACTCTGTGCTCGACAATCCTTTTGACTTCTGCTTGTAGTGAAAATCTAGATCCTGCTCAATCTTTTCAAAGGCTAATTGATTATGTAACTTTTTTTCTTTTGCCCATGTCTTAACCCGATGTTTTAGCTGTTTTAGTTTTCTAACTAATCTCCTATGTGCCCCGACTTCCTGTAGAAAAAGAGGATCATTCCACACTTCTTGAACTATCATGGCAAAAGTTTCATCTCGCAGCCATAACAAATTTAATTTAAAAGGATGAGCAACAAAATTTGTGTTAAAACCCAATTGTAGAAGAACAAGTGCATGATCGAAAACATATGGATAAGTTACCCAGGACTTGTATCTCCCAGTGGTGGATATTGCCCTGCTCCTTTGATGTCGTAGTTCCTCTTCTGCTAGGAGATACTTATTTTGTTCTACCTCTAGAGTCTTTAGTCGAAGATTCAACTCTGTGCTCGACAATCCTTTTGACTTTTGCTTGTAATGAAAATCTAGATCCTCCTCAATCTTTTCAAAGGCTAATTGATTATGTAACCTTTTTTCTTTTGCCCATGTCTTAACCCGATGTTTTAGTGGTTTTAGTTTCCCAACTAATCTCCTCTGCACCCCGACTTCCTATACAAAAAGAGGATCATTCCACACTTCTTGAACTATCATGGAAAAAGTTTCATCTCGTAGCCATGACGAATTTAATTTAAAAGGATGAGCAACATAATTTGTGTTAAAACCCAATTGTAGAAGAACAAGTGCATGATTAGAAACATATGGATAAGCTAATGGCAAACACCATTTGGAGTCTGAGGGATCAAAGGGGGGCAAATGTTAAAAATTTCAAATAACTAGTCGATCTGGGCACCAATCATTTTAAGGAAATTTTTAAAGCTCAGGAGGAGACGTCCATTGCTGAAATTTCTAAGGTGGCTCGGCTATTCCCCCACTTTGTTGAAGAGGATGAAGCTGGGTCCTTATCGACTCCTGTCACAGATAAAGAGATGATAGAAGTATTACACTCCTTTCAAAAAGGCAAGAGCCCTGGACCAGATGAATGGCCTATTGAATTCTACTCGGGGTGCTTCGATATTCTTGGATATGATTTACTGAAGGTGATTGAGGAATCGAGGGTGAGAGGACATATACACAATACAATAAACGCTACTTTCATAGCGCTCATCCCAAAGATAGACAATCCCTCCTCCTTTGAAGACTTCCGACCTATTTCTTTATGCAACTGTCTGTACAAGATTATCTCAAAGGTAATCAATAGAAGGTTGAAGGTGATCCTCTCAAAACACATCTCCTGTGAACAATTTGGCTTTCTCGAAGGCAGACAGATACATGAGGCTATTAGAGTAGCACAAGAAGGACTACACAACATTAAACTAAAGAAGCTTAAAGTAGTTGTGGTGAAAATAGATTTATCCAAAGCTTTTGATCGGGTAAACTAGTTATACCTCATAATGCTTTTGATACACCTGGGATTTGGGCTGGATTTATCCAACTGGGTAATGGCATGTTTGAGCTCGGTTTCCTTCTCCATTCTTCTCAACGGCTTTGCCACAGCCTTCTTCCAAGCGGAAAGAGGAATACAACAAGGATGTCCTCTTTCTCCCTTACTTTTCCTTCTAGTTGTTGAAGGCCGTAGTCGTTACCTGGCAGAGGCAAACTTTGGTGGACGATTCTCTGGTATAAAAATCTCTAATGGGATGACCATTACCGACCTACTCTTTGTTGATGATATACTAATCTTTTGTGATGGCTCGAAGCGAGATGCTGACATTTTATCGGAGGGTCTCACACTTTTTAGAATTGCAACTGGTATGCGGATTAATGCACAAAAATCCAATATACTTTTCTCTCGGACTGAGGATGAGTACATTCAACATTATTTAGACCTTCTCCCCTTCCAAACACAGAATTTGGATGATGGACTCAAATACCTTGGCTTCCACTTAAAACAAAATGATTATCGGAAGATTGATTGGATGTGGCTTTTGGCAAAGTTGGAAAAAAGATTGAAAGTCTGGAGCAATAAATGGTTGTCAAGGGCAGGGAGGTTAGTATTAATAAAGTCAGTTCTGGAAGCAATCCTTGTTTACTGGATGTCCCTCTCTTGGATCCCAAAAGGAATTTTAGAAAAAGCGAGAAGGATGCCTTTCTCTTATCTATGGAGGGGGAAATCGGAAAACCGAGTGATGCCCTGGGTTCGATGGGAGAGAATTGCCAAACCAAAGGCCTTGGGAGGATGGGGTTTAAAAAATATTTTTTTGTTCTCAAAAGCTTTAGCAGCAAAATCAGTGTGGAGATTGATCACGACAAAAAGTGTGTGGACCAAAGTGTCCTTCTGAAGTATGTGGCCCCACTCTCCTTACTAGAATGGATCAGGAGCCCTAGCACCCGAGCATCGGGGATCTCAGTAATGTGGAAGTCAGTACAACGAGCCTTTGATGTGGTTGGAAACAATTTAGCTTGGTTGGTAGAGTCTGGAAACTCACTCAGAATTGGACGAGATCCCTGGGCACGCTGCTTGAGAGAGCACATCCTTCCAGCTGAACTTTGCTCAACCTTAGACCATGGGGGATATTACTACCTAGCCCAAGTTGTTGACCCCCTCCACACAACTCTGTGTCAACAAGGCTGGAAAAATGGAAGAACCCTGGGATTAGACGAGCCTCAAGCTATTCTTTGGGACCGATTTCTCAGTGCACTTAGGAGAGCAAATATTCAATTGACTGAGGGAAAGGATGAGCTCATTTGGGAAGGAGATCTCGGAGGTATCTACACTCCAAAAGCTAGATATGTTCAACTAAGCATTGAACCACTACAACAAGATGAGAAGTGGTGGTGAAGGAAACTTTGGAAACAAAAGTGTCCAGCAAAAGGAAAAATCTTGGCTTGGACAATCCTAGAAAACAAAATTCCTACGTGGGACATACTCCAGAAGAGACAATTCCATGGCCCGAGCTGGTGTACACTTTGCAGAGCACAGGGGGAATCGGTTGACCATTTATTTATGTGTTGTCCTTTTACCTCATCAGTCTGGGCGGAAGCATCCAAATTAAACACTGCCATTGGCCATTGGCGAGGAGTTTCCTTCGAAGAAGCTTTAAAAGACTGGTTAACGTTGAGGACTCCCAAAAACATAAAATCCATTCCCATTGTTTCTTCCTGGGGGATTTGGATAGCCAGAACTACCACACTCTTCTGGGATGAACCACAGTCACCACTTCAGGTGGCCGCAAACTGCTTAAGTATTCTCGAATATCTCAAACCGGGAGAGAGACTAGGACGGGGCACTGCCCGAAGTTCTTAGGAGGAACATATCGACAAAGGAAGGCCTTGGGATTTTTTCGATGGAGCAGCCTCAGGAGATCATTTACATAGTGGGGGGGGGCTTCATTTATCTTACCGAACAACATTATTTCTTTCTCAGGGCTGGGCTGGGGACCGACACAAATAATTACTCTGAACTCCTGGCCTTAAAATTATTACTCCTATTTGCAGCAGAAAAATGATGTACCTCATTACAAGTCTTTGGGGACTCCTTGCGTATCATCGACTGGGGGAATCATGAACAATATTGCCATATGGCTAGACTTAGATCTTATCTCGCAGAAGTTTTGAGGATTATATCCACCTTTGACACTATTTCTCTATGTCATTGTTAGGGACCTAACCCTCACGTAGGTAGAACAATATATTCGGATGTAATAAAGGTCAATATTAATAAGGCCTTGCAATAAAGTAGAATAAGTCGAATGTAAGAAGACCTAATAGAAGCTTACGCTTCTAGAAGGATCTTCCTCTAGATAGTTCTTTTGATATACATATTTAGTATAAATAGGAGTCGAGGGTATGAGAACCCTAGCTTGGATATTATTGTAATAAAGCTCTGCTCGATTGGACGTTGCTCCCTCGAAGAGGCAAGTGAACATTGCTCTCAGTAATTGAAGTGCTCTTTCTGGTGTTATTTTGTTATCATCTCAGTATTATTGTGGTGTTATTTTGGTTATATTGTTGTTAATCTGCCATTTCTAGCATTTTATTTCTGGTCTGCATACTTTTTACATCTGGTATATTACAAGTGGTATCAGAGCACTTTCCTCGGCAGAAATTATGGGTTAATTTTTTTTTCCAGGGTAGAGACGTATTCTGGTGTCTTTAAGCCACAGAGATTTGTCATTACGTGCAGAAACCCGCAGTTGAGGGATTCATACACGCAGGAAATACAAGTGGTACTTAAGCGCACATCTGTTGGCCACCCTTGTAACCCCTGTTGGTATCCCTTCGAGTGGTAGTGCATTAGACAACACCTGTGTACAGATCGGCCTAGATTTCCTGAAGCCCTCTTTAGATATATCGATCGGCTGCCTGACTGCTACAATGCCACCGAGAACAACACTCAGGAAGATACTCTCTAGTACTTGGTTAGTCAGGTAGTAAAGCTAAGGGCACGGTCTAGCCTCCTTAGTTGGTGCCCTGAGATATTGGGTCGAGTACTATTGTTGGACCCCACATGTATATCAAAGAGCTATAGCACAGGGCAAACCCTTGTCTGTAGAACCCTTGAATACCTAACCCTTGAGGACGGAAACAAAAAAATTAAAATAGACAAGATCTATTGTCGCGCAGTTGTGTTCGAGTTGCCAAATCACTACACATTTCTTCCTAGTTAAGCATTTGGGCATTTCATCACTGCAATATTCTTCAGACCAGAGTATAACTCCGCAGGTGTAAAAAAAAAAAAAAGTCTAGAAATCTTTGCACCATTATTTGAGACCTATTCCATTGGATTTATTTCTTCGCCCTTATCACATTCATACATATCATTTTTCAGCAAAAAATTTTACCCCACCCGTCCCGTTTCGGTTCCCTCGTCATCATGGCCCATACCCGTAGCCAAGACTTGGAAGCTCGCTTCAATACCTTGCATTTTAATTTCACAGAGACCCAACAAGAAGTGAAACAACTCAGTGCCAATGTTGCCACCCTCAATGCAAACATGCAGTCCTCCATCGCCGCCTCAATCGAGGAACTCAAACAAGATATGACTACCTAGCTTGAATCTGTCATTTCAATGATCTGCACCAAGCTGCATATCCCTGCAGATGACCCTTTATCTGACCCACCTCCACATACCGAAGCTGAAACTTCCTCTCATTCCCATAATTTTCAGCACCATCACTTTCAGCATGACCTGCGCCTTCTGCGGGTGGATGTGACCAAATTTGATGGCTCGGATCCCACTGGTTGGGTAACCCAAATGAAACATTATTTCTCTTTATACGGCATTACAGATGACTTGGCCAAACTCCGGTATAGTGTTCTCCATCTAGATCAAGAACATTGGCAATGGTGGCAATGGAGAAAAACTTCTCGTCTAGGGTATATTGCTTGAACACACTTTGTGGCAGAGCTTTATGAACGCTTTGACACTGACACCAACCATTTACGTCGTTTGACAAAGTTGAAACAATCCAAAACAATGGAAGACTTTATAGCTGCTTTTGAGCGCCTGGATTTTCGGACAAAGGGCATGTCTAATGCCTTTTTCCGAGAATGTTTTATCAGTGGTCTCAAGGATGAGATTCGTGCCCATGTCCTCATGGCTCAACCTCAGAGTTGGGTGGAGGCTACTAAAAGAGCTAAAGAAGCACCGGAAACCCTCCTTTATTCCTCGCACTAAACCAATAAATCCCACTACCCGCTCTACTCCACTAAAGATCCAAAAATTGACCAAGGCTGAAATGGTTGAACGCCAACTCAAAGGCCTTTGTTATAATTGTGATGACAAATATTTTCTGGGCCACAAGTGTAAGGAACAAAATATTTTGATGGCCATCTCAAAGGATATTTCGGAAGAGGATGTTGAAACTCCCCTTGTGTCTGAGTCACCTGAAACCACTGACATAACCCCTCCCTCAGACCCCCCCGAAGTAGAACCGGTCATTTCCCTAAATGCTCTCACTGGCTTCTCTGCTCCCCAAACCCTCAAGCTAATCAGTTACATCAAGCATAGGAAGGTCATCATTCTTGTTGATAGTGGAAGCACCCATAATTTTATCCATCGCCGCATTGCCCAAGAAACTCATTGCTATATTCATGCAGTCAATAATTTCCAATTCATGATTGCCAATGGTGGCTCCATGAAATGTGGAGGGCATTGTGAAAATGTGTGTCTCCAAATTGGTGACTACGACTTGAAATCTCATATGTTTGCTATCGACATGGGCGGTTGTGACATTGTGTTGGGTGCAGACTGGATAAGGACTTTGGGTCCCATTCTCATGGATTTTAAGGAATTAACCATGCAATTCGACCAGGAGGGCCAACAATATAAGTTCCAAGCATCACCGTCGGTTCACCTGAGATCATTAGTTCCCATCGCATGGAAAAGCTACTCAAAAAAGGTCATTCTGGTGTTATTACCCAACTCCATGCCATATAAGCAACTGAGACACCCTCAGTGCCACAAGACCTCCAATCCATCCTCTCTAAACATCAAGTGGTCTTTTCCACTCCCAAGGGACTTCCTCCTTCCCGTCATGTTCATGATCATTCCATTCCCCTTGTACTAGGAAGCCTTCCTCCCAATATATGTCCCTATCGTCACCCCTTTTCCCAAAAAAATGAAATTGAGAAAATGGTTCAGGAACTCCTTAACCCAAGCGTCATCCGCCCTAGTACGTGCCCCTACTCTTTTCCTGTGGTCATGGTCCTAAAGAAAGAAGGTTCTTGGCGAATGTGTCCTGACTTCCGTGCCCTCAACAAACTCACCATTAAAGACAAATTTCCCATTCCTGTCATTGATGACCTCTTGGATGAATTGAGTGGCGCCCAGTTCTTTACTAAACCTGATCTTCGTTTTGGCTACCACCAGATACGTATGAAAGAGGCAGACATTCCTAAGACTGCCTTTAGAACTCATGAGGGCCACTATGAGTTTTTGGTCATGCCCTTTGGCTTGTGTAATGCCCCCTCCACCTTCCAAAGCCTCATGAATCATGTCTTTTGTCCTTTTCTCCGTCATTTTGTCTTAATTTTCTTTGATGATATCCTCATCTATAGCAAAACCTGGACAGACCATATTGCTCATGTGGATCGAGTTCTCCATCTACTCTCTCAGCACCAACTTTTCCTGAAACAGTCTAAATGTGCTTTTGGTGCCTTAGAAGTCGAGTACTTGAGTCATCTGGTTGGTAAGGACGGCGTCGGGGTGGATCTTAAAAAGATTGAAGCTATGCAAGACTGACCTCACCCAAAGACTCTCAAAATCTTGCGTGGATTTCTGGGCTTAACAGGTTATTATCGCAAGTTTGTTAAGAATTATGGAAAGATTGCAACACCTCTCACTGCACTCCTAAAAAAGAACTCTTTCACTTGGACTCCAACAGCTGTTCAAGCTTTTCAAACCTTGAAGATGGCCATGTGCACAACTCTAGTCCTGCCCCTTCCTGATTTCACAAAGACCTTTGTCATGGAATGTGATGCTTCAGGGAAAGGAATTGGCGTTGTCCTTATGCAAGAGGGTCGACCTTTGGCCTTTACCAGCAAGCAACTGTCTGAATGAAATCTAGGCAAATCAATCTATGAAAATGAAATGTTGGCTATTCTGCATGTCGTTGATCTGTGGCGCCCTTATCTATTCGGGCAACGCTTCCAAATTAAGACAAACCATCAAAGCCTCAAGTATTTTATGGAATAACACATTTCCTCCCCAGAGCAACAAAAATGGGTGACGAAGCTCTTCGGATATGATTATGAGATCATTTACGAGAAAGACAAAGACAATGTGGTTGCAGATGCACTTTCCCAAAAATATGAAGATGAAGGATCCCTTTTTCTCTCTCCTTCATTGTACCAGATTGGCTCCAAGTCGTTTGCCAGGAATGGCTACAAGATCCCAAAAGTTCGCATTTGATACAACAATTGCAGTCCAATTCTCCAGTTTCTCTAGGGTACTCTTGGCTCCATGATGAGCTTCGATACAAAGTCCATTTGTATTTAAGTAAACAATCAAAACTTAAATCCATGGTACTTTTTGAGCTTCATGCTACACCCACAGCTGGGCACTCCAGGTTTACCAAAACCTATGACAAGGTGAAACGTTTTTTTTTTTCTGGGATGGTATGAAACAAGACGTTGGTAATTTTATCGTTGAATGTGGTGTGTGTCAATGCAACAAGGGTGAAATAGTCAAATCTCCTGGCACACTACAACTGCTTCGGATTCCGCCTACTATTTGGAAGGATATCTCTATGGATTTTATTACAAGCTTACCCAAATCGGGAAACAAATTAGACGTCATGGTGGTTGTTGATTGTCTTTCCAAGTATGCTCATTTATGTGCTCTTCAACACCCATTTACAGCGTCCATGGTGGATCAACTTTTCATGGATCAGGTCTTCAAGCTTCATGGCATGCTGCATTCTATTGTTTATGATCACGACCCAACTTTCACCAACAATTTTTGGCAAGAACTGTTCAAGCTACAAGGCACCCAATTGCATATCATCACAACTTATCATCCCCAGACTAATGGTCAAACAGAAGTTGTCAACAAGTGTTTGGAAACATATTTGAGGTGTTTTGCATCGAAAAAGCAAAATCAGTGGGCTCAATGGTTACCCCTAGTTGAATGGTGGTACAACACTTCATACCATACAACTACCCGCATAACTCCTTTTGAAGCGGTATATGGAAAAAATCCACCTTCGGTTCTCTCATACTTACCAGGTGTCTCAAAGGTCCAGGCGGTGGACCAAACACTTACAGTTCGAGAGGCTATTCTTCGTACCCTCAAAGAGAATTTGGTCATGGCACATAATCGCATGAAGCAAGAAGCAGATCAAGGTCGCTCTGAACGTCAATTTGCAGAAGGGAATCAGGTGTTTCTTCGACTGCAACCTTACAAGCAAAATTCCCTCAAGGCCAAGCATTGTCAGAAGCTGGCGCCCAAATTTTATGGTCCTCATACCGTTCTCAAGCGTGTGGGACAGGTGGCCTATCAGTTAGCTTTGCCCAGTCATTCTAAGCTACATCCTATTTTTCATGTTTCATGCTTAAAGAAGGTGATTGGAACTAAGTGCCAAATTCAAACCAACCTTCCCAAGTTGGACGAAGAAGGATCTATTTGGCTACAACCGCAAGCACTTTTGGACCAACGTGAGTGTCGCCTACGTCAACGAACCATCAAGGAAGTGTTAGTCCAGTGGAAAGATACAACTCCAACAGATGCTACTTGGGAACCAACTACCATTATGCAAAAATTTCCACACCTCAAGCCTTGAGGACAAGGCTGTTTTTAGGGGGGAGGACATGTTAGGGACCTAACCCTCACGTATGTAGAACAATATATTGGGATGTAATAAAGGTCAATATTAATAAGGCCTTGCAATAAAGTAGAATAAGTCGAATGTAAGAAGACCTAATAGAAGCTTCCGCTTCTAGAAGGATCTTCCTCTAGATGGTTCTTTTGATAGACATATTTCTTATAAATAGGAGTCGAGGGTATGAGAACCCTAGCTTGGATATTATTGTAATAGAGCTATGCTCGACTGGAGGTTGCCCCCTCAAAGAGGCAAGTGAACATTGCTCTTAGTAATCGAAGTGTTATTCTGTTATCATCTCAGTATTATTGTGGTGTTATTCTGATTATATTGTTGTTGGAACTCTATGAAGGAACACAATTGTAAAAATGATGTAAAAGCATGCTATTTTTTGTACCTATGTATATGATTGGATAGTATATGGGTGGATGCCTTTTTGTACCTATGTATATGACTGCCATTTTTTTTTATGAAGAAACTTTCAGAAATGGAAGTGACACTTCAAGACAATATATATTTTGGCTATTTCCAATAGCAAATATATATCTGTGAATGTAATTTTATACCTTTTTAATAAAATTACAAATTTTTTCCGTGGAAAAAAAAAGAAACATATGGATAAGCTACCCAGGACATGTATCTCGCAGTGTTGGAAATGAGGTCCTCTAAGACATAAAACATGTCAAGTCTCTTTGAGATTTCATTCCGATTAGTCCTTCCATTGCGCCACGTAGGAACCACATTAGTTGGTAAGATGTCAACTAGTTGGTTTTTTGTAAAAAGATCTTTAAAAATAGCCACCAATGGGTCCAAATGTGTCGAGTCACCCCAGACCTCCCCTGC
>JZKD02S1673164.1:147803-158193 GCA_000966675.3 Picea glauca
GGGGGGGGTCCGGAATCTCATGTACGCCGTTGATCTGGGCGCGCGGATGCATGCCGTCCAGATCTGTGCACTACTTACCACGGGCATATTTGCATCCCGATCTTAGGACAAGTGGGTTTTTAACCCATTATTTTGCCTTCCAGCCCCCTTACAAGAAATATCGCTAACACTCCGAGACAGGGTCAAAGCAAACTCACCAACGTTTTAGCATCAGACTGCTACCCTAAAAAACCCAAACTTCTTTAAGACTAAAAGAGAGTCTTCCAGGTTTCTAAAAATAAAGCCATACCAGCCTCTCAACAAAGACAGAAGTTCTGGAGAATACCCCAACAACGGAACCCAAGTATTCTGCATCCAGTTGGAGATAGGTCAAGTACACATGGACCGATATGATAGTCTCCCTATCAAGGCACAAAGTGCTAGGTTGCAGGATTCCTCAAGCCCTACATCCGCTCCCATAACCATCCTTCTCTTCGTCTTTTTGGGTTTCCACACTTTTTCTATGCGCCCAGTAAGACCTTGCTCTCTCAAGTAACTTCCCCCCCCCCCTATGGTTCAGTGATGGCCTACCAAGAGGGTCCTTTCTAGCCTTCGGAGAAGTCTGACCCACCTTCACTCTAGTATACTGATATCTAAGCTTAGTGCAGTTCCCAACATCCTTCACACCAGATAACAGACCAGAGACCGGACCTTCGTTTGTAAATGACGCAGGAGCCCGACAAATGTGGTGGTTATGCTCCGAGCAAGTGTTAAGTTGCGTAGGGAACTTCACTGAAGTCACATGAGGTAGTTTAATGCCAGACACAGGTGGAGGCTTAATGCTTGTACCCCCACTCAACTCATCCATCGAGGTGAATAAACCCGCTTTGTTCCAAAGCTCCTCGTCAACCGCACCCATGAGTGCACTGACCTCATGTTCCATTAGAAGCTTCCAATAACCAGTGTACGCCTGCCACCTAGGAGGTTAGTAAGCAACCATTGTAGGTAGTCTTCCCTGACCCGCATACATAGGCGGTTTGTAATAACAAAAGGATTAATGGCTGGAGTACTATGGAAGCAGGTCGATCACTTCATAGTGATTTGTGCCATTAAGGCCACTGTAGCGGAAAAGGCTAAAAATAACATAGAGTCTTCGATGGATAAGCAAAAGTCTATCTAGCAAATAGCAGAAAAAAGGCCCCACCTGGCCAAAAGGATCTAGAACAAGGAAAAAGACAGAGAGAGTATACACTGTTGCTACCAGCCCTGGCCACCTCTATACACCAGTCTGATAAGCATCAGTATAGTGAACCCCTAAGAAAATCTATGGAAACTAACACCCATCATCGATAGCCTAAAACTGGAAACCACCATTAAACCTGCAACTCTTCTCAAACGTTTCGAAAGTAGCAACTATCTAAAACAATTTTTGTTAGCGTCGATAAATTGTCATGTAGTTGCTAAGGCATGTTCCGTGCAGGTAGTGTACATGACAGATTATATTTGCAGCACAGATTTAAAGTTTACCGTAAGAAAGACTGAGTAAAATTATAAATTGTAGTTGTATGCTTAAGCTATGCGGAATTGAGCATAGTGTGAAAACAAATGGTTGAACTCTCGCAGTCGATTCGTGAAGAGCTTAGTCGAATGCACCTTGAAAAACTCCAACACGGCATGTTGATGTGTTTAAATTGGATGTGTGATAAGTACTAGAAAGAAATGGTTAAGGGACACAATATAATTTTAGAAAAAAAAACTGCAACACGACATGTTGATGTGTTCAATTTGGATGCGTGACAAGTACTAGAAAGAAATGGTTAACGGACATGATAAGTACTAGAAAGAAATGGTTAACCGACAGAGAGTACTGGATAGACGTATGGTTTTTTTTTGTTCAAGTATGATTTTGATTCATACGTGGAGAATTAAATGTCCCGTGAAAAAACTAAAGGAAATCTCATGACACATGTTCAAATTTTGATGTGTGATAACTACTAGAAAGAAATGGTTAATTATCATACAACATAATTGTAGAAGGTTTTACATGTTTCTTTTGGGAATTGTGATTTCAAATGATACGTGGAGAATTAAAATGTCACATTTACAAAAACAATAGGAATTAATAATAAGAAAATTAATTGAATGTATGTATTAAAAATAAATATTTACTTAGACGTTTTAGAGTGGATGGATGTATGAAAAGTTATAAATTTAAATTTGGTTATGATATAAAAGTATTTATTTGAAATAGTTTTTTAATAATGATCTATGTTTAATTTTGGTGTGTATATATATTTTTTTATGTGTGATTTGTTGGATGTGGATATTGATTTTGGGTCTTGTACCAATTATTAATGGTAGCATCTATGTGGAATATTCTTGATGTGGCATTTTAGTATATAATTTTAATAGTGTTAATGAAGTACCAACAATTTCATTCTTAGTTTAATTGTGGGATGGAGGGATTTGGTTATTTATATGTTAACCATCCATAAAAAGATGGGTTTTCATTTTAAACGAATATAATTACCACTTAAACATGAAGGTTGAGAGATTTGAAGTCTATACTTCTCTCTCGCAAAAGCAAAGCCTTTACCAACTAACAATGAATAATCTCCCCATACCCATGATGTTACCCATGCCACAAGCAAGAATCATAGTAATTGATATTTTGTTGACCAACATTAGTTATAATTTGACTCAAAACTGTGTTTGGTTTTAAATAAAGTTTTAAGAATGCTCAAATAAAAATTATTTCATTTTCTTCAATTATATTGGACAACAAGGTTTAAACCTTATTATCCCTTTAACGATGTGGTGGTTTGCAATGTCAAAGTGGGGTAATGACCAATGATTGATGCTTTGTGCAACAATATCTCCCAAGTTACTGCATTGTTAGGACTCATACTACTATATTTGCAGAGTTGGTTATGATCCACTATGGATAGGTGGTTCTTTTTGTTTTACCTATTATAGTGTTAATATTACAATCATTTTGGGGCAACAAGTGTGGGGGGAGTTCTTTATGACTCCGATGGAGCAGAGCAAATTTTCTTTGCTTGGGGCCTTGGTCATTCTGCTAACATTCAGAGGTGTTGCTAGCCCAAACTTCACAACCATATAGAACCACCGGGATCTCTAAAAGGCCAAAGAGAGTTTGCATAGTCTTCCAATCCCATAGCTCTGCTTTTGTGCACCTATTTTGAAAAGCATAGAACACTTTCCAACCTCCCAAAGTTCTTTTCTTTCTGCAACCTAAAGTTCTTTTCTTTTCATGTGAAACAAGGGTAATTAATGACACAATGAGGGTGCAACACCATGAATTGGACATTCAGAAGGGCAAACTCGCCTAGCTAGAGACCAAATTTCAGGAACATGATCAAAGGAATGATAAGGAGACAACAATAATTTTGAAAGCGATGAATAAATAGGTGCATCAAATTCACTTGCAACAATAGGAAAATCGAGAATTCTGAAAGGCTCTGATTCAACAAATTGCATTTCAACAATATCCAGTTTCCTCCCAAGGCTCCATGGCAATGCAAGAAGTGGAACAAGAGCTCCAACCCAAGCTAGAGCAGACAACAAAATCATAACAAGTGCAGGAAGTGGACATTACTCTCAAACTCAATTAGACAGGTTTTATGCTTTTTTTTTTCCACGGAAAAAATGCGTAATTCTATTCATCCGAAGAGAACCAAATTAAATTTTGTAGGTGCCTTAAGCACGACCCAATCATGGGTAAAGTGAGTAGAAAATAGAATCCCCAGAGGGTTGAAAAATGAGCTAATAATCCACTAATAAAATACAAAAACATGAACTGGGCATAATCCAAAATAAGTCAGAAAAAGACCCTTGAAGCACATGAACCCTGCCATGAAAAACACACCAGGAAAGCAAAAAAACCTGCCAAGATACAAGCCAGAAATGCAAACTCCAGAGAAGATCCTCGGACACTGGAAGGACCAGGTTAGAGTGGTATGAGGCTCCCACATCAAGAGAAATCTGAAAGCATCGGAGCCAGTGTAAACCCCATCAACACCAAAAAAGGAGAAAACTAGAAAGCCACACGCCCCCAATAAGGACCTCAAAGTGAAACCCAACAAACACCACATGCCTTGAGCGAGGACCTCAAAACCCTGGCCTTGAACCTCTTCTGAGATGAGGAAGAGAAAGGACGCCAACACCCACCAAAAAACTTGATCTAAGCATACATCAAACCCTGAACATCCAGCAAAACCCGAGAAAAACCCCAAATGACCGAAGCAAAAACACCAAGCGAATGACCGACTACAGAAGATCTGACTGAAGGTGAGGCCAAAACCCAGCCCCAGGGAAGGTGGCAAGAAAAAATATGGATCAACCAGATCCGTGCCCATCCAACCACGCAAAGCCAAGAAATAAACCTTCATGCACACAGAGGGTTGCAGGAAACAAAGGTTCCCCTGGAGGATGGAGAAGAAGAAGATCTGACCACCAAAAACGAAGTAGAAACCAACGAACTAGATACACCTTCGAGCAAACAACAAAAAAAACATGGAAGAAAACAACTGCAACAACACGAAAAGAAAACGAAGAACGGATCCACCTCCACCACGACGCGATCCAATAAAGAAGCAGGGTCGAGGATGCTGAGATAACCCAAAGCAGCCCGTGATAGAGAGAGCCCAAAAACACATCATGCAGTGGCTAGGAAGTTGCAAATCTGGGCTGTGACAAAAGCTACAGTTCGAGATGGGGCTAGGAGAACCCTAGTGTTGTGGGTGGGAAATACCTTCTACGGACTAGCACTAAGGGTTTTATCATGCATGCAGAAATGACCTAAAGATTCTTACTTTTTACTATCATCCCATGCCTAAACCCCATTACTCATATGTAAATACAAGGCTCAAGAGATTAAGTTGACATACCTTATTTTTCGTGTTGATGTCGATCCCTTTTCGTGCTTGGCCGTTCTTTGACTGCAACTCTCCTCCCAATGTTGACCTGCATTCACTAAAGACAAACAAAGAACTCCACATGCATTTGATCTATGAACTAACGGGTTATAGATTTAATCAATCATACAATCAATATTCCAATAATGACAATCTCATATGGCGGGACAGAAAAAACAATTCTTTTATTAACTTCACAATGATACCTTACAATGATAAAATCGACTACGGCTCCTTGATCATGGTCATGGGCTCTTCTTCCACTGTCTTCCAACTGCTTTGCTCTATACTTCTCTTTGCACAAGGATTGCTAAAGGTTTGGACAAAGGGAATGCTTAATCGGGTATAGTTTCTTTACTATGATTCTCCTCCTTTCAAATGGGACCCCTAACCCTTCTTTTATAGGCTAGAAGAAGCTAGGTATTTGGTCGAGTGACCGACCATGCATGGTCGAAAGGTTTAGTTAACTTACCCAAAGCTGTGTGTTTCATCAACAACTTTCCTTTTTTCGTGCTTTTGTAGGTACACGCGGGCTGTCTTGGGGCAACTAGCGTGTACATGCATGCAATAATGGAGTAGGGTGCGTGGGTCTTTATAAAAGGGGTTTTTAAGAAGAGGTGTTCAACAATGTTTTGGCAAAGAAGGAATCTGAGATGGCCTGATGCCAGGTAGGCACGTTTGGTGCAAATTAGGGTTATAACAAATTTCCCCTAATGTGTGAGGTCAGAAGAGCATCTGATGGCCGAAATACATTAACAATCTTCACCGATCTTCTAAACAAGTGAGCCCAAGGACCAAAAATCGGGAGGTGCCTTTTGCAAAATAATAATTGTCTCACCGAGGCGGGCACACCCATGCTCGGGATGAAATAAAATCATGGCTACCAATCAAATACACTATAGATCCATGTCATATAAATATATAAAGTGTAGCCGCGGGCAATACACAGTGGAGCTACATCTCGAAATCAAAAAGATATACATGTAGAGTATCCATCTTCTAGAAGCTGATAAGGCCTGATGGCTAGAGATGAGGTCTTCAGAGCTTGAGAAACAACTTCAAAATCTTCAAAAATCGGGTAGGAGTGTAATATGAGTGTACGACTTCACTACCCATAGGTCTTCGATGGGTCGTCAGTCATGGTCTCGAGAATCTTGATTATCAGCCTGAAGGCTTCGTTGATTTTGAACAAAGACTTGATTAGACTTTCGGGATGGCCGAGCATGAGGGCAAGAGACAAACTGCAGAGGGGCCGACTTAGGCTTGGTAAAAACTTCCCTTGGAAAATAGCACGACAAATGATGAGACTCAGGTAGCATGGCATTAACATAAGTTTACGAGGCAGGAGGCAATGCAAACTCTCCATATGTTTGGAAGAATAACCAAACGAAGGAGGACACAACTCAATGTAGTGGGAACAACTTCTTAAGATCATATTAAATCCGAGGGTTTGACGAAAAAACAAACAGATGTGCTTTATCCAAGGGCAACTCATTGTGTTTCCAATAAAAAGAAAATACTTTTCCCTTCCTCTTTTTGGGGTATATTTGATTTTTTTGTCTTTTTTAATAATTTTGGAAAAAGAATAAAAGAATGTTACGTTACAAAGAAGGAATGAGTGTCACAAACATACAAGTTCGAGGCGCAAGGACAAGACTGATGTTCAAATAAAGGACACTCGGGAAAAAATCCCTCCTGAGACCAAAGGTGTCAAGACGCAGAGGCAAAGTGCTACAGGGCTTGCATATAAGGCATGCTTCAGATGGTTCAATTGAGAGCAACATGGAACTGACATTAGACCAAAGACGCACGTATGCAAATGCGGTTAACAAAACACACAATGGTAATGTCCTTCGATGTAATTTTAACGAACCCAGAGAAGGTAATCTCGACAGTTTTTCGTATTTAGAGAGTTTGAAAAAATGTAAAGGAGACTCCACTGTGGTACCTTTTTCAAAGGTAGTCTAGTCGGTTCAAAAAAGGGGTAAATTAGCACCGAAAAGATGTCTATTCAAAACCATTTTAACGAGTGTGATCAAGACAAGATCACTGGACATTTTTTTCATTTTTAAGGAGTCTAAAAAAAGCTTAACTATGGACTTCGTCAGGAATGTTCTTTTGGACGATTTTAACGAGTGTGAAAGAATAAGGTCACTCGATGATCTTTTCAATTTTAGGGAGTCTGAAAAGAGCTTAACTATGGACTCCGTGGGGGTTCCTTTTTCGTACATTTAGTCCCTCAGGCCTGAAAAATGGTTAAAATTGTACCTGGGGGTACTCTTCCAGAGATTCGAGGCCTCTAGAGTATACCTTTGTTCGTACAGTTGACCATCCGGACCGAAAAAGGGGTAAACTATCGCTGGATAAACTTGACTTCAAATGTCAGTTTAACGAGCGTGAAAGGCCACAAGATCGCTCGAAATTCTTTTCATGTTTAGAGGGTCTGAAAAGGGCTTAAAAGAAGACCCGTGGGGGCTATGACTCGTGTATGAAACTGGTTCAGGTAGAACCCATTGCCAGGCTTAGACCAAGAGTCTCTTCGATAGTCAACTTCGAAAGTCTCCCAAAAGAGAAGAAAACACAAACCACGGTGTAAATCCCCCTTCGGTGTAGAAACCGTAGTCATGGCTTCAAGGATAGCTTCATCTGAAGGCAATTCAAAATCCAAGAAATCATGCAAGAGAGGGTTGACGGTCCCAAAGGGTGAAGTAAACTGACCATATTCCATATGATGATGGAGGCTCTGGCTAGGACTGGTGGATTCTATCAATGAAGAATCACAAGCACAAGGGCTTGAGGATCTACAAACAATGAGATCAGACTCAAAAGGAGACTCAAGATTACTTGGACCAAGAGGGGGAAGCAAGGGCTCCCATGCCCCTACTGGGTAAACCAAAGGATCAATTGTTGAGACCAAGACTCGAGAAGGCAAACATGATTTCACAGGTTCCTGCTTAGAAGCAATTGAACATCGAGGATAAGATGCCACATAATTAACCCGTGGCGGGGTAGAGTCTACACGAATGCTAGGAACATATAAAGGGGTAGTCTGAAATAATGTTGAATTAGAATGGTGATTATTAGATGCCAGCTGGTCAATAGTGACAATGCTTCCATTGTGGGGGAAATGCATCACCTGGAAGAGCGTAGACACCACAGGATTCATAGCATATACATAATCATGCCGGAGAAGCATATTGAAATCTAACGAGCCTTGCACCACTATAAGATCGACACGGACAATCTTCCCACCTAATGAGATAGGCAATTGAGGAAGAACCCCCAAATATTCACTAGGACCTCTGTCAAAAGCCAATAGTTCATGCGAAGAAGACACAAGCTTGGAAGATCCCAAGACTTTCCAAACCGAGGAGGATAAAATACTTGCAGAGGATCCTTCATCCACAATACATCGATAAATGTTTGTTGAATTAACTTCAACCCTTATTTGAAAGGGTGTGGAGGAAGGAAGACGAGCCTCAACAAGGTCATTCCAATCAAAGGAAGCCATCCTAGGGCTTGGAGGGGGTGTGCTTGGAATGAGCGGAATGCCCCCTTGTTCTGGAAGTACTGAACCAAAAATGCTAAAAACATAGTCAGTAGACATGTCACTCCCCAAAAGAAGAGTGGGATCATCCGATGAATGCATCGACATGACCACTTTCACAACCAATGGATGAATAGGCTATGAGACTACATGGTATAAAGGCACCTCACCCCCCAAAAGAGGAGTGGGAGCAGCCGATGACTGCATCGACATGACCACTTTCACAACCCATGGCTGAATAGGCTACGAGACTACATGGTCTAAAGGCACCTCACCCCCCAAAAGAGGAGTTGGATTAACCGATGACTGCATCGGCATGACCAATTTCTCAACCAATGGTTGAATAGGCCGAGAGATTACAAGTTCTAAAGGCACCTCACCGCCCAAAAGAGGAGTTGTATCAGCCGATGACTGCATCAACGTGACCACTTTCTCAACCAATGGTTGAATAGACTGCGAGGAAACCTCAAAAGACTCAGAATCAGAGGAGCTTGCAGACAGGGACCACAATCTTTGTACCTCTGGAATGCCAGGGCATAGATGAGTAAGGTGATGTCCCTTGCAAAGCTTACAAGGGAACTTAGGTTTACGTCCTATCCGTCTAGCTTTCTCAACAAAATCGATGCCCCCAGCATGACTAGCAGTGGTTGGTTGCACATCTCCAAGATGACTTGCCAAGGTTAGTGATGGGTCGATAACATGACTTGCAGAGGCTACAGACCTATTACCAGTATGACTAGCAGTGACTGAACTTTTTCCCCCGGCATGACTTGCAGAGGGTGGGTGTGTGCCCCCAACATAACTTGCAGAGGCTGGGTGTTGGTCTTCAACGTGACTTGTAGAGGTTGTCGACCTATCTCCAACATGACTCGCAGAGGTTGGTGATTTATTCTTCTTATTATTCCTCTTTCTATTTCGTTTAGACTTTCGGTTACTAGTAACTGTACTTTCACTCGAGGCGGAAGAAGGAGGAGGAGAAGACTTTGCTGATGAAGAAACACCAGCAAGGTGCCCACGACATAAAGTTATTAACTGAGAAGTGTCAAGAGTATTTGGGACATTTGGAATGGTACCCAACCAAACCGGTAATCCCACATTCAACCCAGGAATGTACAAAGTGGCCATCAAAGGGACGCCCACATTTCCGAAGAAAGGAAAAGCACAAGAATCCCCTTGCGAAGGGGTTCCTTGGTTGGTATCATCGAGAACTTTAGCCATGAATATCTTATGCACAGGTTCTCCCTTTGTGAGATCGTTCAAGTCTGTAAAAGTCTCCCACACTAACTCTGAAGAACTAGTGTTATCAAAACAACGCCTATAAAGAGGCGGCTCCACGTTTCTAAGCGAAAGACTGAAAAAGTCCTCTCAACCGGTGGAGTGGGCAGTCTACCACCTTAGGTCAGAGACCCAAAGCCACAACTGACTAACTCACTATGGAAAACTAGGGAGCACAGAGCACACACTAAAAGTTCCTAAAGGAAAATCAAGCAAACGACTAACTAGTTGGAAGAACAATTACACCAACCAACACTAGAGCAACTTACCGGTGCAAGTGCAACTCGAATACGGAAGCACCCTCCGGGTATTCTCTGCAAAGTGTGGCCCGATGTTTGTCCTAGGTACCACAATATACCCCCATAGTCACCTGTGTATGTCACTAGAAAGATAGGCAACTAGGTTGCCAGCGCGCGAACAGTCACCAGGCGGGTACAATTGACAATCGGGTAGACCACAATGAGCAGGGTATCAAGCCCGAAACCTGCCAAGGGTATCGAAAGCAAGTGGTCCGGAAGACAACTGAGGACCTCGAATGGATTCGAGACCCACGAAGCTCCGTGGCAAATGCAATCGACGGAATCCCAAGACAAGCCCTCTATATGTGTTCTCCACTACAATTGGTCCGACTTTGGAGGGGTTATCTCCGCTA
>JZKD02S1673164.1:207870-219535 GCA_000966675.3 Picea glauca
TGATTTACAGTTTCTAAGAGCACTGGCTCATTTAACTATTTGATAAGCAACCTTTCCATCGAGTTATTGTGGTATCCCATCGATCCATTTGCTAAAAAGGTATTGAATTCTTAAGTTACCAGGCATACTTAGTCTACAACCCTAAGTAGTTCCCTGGAGTGATAACACAAGGGAGAAACAACATACAAGAATAGTACTCTCTATAATAATAAAGCAATAGCAAGAGCAATTGTCACAGTGGCTCCTTTAGAGTTATCACCTGTGACCTGCCTACAACAAGGGTTAAAATTAATAAATACAATACTGAGAACAACACTCTTCTAGTGTTGTTATCAATCATTCCTCCATGGTAACTTGGAGACAAAAAGGGAAGATTCTCCTGGAAGAGATGTTAGTTATATCTGCTAAATGTTTACAATAAGCACTTATCTCAATATGCTCACATGCTTCCAAGTATGATATCTCAATTATTAGGTAGTTATCAAACTTGACATGTGCAAGTTTGAATCTTATCAACTTAATCAATCAAACCTGGAACCTGGAGTCTTTGTTCTCAAGAATGAGTGTTGTTGCTTTTCCTCTGAATCTCCTACACTCAAGATGATACGTGTTTTCTTCAACTTGTCCTCTGTATTAAGACACCATGCTATCTTGACAAAAATCTGAGTTAGAGAATAAACTCTATAATTTCAGCTTTTAATCAATTTAATACCTTAACTTTGATCAATGGTTAGTATGAAGGTCATAACTTCATCATACAACCTAGATGTTTCAGAATTCATAATGTCATAACAAATAGATGCATATCACAATAATCAAGTGTGGGGTGCATTATTCCTTTGAATGTGATGGATCTGAGATCCTTCTGGATCTATGATTGTCAATAGATCCTTTCTCCGGCAAGTGCCCTTTTAGAATAACAATACATTTTAACCAGATATAAGTACATACCACTGACAATATATTGCTAAGGTAAGGTGCACTAGGACAATAAAACAACAATCCCAATACTTCACAAAAACTTTTACTGCAACTGGTGCTGGCACTGCAACTAGTGTTGCAAATGGCATGAAGGAACTGGCACTGCGACTGCAACTGATAATTCAACTGTAACTGGTACTACAACTGTAACTAGTGTTACAACTGCAACTAGTACTGCAACTTAGTGTTTTATGGAAACCCTAATTTTTCAACTTTCAAATTTTGGAATTCTGATCCAGGGACTAGATGCGCTAGGTTGAGGGGAGTAGGATGGAGCAGTCTTATTTCAAAAAATCTAAAGTTTACCTCTTAAAATTGGACCAGCGCAAATCTGGACTGGTACTTCTGGTACTGGTTCTAGGTTTCCTAGTTTTCTGTTACCAGTAAAAACTAGGGTTTCACTTTTCAGAGGCTCTGGCCACTGAAAATATTCTCTCAAGCTGCGAATGAGTTCGCTAGGCTAGGGTGCACTTCCCTAGATGTTTTTTAGGCAAAAATTCCATTTAAAAAAAAACCCTAATTTTCTTGTACGACAACTATGATGTTTTTGGTTACATAGTGAAAGATGCTCTACTCAGTTTAGCTCTGATACCATATTAAATTTAGAGTTGTTATTAAGTGATTTTCAATTTACTAGACAATAATAGCATATGCAGGATCATTGAGAGAAAAACAATCACAAGGTACACAACATTTTATCCTGGGAAACCCTCATGGGGGAGAAAACCTAACAAAAACTTCCTTAATATAGATTGCCAATACAATGACAAGATAATAAACCAAACACTAGAGAATATCCAAGACTGAGCAATGTGCCTCTCTCTCCTTCTTCCTTCAAACTGCAACTTCCTTCAAACTTGCACTAGATGAGTGAATTGAGTGTGTGTATGAATGAGGCGCTAGCCTCTCTTATTTATACTATCTGAGGAGCGCTAGGGTTGTGTCTCTTCATTAGGCAGGGCCAAATTCTCCAACTAGTAGCTAAAACCACTTTAATTAGCCCTGGGGACCGAATTCTCAATTAACATCGTTTAATTAGGTTTTGACCAATCCACAAAAGGGGATTTGGTCTTATACAAAGCCCGACATGATCAATCCAAAAAAGGGGATTGATCTATATGACAATAACTCAATTATAATTAGAATATTCTTCGTAGTTACAATATTTCAACAATGAGGAGGCACAACAGATGTTGAGAAGAGTAGCACAACAGGTCTTGGGGAGTATGTTGATGAGGTTGACCTTAGCAGCAGGAGTTATGAGGTGACACTTCAACACGATAGAGGTGTTGATTCACATGAGTCATAACACTTGGTAGGACAGTTGAAGGTTAGAGATGATATGATCGTGGTGGCCACAAGGCATCTTGATGATACACATTCATTGGTGGCAAGATATTGTTGGAGATCTGCGGTGACACAAGATAGTCCAGGTGGAGAGTTTTCCATTGAGGACTTTTAGACACTTAAAGTGAGAGTGACAGTGATGAATACCAACTACCAACATCTCCTTATGGATAAAGATTACCTTATGAAGATTGGTGAGATGTACCATGGGGTGTTGGAGGAGAAGGAGAATGAGGTGGATTGACTCACTCATGAGTTGGTGTGCGCACAAGAATTCTTGAAGAGCACACAAATATCCCTTCGAGAATCAGAGTCCAGAGTAGAGCATCTCCTTGAGGAGTCTAGTCGGGTATCCAGTACATCCATCTCAGTTGAGATTCAGTCATATGTTTCAACTATGTCACTAGAGGATGTTGGTGACACGAAGGGTTTGCAGGCGTTTGTAGAGAGATATGACCCAAAATCTTTTGATTATGCACATGTTTTGTAGTATGATGATCATAAGCTTGTTATTTTGGAGAGCCCATTGAAGGATTGAGTCATGATCATTGCTGAGAAAATTTAGCAGATACCTTGTGGATTGATCAACAAGGAAGTATATGCGTCAAGGGATTGTGGGGATAGGTATATTACATGTGAGGACACATCCATTTGGGACCCAAGTTCAGCTGACACTAGTGTAGTGATAGATATAGTGGCACATACATTATACAAACTGATATGCATCGATATACAACAATATGCCATGGTGTGCAGTGGTGTGCAGTGATATACAATGTTATGCAGAGGGGTACAATGGTACAAAGTGGGAGACAATGTATTTCAGGGGAGAGTTATACTCTCACTTGATGGATCATGGTTGGTCTAGAGGAGGAATATCCCTTCTTTTGCGGTAGTACATGGACTCTATAGGCCACACTATTAGCAACACTAGTGTTTGTGGTTGTGGAGGGAGTATGGTTGACCAACTGTGTGAGGTGACGCCTTTGGAGGCATGCGATGGCATGGGGGTAGCATGGATCATGGGTGGCTATTCATATAGTCCCTTAGCACATAGAGATGAGCTCCATGGAGCGGTAAACTCCTCGACGATTGATCTTCGACAGGAACATCACCAGGGCTGGGTCAGTGAGCAGGATGGTCAAGGGAATATTCTTAGGTATCCTTATTAGTTTTTGGTCATGCCCTTGGGAATGACCAACACACCTACCACTTACCAGATTTTCCTACAAATGTAGAGGTTTTTGTTACTATTCTTTGATGCTCTCACTATCTACATCAGGACATGGGTAGATTCTGTGAGAAAGTTGGATGAGACATGGGGCACTATAGACAAGACATGGAGTTCTTATTTAGGGAATGTGGTTAGTGCACAGGATGATAAGGATAGATTGAGGTGTGACATGATCCACTATATAGGTGACACATATGTAGTGCTTGAGGCCACACTTGAGGAGATGATCATGAGGGTGATGCATGATACACCTTCAGTAGGAATTTCTGGGGACTTGTATGAGCATGAGGTAGCACATATGGCAGAGCTACTTTACAGGAAGGTGTCTAGACTCCAGGCATTGTTAGAGTATATTATCAGGAGTAGGGGTGGCAAGTTTCCCTGTGTGGTTTGGCAGGAGCATGGCATATTAGCATGCATGGAGTTGATTCCTAGTATCTGGTGTCCACCAATTGATTACATATAGAGATTAGTGATGAGGCTCATCTGGATTCCGCTAGTGATCAATTTAGTACCAAAGCAGGCAACAAGCCTTGAGAGTGGTAGAATTCCAATTTGGTAGTGGGATCCAGGAATTCATCTAAGCGATAGATTGCTCTAGATGATGATTATCGACAGAGTTGTGACAGTGATGGGTCTACTTGATTTTTTGGATGATAGTAGAGGGGAAGTGGAGACTTACTCTATATGGCAAGATAGACCTTATTTTCCAATACCCAAGATCAAGGCTAGAAATGGTTTTGCAGCCTTAGACTTCACTGAACTGCATTTGCAGGGGATGATTCAAGATAGCGTTTCCAGTGCCTTCAATGATTTCAGCTAGGGGTTCCAAGAGAGGAGGATGCAGACTATGAATATTGGTCCGACAGTGATGATCAGAGTGGCGTAGTGTCAGCATGGTGGTTCCTTCCTAGGATTAGTTTGGGACCCTGGGATTACATTGTTTGATAGTTTATCTACTGTTAGACATGAGAGAGCTAGTTCTTATTTACAGTAGTTTCCTCTTGGGATTTCATGGGTTGACAGTTGGGCAAATGGTACAGATGGAAGAGTCAGCCATTACTTTCAGGAGCTTATACATACTAAGCATTGGATTGGTGTCTTAGGTGGGATATTCTATGAGGGGTGGATTGAGTATTTGCAGTATTTGATTGCTCTACTTACTAATAGTATTTAGGAGGCTGCTTGTGCTAGTACCTTGCAGGAAAACTCTTTGAGCAAGGGGTGCTTCACTTCTTCTAGATTGGTTTGGGACCCAGGGATCACTCTCAGTTTCAGTTTGGTGCAACTTGTTGATCGCATGCTTGAGGTGGCATTGTTTGAGAACAAGCAATCTCTGGGAAGGGATGACTGCAATGTCCCCATTTTCAGATTCCCTTATTATGCAATTAGAGTTACTTTAGGAGGGTTGAGTCAGCGAGGTCATCAATGATCCCATGAGGTTTGGAGGAGTTTTGTGGGGTCCAACTCAGTTTATTTATCATTATTCATCATTAGGATCATTTCAAAACAACTTATTCTTGGTTCAGTGGCATTCCAACGATTTCCATAATTTGGGGTTATTATTGAGCATATTTTATTTAATTACACTTAAGGTACTATTTGGATCTTGTTTCTTAGAGAAATACCTTAGTGTAATAGTTCATTGGAACCAGGGCAAAAATATCTACAAGATAGAATGATGAAAAGTAACTTTCAGTGGCCGGAGAAGTCAGAAAGGCAGATTCATCACTTTTTGGAGTAAAAAGGTTCATTAAATCAATAAAGTGATTTAATAAAAATATTAAAGATGAATAAAAAGTCACTTGAGGATAAAAAGGTGAAAATGGGTATAAAAGAGAGATAGGAGCTCATATTGTCTCATTATGTTGATGATCATTTTCACTTGCATCTTTGAGCTATGGTAGCTTAAATGTTTTGAGGGTTTTGAGTAAACAAACCCTAGAGATCAACAAGGAGGTGAAAGATTCCTTTGTTCCTTATCCAAGCTTGACCAAGGTGGTGAAATATTCCACCCTCGTAATTATATTCCAGTTCAGTTCCAGTCATTGCATCTTTGGTGAAGATGGGTGCATCTGTTGAGGGTTTTCTGCAGAGAGGGCACACTATTCAACTAAGGAAAATTTGATTTGGCTATTTGGAGTGAGATGTGAAGCATTCTTTCTTGGGGTTGTGTTTAACATATAGAGGGCACCTTTCATTGGCATTTTGGAGGGCCTTTATTCTCTATATTTATTTATTAACGAAGTTGGGCGAAATTTCTGAAGAAGGGCGCCCTAAGGGTTTGGTATCTTGTGGTTAAGGAGAAATTTTGTCATATACAGCAAGGGGTTCTTCACAAATGAGTTATCCATCACCAGATCTACAAGTTTGTAGTTATTTCATAAAGATTTTACTTTACATTTATTGTGCATATTTCAGCAGGGCGTGAGCAACAAGGAGGGCACATTTCTTGGTATGGGAATTGTGGATTTAGCATGATATAACATCTCTTTTGGGCAGCCATCATTATGGGATCATAAAGGAGGATCATTGACGTTATTTCCTTGCCTTTGGAGCCATTATAGGCCAATAAAGTGGTTGTTGTATTGCTTATATCAGATCTGGAAGTTACTACCATTGGACAACCATTATAATAAATAAACAAGCAAGTATTGTGTGGAGGTATTTGTGCTTTTGTTGTGTATTACATGTAATTTAATCTTATGTTTATTCTAGTCTATGTTCCACTTGAATTCATGTTGTTTTATACAAGTTAAACTCAAAAACATGGATGGAAATGCAAGCTACAACCATGCATGAAAACTATTTGACATAATGCCTCAATGAGAAAAACTGTCATATACGTAACAACAAGCAAATAATCATAACAAAAGACACTTTTGGGGTTCGAAGGAAGTTGGAACTCATCCCATTATCATTCCAAACACATCAATAATCCACCCCGAGAGTTGGTACAACAAGAGAGTTGATTTTCTCAAGAACTTTGAGCAAACACTTTAAGTGTTTGACGAAAGTTATCAACTAGTTAATTCTAATTTTTATATCAGATTTGGTTGGGGATATTACAAGGAGAGAGCACAACAACAATAAGGCATTCAAAAGAAATTGGACCTTGTAGACAATAAATTTGAGGCAGTTTGCAAGGCAGACTTGGATATAAAGATCATTGTTTATAGTCCCCCAAATTCCTAGGATGTTCCTATAAATATTACTGGCCAAGTTCAAACTTCAGAGGACTTGACATCCAATCCCATCAAGTTGGATGAGGACCTAGAAGGTCCTGTGGACACACAACACTGGTAGTACCTTTTATTGGCTTTATAAGGCTAGCTTTTATGTCTTTTTCTAATAGGGTTACACGGAACAACACTGCACTTTTTAGATTTATGTTACATGTTCTCTTTTGTGCTTTTAATTAGTTATGCCAAGTTACAATAGGCAACCAATGACTCTGTATTACTCTTAACATCATTTTGAATCAAACTCTATGTCTTTTTTGAATTGTTGTGAACCTAGTTTCCCAAGTGACAAGTCACAAACAATCTTGTATATACTCTTTACTATGACATGTTAATATAAAGCTAGCTAGTTTTAAAATATAAACCAAAAAAATTCAAAATTATTTGAAAAATCTAAAGATATGTAAATAAACTACCAAACAACCAAGTTTAACCTATTAAAACCATAGTTAAAAAAAAAAACATCCATAGTTTCAATAAAGTGATTGTTGAATGTTGAGAACATTCCAACAATGAGGAGATTGGCTAGTAACCAAGAGAATATCAAAATCAATTTACGAAAAGTGTAAATAATACCATACTCATTACACCAAGTTGGTAGCATGAATGAACCAAAGAGTCGAAGTTCAGTTGACTTATTCTCGAAACTTTGACATTTTTTTTGCAAAAAACCTACATTGGTTCATTTGGAATGGTGGTGTTTGTGCCCCCATCTTTTTTATTACAATGGCGTTGTCTAACTGTTCTACGTTTTTGCCTTTTTCGCCAGAATTTGACAACATAAATATGCATGAAATTACAATTTTATGTTGTTTAAATTACATTTATGAATCTGGAAATGGATTCAACATGCTGAAAAACCCCAAGGCACTCAGATTATATAGAATTAACCACTCAAGTCTGCAAATCCAACAAATTCTCTCCGAATTTCGAACAAAATTAAACGGAAAATATCGCCAGAAAAGAACAAAAACATAGAACAATTTGACTATGACTATTACAATTAGAGCTTGTAAACCAAGATGACTCTTTTGGACAAATAACCTACAAAGGCTTGTCTTTGAGACACATGGATGAAACTATATCACCATGCGAGCCCATAAATGTCCATATAAATGTTCCTCCCATGTGACCAAGGAAATATATCCATATCAATGTGTAGTTATTGTTAGGTATTTTTGGACGATGAAACCTTGTTGTTTTACTTCGTTTTGTTTACTATGCAAAGTCTAAGAACAATATTGTTTAGGATCCCGACAATGACATTATCACTACATTTTGTAATTGTTGAGTATTTCTCAATATATGGAGAGAGTATTGATTATGAGATGCAATGTAATTCACTAATACTTATTGGATCAGATCATGAATGAGCCCTTGGAATTGTAAACGAGAATCTAAACATAGATTTAAATGTTTATTTTTTATTTTATATTAATAAATTATAGGATTTCACATAGAAATATAAATATATTAAAAAAATTGAAAGTGTTTTTTATATTGAACAATTATCAAATTTCCTTTGGTTGTAATTGCAGATGTAATGAACATGAACATCATACTAAGTGCAAAATAAATTGTGAACTATGAGACCTTGTTGATTTAATTAGTTTTGTTTACAATCCAAAATCTAAGAACAATATTATTTATGATACAAACATTGGCATTATTACTATTCCCTATTTGTTTGGTATTTTTTAAAATATGGACAGACTGCTTTTACGAGATGAAGTGCATCACTAACACTCATTACATCAAATCATGGATGAAATCTTGGCACTAGGAACATAAATAGCGATTTAAATATTTTTTATTTATTTATAATAAGAAATTATTGAATTTATATAGTAATACAATTAATTAAAAAAAATTGTATATTGAGGTATTATTTGTATTAAAAAATGATCAAATTTCTATTGCAGATATAATTGACATGAACATAATTATATTAAGTGCAAAAGAAATTTGTTAGGGGAAGGTGACTAATGGAGAAGAAATGTGCAAAGACAAGTTCAAAAAAGCACGTAGAGAGATAGATCGTCACATACCCACTACCTAAATCGTATTTTTTTCCGGTTTTTTGCCGAATCAGAAGCCCTAAATATCCATGGAGGCCCAGCGTAAGCTGGCCCTTTCTCTCTCTCTCCGTTCCCATGTGATCGCGGGTCACGATCACAGTCCAAATAAACACAGTGTATTTTTTATTTCACGTCTTGGTGGTACGGTAATGTTAAACCGTTCGGCTCTACAACCACCGAACCCCGACAGGGCTAGCGACCGACCAATAGGAACAGGCCCCGTCGCACAGTTAAGTAGAATACAGGTGGTAGAGGGGGAAGTGCATCACGGTAGTCAATAGGACGGGAGGGGGCCGCACTTCACACGCCACACTATTCTGGACCACCCCCATTAAAGATAGAATGGCAAGGGGGGTCTGGAATCCACCTGAGCATCATTGATCACGATGAATTAATCTCAACCGTTCGAGAGTTGTGCGTCCAATTCCGGGCACCCCCCTCCATTAAAGGTAGAATGGCAAGGGGGCTCTGGAATGCATCCTCAACCGTAGATCTGGGCGTGTGGACTCTGACCATCCAGATCTGCTCGTCACTTATCTAATTGCGCATTCACGCCCCAGCTTAAAGCCGACATCTCTTCCTCACATCGGACGATCGTTACAGACCCTGAATTCCCTGAAGGAATCTCGTCCGTTCATCGGGAATTAGCCACATGCTATCGTCTCGTCATTATGGGTCGGGATTTGTCAAGGCAAGAGCCTGAGTTTTTGTCAACAGAACTCCCGAATCCCCGTTCCCTGATTTACCGAAATGGGTAATCTCTCAACACATCACCTCCTTAAATCGGACGATCCACAACTAATCCGGGGTTTTCACCCAGGAAAGTCCCGATCCCTTGTCGCCAGGACTTTCGATCTCACGATTCCCGATTTCCCGAAATAGGAGATCTCACGACGCGTGGCCTCCATTGATCGGACGACGCAGATCTATCCCGGGGTTTTCACCATGGAAAATCCCGAGCTCTTGTCAACATGAATCCCAATTCTGCAATTTCTGATTTCCCAAAATGGGAGATCTCACGACGCGTGGCCTCCGTTGATTGGACGACGTAGATCTATCCTGGGGTTTTCACCATGGAAAATCCTGAGCTCTTGTCAACAGGAATCCCGATTCCGCGATTCCCGATTTCCTGAAATGGGATATCTTACGACACGTGGCCTCCATCAATCGGACGACTTAGATTTATTCTGGGGTTTTTCGCCCCTATACACTGGGGTATTAACCCTTGGGTAACTCCTGACAGATCCAACGATTGTCGAGTTTTTCCGTCGAGATCTGATGGCTAGGACAGATTCCCTACTTGTGGGCTCTACCACGGCTTCCTGGACGTGGAAAAATCAACGGTCCGGATGTTCTCATGGACCTTGGGGATCTATGATCCTGATTTCTTCGCTACCCATGAAGACACAGAGAAACCAAGTGGTAAGGCATTTAACACCCTACTTTCTCCTACCAAATCTAACGATCATGAGTGACCACTGATTTCCCGATGGAATCTTGTCCATCGATCAATACCTGTCAAGGTTAAGGTACTCAACACTCCATCTTCTCCTTCCGATCTGACGGTCGTGAGAGACCACAGATCTCCCGACGGAATCTCATCCGTCGATTTGATAATTATCAGGGATTTCTTAAGGCCTTGCGCCTTCACATCCTCCTTCCAAGTTCTTGATGGCTTTTCCAAGAAGAGTATCTCTATGGGGAGGTTCACCCAGGGCACTATCTGAGGTAGATAAGGGTATCTTTCTCTCAAGGACCAGACATGAAGTCTGAATTAGATTAGTATGCATATAAACAACAATTTAAGAGAACATAAGCCATACATAGTCTTTCCATCTAAACATACAACTATCAGTACTGATCGAGACACCATACAGACATCCTTATAATGAAATCATTCACAGTTTCACAGCTTATGACCATAAATGTCAGAATACATACATATATATATATATATATTTCAAGATGCCAAAGGAAAAACACTTATCAGAAATAACACTAGGGGTTATGCATTTGCTGAGAGAGGTGCTCGTTTCCACCCAACCGTAGGCGTAGTGACTCCCAACGGATTTACCACTAGCCACCCCCGAGCTGAGACCACGATGCTGTGAGATGACGTCCCTGCTTGCCAGTGACTAGGAGCGAAGGTTGCAATCCTTCCTCTCTGCTATCACTCACTCTGCATATCGCCAGAGTTCTCCCCTCGAGTCCCCCCTCCAATCCCTTCTACCCCACGCCTTATCCTCTTGCGAGGTTGCATGTGGCATGATTACCCTCGCGCTGGTCAGGTCTGTCGGCTCTACGGATGGGCGGTTCACCTCCCATCCCTCATTAAACCATCTACCTACTAGCCTGTGAGACATTTAATTCAGGGCCAGCGAGTTGCTTTTGGTTCTCTGGGCCAGTGGAGTCCAAATACGGTATTAATCCTCGGTGGAAGTTAACGCCACCTTTCCAGGTGCCTTCCACCGCCATCTTGGTCTCTTTTCAACACATCCCCTCTCAGCAGTTCTGCAATATAAATTCATAATGTTATTTACATTCATCGACCTTCTTCATAAGGTCCATTCACATTTTCATCATGCTTTAGCATGGTAATTCCTATATTAGGATTAATTACAAATTTGGGGGAAACAAGGTGTTACAATTCCCTCCCCCTTAAAGGAACACCATTGCAAGATACCAGATATATAAAATATGCAGAACAGAAACGAAATGCTAGAAATAACAGAATAACAGTGAAATATCCAGCATAATCTTCACAATACACAGAAATGATATAC
>JZKD02S1673164.1:249491-273919 GCA_000966675.3 Picea glauca
GAAGATATTAAAGGATTAATTTTATTTGTATTCATTCAAGTTAAATAAATAAAAGAATGATATTTTATCTACTTCATACAATTTGTGTTATACATGTTTATGAATAATTAATTGAGCTGCATATATATTATTCAGTTAATTCGGTTAATCTATGAAAGTGTGAAAATAAGTCAAAAGTTCCAGACATTGATTCACCCCCCCCCTTTCAGTGTCGGTGTGTGTTTCAACAAACTTGACATATACGGGCGTTCATCTCATCATCTCACTTTCCATGTCATTAATCCCTAGGTTCACCTGAGATTCCCCCCTTGAGGTGATCACTTCACCTCTAAAGTGACGGGAATACCTATATGAGGTGACAGTGGGTAGGTGTTCTCTTAGTTTTTTTCATATTGTGGTCTGGGTCGAGCTTTTCCCAACCTACAACTTGTGCGATAACATAACCATTAATTCCTCCATATTCTAACAAATCTTGTCACACAATCAACAATGAGAAGGGAGTCCATGCATGCTTGATGACAATGTGCATTCCTATTTCCCACTAATTGCAGGTTACTCAAAGATAAAGTAATTCAAAGTGACAATGTCCTCCTTGGAAGTCATGAAGAGGCAAATCTATTGTTGAAAAAATTGGGTGTTGAGTACATATCACATCATGCTTGCTTCAATGATTGTATTATATACATAGATGAATACACTGACAAATAGATATGTCTAGGATGTAGGCATGATAGGTACCAAAAAATAAAAAGCAAAGGCGAGGCACTTGGTCCTCCTCAATATTAAGGCATATGTCTATAATCCAAAGGATTGAAAGGCTCTTTCATTGCAAAGAATTAGTTATGTTTTAGGGGTGGCATGCCTTGCATATAAGTGATCTAAAATTTATGCAAATCCCAGTGGATTTTATAGACATGAAGAAGTAGAGGATACACGGGCCTATAAATTGAAGGATGAAATACAAAGTCTTTCATTGATCATAACCATGGATGGAGTTAACTTGCATTCCCTCCAAAACACCAACTAATTTGTTCGGCCAATGGTAGTGATCGATAATAATACCCCCTCCATGGTTGTCCATGAAGAATGAAAAGATTATGTTGGCTCTTATAATACCTAGTAGAAGGAAAGTGAAGAGAATGTATGTCTTCAACCATTGATTGATGAATTGAAGCGATTATGGGAAGGGATATGTGTATATTATGTATCAAAATATATACCAGTGGAGAAGCCTTTGTGTTTTATGACATATGTGTGTACACCATGCACAATATCTAGGACACAAAGTTTGTTCTAGTAAACATGTTAATTGATTTGTTCATATCCATAACATTGTTTGAAATACTTAATTTGGTGCAATTGACTTCTTTGGTGTTACATGTTTTACACGATTTGTATACAATAACAATGTAGGTCTTGTAACAAAAGGTATCATGGATCCAAATGTTGTGGACTATGTTAGCACCGGAAGTCGCCCTTCAGATTGGAGGAAAGGCAAGTCTGATACCCATCAGAGTTTTATGTCATAGGTTGGTTATAAAAGGGTCAAATGGGCACAGTCTCAAGAAAATATCGTCTTAAGTTAGAAAACTGGACTGATTATGCACAAGCAGGTGAGGTCTTGGTTTAACTTCAGTCAATAAGTTGAAGTAAGGGTGAGTAGAATGAAGAATTTGGTGAGAAAATGTAGAGGTCTTCCAAGGACATCATGTCTTTAAACAACCCAAGGAGGAACAATTTAAACACAAGAAATTCTCGAATTTAATTCTCAAAGAAACTGAAAGGAATTATAACAACACTACAATCAAACTTTCATCATAATGCAGTCACAATAATTCAAGTGAATCATTCAATCACAAACTCTTTCAACATCAGAGGGAAATAAGAGGGAGTAAGAAAGTTGACTGTCATTAAACAAGAAATCTCAGACTACAACGCATAACGAGGGAACCAAAAGCTTCAATAAAACTTTACAATACAGGAGCTTTGCTCTACCATCGACCCTAACAGAATATCAAAAATGAGTATTTATACTCAAATCTACTTGCTCACTTTAGAAGTGTGCTCTGGTCAATGCATTAAAGGCATTCCGTCTGCATGCTTCCTGGAAAATTGTGCATGCAGTCTCCTATCATAAGTGAGTTCTTTCAAACACAATCGTGCTTCATGAGGGTTCTACAGATGAGCCGACTTGCTGACAGTCCTTTCTCGGGCTTTCCATTTATGGTGAAAATGATGTTCAACAACCACCAACTAACTTCAATAACTTCTTCACTTGTGGAACTTGGCGGCCCTTGCTTTCTTCCATTCGGATCTAAGTCTGATGCTTGCAGGGAGGCCTGACAACAAATGTGGTTGTTGACGATGTGATTGGCATGCTCGAGATGGAATAGCGGACGAGAGAGGGCCAGGTAGACAATAGTGAGGGGGAAGAGGAGACTGAGGATAGTGTGGTGGCCACACAAGCAGGAGTTGAGGTGTAATGAGATGGGGGGTGACGTGGAGCGAAGTGGCACAGGAGGTGGGGGATAAGAAGGGGAGATGTGACAGCTGTTACAATGAGTGGAGGACAGGTGTGAGGGAGCAAAAGTTGTAGGGGAGCGGGGGTATGTGATGAAGACAAGAGAGAGATGGAGTGGAGGACAACTGTCGGTGGGGCAGAGCGACCACTTGTTGACCCGGGACAAGGCCTTATATGCACATGCACATATCAGGGTTGTGAAGAGTGGTTTTATTCCTACCCTCTTTTGGGCCCGATGTGTGTCTCTGAATAACACGTAGCGTCTCCGCGAAACCATGGTTTCATCCCCAACCCCCCCTACAAATTTTATCATCCGCGCATGTTGAGGCCCCGATATGATCGACTATCGTCGATATGAGGTGCACAGATCTCAGTCACCTAGATCTAAGCACCTCTTAGCACAACACGCCAAACGATCACGTCGACCCCGACAGACTTAGGATAAGCGCCATTTAGTGGGTTTTTAACCCCTTTCTTTGCCTTTTGTCACCTAGGGGCCAAAACCAAGGGAAAAACATCCTCCCTACAGAAACATGTGATAACATTAGGCTATATGGGGGATAGAGTCCTCCATGCGAGGCTCTAATATCTCCTTTTGCAATTCTAGTCGCCTTACTGTTGGGCTATGGAGTCTCTTACAAAACTGGAAACAAAAGAAAAACAATATTTAGAAAAACATGGGAACCACTTATGGCTCAACGAAAGAACTTCTTTAGAAAATGCCCATTTACAGGGGCACCAAAAACTTCATCACCCTCCAAATTCTGCAACCTGTAAGTGTTGTTAGGAAATGCTTCGAAAATCTTGAAGGGATCGATCCAAATTGATTCAAACTTACCATGCTTTCCCTTGTCCTATCTGGGCACATCCCATTTGAGTATTAGGTCTTCCAGTTGGAAACCCTTCTTACTACTTTTCCTATCAAAGGCCTGCTTGATCATCTGTTGACGTTCATGTGCTTTGTCCATCATCTGCTCTCTAGTCTACTGCACTTCTACCAGTTGATGAATTCTCCTGATCATATCATTAGGCTCTCCTTGGCAGTCCTGAAAGAATTTTGCCACATGCAGGGCAAGTTGGGAAGGAAAAACTGCTTCAGTCCCATATACAAGTTGGAAAGGACAGATACCCAGGGACCTCTTTGTTGTAAGGAAAGAAAATTTGAGCTTTGAGTCCCATGCTTTCTTGTTTCCCTCTAACAGTCTTTTGATTATCTTTATGAGGCTTTTGTTGGAGGACTCCGCTAATCCATTTCCTTGGGGATAATAGGGGGTAGAGTGAATCAGTACAATTCCGAATTAATCACAAAACCTGATCAATGGTTTAGCTTTGAAGGATTCAACATTATCATGATGATTCTGCTCGAACAATCTAATCTTACTATAATATCCTCCAGGAAACCAATGATCACTTTATGAGAAGCACTCCTTGTGGGGATAACTTATATCCATTTGGTGAAATAATCTATGGTAGTTAAGATCTACCTATGCTGACCACTTGATGCAAGATGAAATTCCCCAATAAAGTCCAGGCCCCACTCCTGTAAGGGTCCTGAAGCTGCCACGGGCTTCAATGGAAAGGACTTGAGCTGTTGCTTTCCTGAGAATTTCTAACATTTGATACAAGCTCTGATCTTTGTGTAGGCATCGATGAACAGAGTAGGCCAGAAGTACCCAACCCTAAGGATTTTATAGGTCATAGTCCTCCAAAAGTGATGTCCTCCACACAGGTTGTCATGAAAATCAAACATAATCCTTTGGGCCTCCTGTGGGTCTAGACATCTCAAGAGCACACCTAGAGGGTCTTTCCAATACAAGACCTGGTCAATAAGGCAATATCTAATTGCTTTGAGCTTTACAAATCTTGCCTTGCTTTTTCCCATACCATCAAGTGGCCTTAACTCCTACAGATAATATATAATGTCTTTATACCAGGTGCATTCTGCTAATGGAGGGTTGTCCTGAGAACTTTTGTCAGACAACTCAGCCCGTTGATCTTGTGAGCAAGTGTTGATGAAGTTAACCCCCAAATATTTACAGTTAGATTCAGCCAACATATTGGCTAAACCTTGGCCTTTAATTAGCTTGGTTTTTTAGTTCGAGATCAAATTTGAGGATTTTGGCAATCCACTTGCTCCTTCTCCTGTCTATGTCAGGCTGAATGAGAATGTCCTTCACAGAAGTTGAAGGAACATATGCGATGATTTTCAAATGCAAAACATTGACTCTAAAAGCTTTGAGGGCTTTCACCAAGGCATAGGCCTACTTCTCCATGATGTCATATCTGATCTCTACATCTCTTAGGGATCTGCTAAAAAATGAAATAGGTTGCTCCAGCCCTGCATCATTTTTCTGTAGTAAAACAACTGCCACTGTATCAAATGAGGCATAGGAAAAAATCAGAAAATCCTTTGAATAATCATGACTGATCAGGACAGGTGCCTCAGTTAATGCCCTTTTGATTGGTTGAAGGATTCTCTGGGCTTAGGAGTCCACTTTACTTCTTTCCCCTTCCTAAGCATGGTTGTGATGTGCTTCACCAATTCAGCAAAATTGGAAACAAAACTTCTCAGAAAATTAACTTTACCCAAGAAAAACTGTACCTCTTTCCTGGGCCTCGGGAGTGACAAGGTTTGGATTGCTTCTACCATGTTGGGATCAATCCTGACTCCCTTAGCTGATACTATGTGCCCCAACAATTTTCCATCCTGCATGGCAAATAAAGACTTCTTGGGATTTAGGGAGAGACCAAACCTTCTGCATTTTGAGAAGAATTTCCTCAGATGTTGACAATGTTCTTTATCAGATTTGGAGAAGACTGTTATGTCATCCAAATAAATGACCACACATATATCTCTTTCTCCAATGAAGGCGATTTCGATAACTCACTGAAAGGTTTCTCCCACATTCATCAATCTAGAGGGCATTTTGGAATACATGAATGCTCCCCAAGGAGTGGCGAAAGTTGTTTTTTCTCTGTTTTCAGGTAGGACAGAGATCTGATTGTAGCCAGAAAATCCATCAATCATGGAAATTCTGGATGTGCCTATCACCCTTTGCAATATGTGTTCCATCTTTGGCAAAGGGTAATTTTATTTCTTGGAGCTTCTGTTCAGGTTCCTGAAATTGACACAGAGTCTGATTTCTCCATTATTCTTCCTTACTGGGACCAAGTTGGCCACCCATTCAAAATATCTCAAAGGGACAATGATTTGGGCATCTAGCAACTTCTTTACCTCCTTCTCCATAATAGGCAACACCATAGGATTTATTTTCCTTAATTTTTACCTAAACAATTGGCCTTCTCCTTCAATGGGATCTTATGCTCAATAACGATGGTGTCATACATTATGAGGTCTTCATAGGTCTAGGCAAACACATCAGCGAATTATTTTAATAACTTAGCATACTTGGCCCTTTGCTCCCTTGATAGGCTGCTTGACGTCTTGATAAACTTTGGATTCTTCTCCATGCCAATATTACACTCAGCTACATCAGTATCCTCATTTAAAACCTTGTCCTTTACTGCCACATCGTTCCCATCGAACAATCTTTCTAAAGGAACTAGTCCCTTTGGAATGTGATTTCTAGGCAGCTAAACAATATGGTGATTAACAATTTTATTCAAAAATACTTCAGGGGGAGGGCCACCCTCAGAATCATGATCCTAATCAATGTGTAATGCAGAGAACTCATCAACCAACTCAAGAAATCTTATGATTTCAAGATCATCCTCGAACAGCTTCCAATGCTTGATATTATCAAGTACAGAGGGCCTATATCTAATCTCAACATTATACCTGAGCTTAGGTGGTGGTGGGATCCTGAATTGGCTTGCTGAGACAACCAGAGAATTGGCCATGACATTTTCTTCTCTGGGAACAAATGAAATGTTGAAAGCCAAGAAAAAGCTGTCAATAAGATTCCACAGTTCATTTCTATAACTTCTAAGCCGAGGATGTTTAGCCTGATAAGCATTTATGATCTATTGGACAATCAACTCGGCATCCCCAAACACTGATATCTCCTCAATTCCCATGTCCTTTGCAGCCCTCAAACCTAGAACAAGAGCTTCATACTCTGCTACATTATTTGTAGCTTCAAATTCTAACTTGTAAGACAAAGATATGGCTTCTTTACACGGTGACACAAAAACTACTCCAACACCAGTACCTTCTCTAGAAGAGGCTCCATCAAAGAACATTTTCCAAACAGTGGTAATCGGAGGAGAATCTTCGCAGAGAGTAAGGGACTGCTTTCTAATTTCAAGAGGGGTTTCAAGGGCATCGGTGAGCTGCAATAAGCTGGATCCCAAATCAATGTCAAGTGCGAAGATAGGATGGGTGGTGGGGTCAAATTCATCACTAATAATATAGGCCAACTGAGATTCTCTGTATAGTCTTCTATGTTCCCCCCCAAACACATGAATAATAGCATATGTGAGGTCCATATGCAATGTTCCTCCAAGTCTTTTTATCCAAGATCTTGATAATAACATGTCGAACTTAGGAGGAATATCAACCACCATGATATCCATGACCATACTTTTCATGGGCAATTGGAACAAGGTCACAACTAGATATTTGATGACCCCAAGGCATTTCACTTTCCTAGAGTCAAAGGAATATAGGTCATGATAATCCTTTGTGATTTCTAGTCCCAGTTCTTCCATAACAGTTTTGGGCATGAGAGGCCTCTAAATCCATCAAACAATTATGCAGTACCTTGTCATGTATCTTCAGTTATGTGTAGAAGGGAGGGGATGAATCATCTCTATATTCTACCATGGGACCTAAGATGACTACTGGTTTCTTGTCTTGCAAGTTGATCGAGTCTGAGGGATGATACATAGGTTCAGGCATCAACAATTTAGATAGGGATCTCTTAAAGTCTTCATGCTTGACCAACTCTGAAAGGGGTACTAGGATCCTAATCTTATGAATTTCATGCTCAAAATTAAAATAGGAGGGGGGCTTCAGAATTTCTTTTACCTCTGGGATAGGACATTTGGCTACTGGTTGGGAATTTTGTGTTTTCTTTACCTTCCTGCTTGTTGCATCTTTGGCAGGTTTGTCTGCTCTAGGAGGCCGATCATGGATGTCAGACTTCCCATCTTTCTTCTTGGACCTGAGGTTGTATCTATTTGGGGTGTATTTGGCCTTATCCTCCCTTCTCATCTCGTTTAATTGAATGTCCATGAGATACTCCTCGTATGTTGATTGAGTTAAATGAGGAGAAGGAGATGCGTCTTTAAGACAATGAATTTCTAGGTCAAGGTCCTCTTCCTCTCCACCATCATCTACGATAAGGTTGTTCTGAAGAGGGGTTTGGATTTCCTGATCATTCATGTCTCTGTTCCGAGGCTCTCTTTGCATAATCTGAGGAGCATTTTTATTCGGCCTCCTGAAATTGCCTTTGTTATCAAAATTTTGAGGATTTATGTATGTTTGATTTCCATCCAATTCCAACCTTCCCATTCTATCTTAAAGTGATTTTAGTAACTTGGTTACTTTTTCCATTTGAGGGGGGAGGGCAGAGGACCTGGAGGTTGAGGCTTCAAATCTTCCCCTTCCTTTGTCTCTATCAACCCTATTCCTGAGTCAGTCAACTACCAATATGTTAGATTCTACTTCTAGGGTTGCATCTTGCATATGAGCCAAGGAGGTATCTCTTCTCTCTCTTAACAGGAGGAAGAAATCACGGTCAAAGGCACTGGTATAAATAATTTTGGCGGAGGCCTCTATAGGATTTATCTCAGAGAGGATTTTATTGTACATTTTGTTGAATCTTTTAGAGAAGTCAGAGACAGACTCTCCCTCTTTTTTCTTTAGGGACCTGAAATCTGTGAGATAATACATGAAGTCCTTTTTATCCCCCCATTGTCTCAAGAAGACATCATCTAGAGCCTCAATCTAGCGATGGATCCAGGAGCCAAGGTTCTGAACCACTTTCTGGCTTCTCCGTCAAGATCGTGGACAAAAATCCTCATCCACACATCTTCATCTACTATGACATAGTTATCAACATAACTATAGAAAGTTGCAAGGTGCTCCTCTGCAGTTATATCTCCCTCTCCTGTAAAATTAGGCAGCTTCTTAAGGTAGCCACTACTTGGTAGGGCATTAAGAGGCTGAGGCAGAATGAGAGGAGAATATCGGGCAACTACTATGGCATCCATTCTATTTCTAGGGGGATTAGCACCTGCCATAGGGATGATAGGTGGAGGAGAACTAGGAGGGTAAGGGGTTCGAGTAGGGGAGACTAGAACTAAGCTTCTAGGAGGAAAAGGAAACAACAGAGGATTTGGAGAAAAGGCTAAAGGTCTTGAAAGAAAAGAGGCTTCCCTTTCTGCAAAATTAGTAACTCTAACAAGAGGAGGAGTAATAAAACCAGGAGTGGGAAAATCTTTTGAGGTCCTGGGTCTAGACCAAGGTACAACTTCAAGGGAGAGAGGAGTGACAAGGATTTCTCCTTCCAATCCCAGAACAGGAGGGGAAAACTTGACATGAACACTCCCAAAATTTAAAGTTCGAGAAACTCCAACAGATGGTATAATAGGAAAATGAGAAGCAGATATGGGAGTTTTTATAGGAGGACAATGAAAATCATCAGAAATACCTGGTTCAACAGTAGAAGTACCTTCTCGGATGACCTTTCTCTTTCTGATAATTTTCTCTGGGTTAGCTTCAGGTGTTAAAGGCAGCTGTGGAGTAGACCTCGTGTGTCTGCCTCTAGAAGCCACAGATGAAACAGTGGAGTCGCCAATGGATTCACCTCAATGAAGTCACCACAGTGGAGTCTCCAGGTGCACAATTGCAATTTTTGATGTACTAAGCTATGATGTACCTTTAGAACCAATAAGCTTTGTCGTTCAATCCCAGGGAAAATCTTCAATTCATCCCCGATAACAATGCTAAGAATGTTAGCCCCAGAAGTCTCCCTTCAGATTGCAGGAAAGGAAAGCCCGATACCCATCAGAGTTTTATGTCACAGGTTGGTTATAAAAGGGTCAAATGGGCGCAGTCTCAAGAAACTCAGAAAACTAAACTGATTATGCACAAGCAAGTGAGGTCTTGGTTTAACTTTAGTCAGTAAGTTGAATTAAGGGTGAGTAGAAGGAAGACTTTGGTGAGAAAATGTATAGGTCTGTCGAGGACATCAGGTCTTTCAATAGCCCAAGGAGGAACAATTTAAACGCAAGAACTTCTCGAATTTAAATCTCAAAGAAACTTAAAGGAATTATAGCAACACTACAATGAAACTTTCATCATAATGCAGTCACAATAATTCAAGTGAATCAGTCAATCATGAATTCTTTCAGCATCAGAGGGAAACAAGAGGGAATAATAAAGTTGATTGTCATTAAACAAGAAATCTCAGACTACAATGCATAACCAAGGAACCAAAAGCTTCATTAAAACTTTACAATACAGAAGCTTTTCTCTACCATCAACCCTAACAAAATATCAAAACTGAGTATTTATACTCAAATCTACTTGCTCCCTTCAGAAGCGCTCTCTGGTCAATGCATTAAAGGCATTGCGTCTGCATGCTTCCTGGCAGGCTGTGCATGCAGTCTCTTGTCATAAGTGAGTTATGTCAGACGCAATCGTGCTTCAGGAGGGTTCTACAGATGAGCCGACTTGCTGACAGTCCTTTCTCGGGCTTTCCATTTATAGTGGAAATGATGTTCAACCACCACCAACTATCTTCAATAACTGCTTCATCGGGATCGAGAAAGCCTGAGTCAACACTGCACTTGTGGAACTTGGCGGCCCCTTCATTCTGCCATCTCGATCTAAGTCAGATGCTTGCGGGGAGGCCTGACAATGGACGTGGTTGCTGACGATGTGATTGGCATGCTTGACATGGAATAGCGGACAGGAGAGGGCCAGATGAACAACCGTGAGGGGGAAGAGGATACTGAGGATAGTGTAGGGGCCACACAAGCGAGAGATGAGGTGTAATGAGATGGGGGTTAACGTGGAGCGAAGTGGTACAGGTGGTGGGGTATAAGAAGGGGACATGCGACAGGTGGGATAATGAGTGGAGGATAGGTGTAAGAGATAACAAGTTGTAGGGGAGCGGGGGGATGTGACGGACAGAGGAGAGAGATGGAGGACAACTGTCGACAGGACAGAGCGACCACTTGTCGACCCGGGACATGGCCTTATACACACATGCGCATATCGGGGCTACGAAGAGTGGTTTGATTCCTCCCCACTCTTGGGCTCGATGTGTGTCTCTGACTGACATGTAGCGTCTTCGCAAAACCATGGTTTCGTCCCCGGCCCACCCTACAAATTTTATCGTCTGCACATGTTGAGGCCCTGATATGATCGATGATCATTGATCTGAGGCACGCAGATCTCAGCCGCCTAGATCTAAGCGCCTCTTAGCACAATGCGCCAAACGATGACGTCAACCCTGACAAACTTAGGATAAGCGCCATTTAGTGGGTTTTTAACCCCTTTCTTTGCCTTTTGTCGCTTAGGGGCCAAAACCAAGGTAAAACCATCCTCCCTGCAGAAACATGTGATAACAGACATTCTATAAAGGCTAGGTGGTCCAACCACATAGAAAATTTGGTGTACGACTACTCGAGGGTATTCCTTCCAAAAGACCACCCTTACATTAGAACAAGATTTTCTTTCAATGGTAAACTAGAGAGAACCTAGAGACTTGAAATATTATCATTGATGGACTGACTTAGGGCATATGACACAAAGATGAAGAAGGAAATTGTATAATCATTTGATTCAAAGGCAAAACCTATGTTCGATGATCCCGAATTTTTGGACACTTATGTTGAGAAAATTCCCATTGAGATGAAAAGGAAATACATATTTTATGAACGTCCATATTGGGAGCATCTTAAGATTGCCCACTTACTAGATCCCATGCACATATTCAAAATGTTTCATATTCTTCATGGAGGCACATATCATTGAAAAAAAGTGACACATTAAGTGTTAGGAGAGATTTTATTTCTTCAAATACTAAAAAGAAACATTGGCCAAGAAAAGAAAGTAGAGAAGAAGTTGATCCCTCTTAGTGTTGTAAAGAAGGGGATGTCCCATGGATTTAAAAAAAAGATGATCTTTCTCTAGAAATGGATGTTATATTGGGTGTGAAGGTGCCTTCTTCATATGGGTTGACTCTACAAAGTTACTTCATCGTAGAAGAACATTTGTTGGGGTTCAATTCACATGACCATATCTACCTTCTAATGGTATGTATGTGGATTACATGCTTCTTTTTCTGCAGTGTAGGTTATAATATGATATGCTTCACAATTTTATGCCAATTAGTTTTGTATGTGTTTATTTTGTAGTACCATTATCCTTTGCTCATGCATGGTTGTGTGAACCATGACTTTCCCTGGGACCAATGACACTCCATATCTAGATTATTTGCATTTGTACATTGGATTACATCAAAGGAGATTCACATGGATAGCATTCCATGGTGGCATCGAGAGATACCTAAGATTATTTATATCTTTGAGAAGGAATTGCCCATGATTTTTGAGGACGTGCAAGTCCATATTTTAATAGGGGTTTGTTTGACAAAGGGAAAAACCCAAGGGGTATATGGAAGTAGGGTACATGGTATACAAGTCATTCTATTATGCTTGTGAGTAATTGAAGCAAATTGACGGCACACAAAATGTAGTGGTTTGGGAAAAAGGTGCATGATAAAGAGTAAGTCACTTATCTTTTGTTAAATTTATACAAAGTAAATGTTTACACTAAACTTGAGATATGTGTGTGTGTGTGTGTGTGTGTGTGTGTGTGTGTGTGTGTGTGTGTGTGTGTGTGTGTGTTCATTTTGATTTCATGAATACATCAATAGATTCCAAAATTGATGCCATTAATAAATTTGTTCTTTACAACATGAAGGAAAGGCAACCTTGGGTCACGTTGTATGAAGAGAATAAAAGGAAGTGGAACCATGACGATAAAGAATTCAAATGGTTGAAATGTAGAAGCATCCCTATATGGATCATTTAAAAGAAAATATGCCAATGATCTATCCAATAGTGGGGTGGTTGACCAAATTAGAGAGAAATATGGCACTTCTGGTTGTTACATGTATGGTGCAGAGGATGTACTAAACATAGTGATTGGGTGGAACTACTTTGTAATAATATCTCTATGTACGTCAATCAGTTTATAATGCACGTTTGAATGATACCATGCATTATGTTTCTATTAATGCTTAGTTTATTAGATATATGACACCATCCTTTATTCACATTTTTACATGTGCATTTGTTCCCATACATGTGGGCATATGGACATCATTTTCACACTAAGGATATCGATGATGGGTGTGACACGTTGGACTGTGGAATGCAACTTGAGTTTGACCAATCTAGTCATGCTAGCCATCATGATCATAACCTAAAAGAGGGGAAATTAGGTTACGTCAGAAAGATACAAGAGATAATTCAAGTTAACTTCTCATCTTTTCAATTGGTTATTTTTAAGTGCAAGTGGTGGGATACTTTCAATCAGATTAATGTAAAGAAAGATTTTGATAGCGGGCTAATATGTATCAACTCTAAATGTATGTGGGATGACACAAAGGAGCTTTATATTTTCCCAAAACATTGCAGCCAAGTATTTTTTTACTTGAATATGTTGTTAGAAAAAACAGGATCGTAGAGCAATAAAATAAAACAAATGCGGAAATAAAACACAAAAGATACACAATACATTAGAGACACATATATACGTGGTTCATCTAATGTGGGCTACGTCTACCAGAGAAATTTCCATGTTCTTCCTTTATTATTATCCATCAAATGAAGGGATACAACCTACAACACATCCGTTGTAACTTCCTCTTCTTTCTCTCACAATGTCCTCTCTTAGAATACAATATTCACTCTACTACCCACACAACCACAATACAATTCCTCATAAAAGAGGGTTGCCTTCTAGGGAAAAAAACACTAACATAACTTCTACCGTCATATATGTGACCTTATAATGAACAGTCCAGATTGCCTATGAAATTACAGTATTTGAATTGCATTAAAAATAAAATTGTGTATCCTGCAGTTTCTTTGACTTGCATATGAATTAGGAAGATAATCAGGCTCCACAACCAACATGTGTTGGATAGGGATTGGTGGTTCGTACTAAAACACGATCGAAGATAAAAACATATTTTAGGAACAACAATGCTATAATGGAAAGCAAGGAAGATAATCAAAGCAATGACAACAAAGAGCGATATGTACATGTTTTATTTCAATATTTATATTATGGATGTGTCATTTTATTATTGTTTTTTTTAATTGGAACAAAAAATCATATTAATCAAAATTATTGTAGCTGAGGTTAGAAGCGATTTACATAGTGTTGATTTAAGGGGTTGTGGCATAAACAAAATTAGTCATACATATAGAACTAATAAGGAATATTGTTGATTTCCAACCTCCCTTCGCAGAACAAGGGGGAGAGAAATCATATTTTTTTATGTGGACTTTCATTTCAGTTTCCTAATTACATGGATAAATTATCACAATTTGGTTACAAAGAAAAGTAAATATACATAACATAATTAACTCAAGAGAAACATTTCAAGGGATACCTGACGTCCCAGATGGATATTCATTTCTACCTCGTGAGCTATCCAATCCCTATTGGATTTTCTTCCATTTATAAGGGGAGGGGAAGGGTTTGGTCTCTTCTTTAGAAGTTTGGCAAAGGAGGTGGATCTAGAGGGCTCGGGATGGAGTTGATCGTCCATCTCCAACTATTTTTCCTTTGCTTGGGAAAAGTCCCTTTCTTCCTCTTTTATTTCTTTTGCTTCATCTTCCTCCTCTTACACTTTTACATCTTCTTCATTTTCCTCTTCTTCCTCCTCTTACTCTTTTACATCTTCTGCATTTTCCTCTTCTTTCTCCTCCTCTTCTTCTTTTGCATTGGATATTGGATCCTTAGGGGATGGATTAGTACCACTATTGGGATGAGCTGGTTTAGGGTTAAATATATGTTGCATGTTCCTGTTCAACCCTCTTCTCCATTTTTTTTTTGTGAATTTACCATTTCCTCTAAGTTCCCTAAAACTTCAAATTTGTTGTTACTTCATGAAGTTGGAACCTTTGTGATGGATTTGGATCAGATGGCCCCTTTTGATGAAAATTCCTTCGTGTACTTGAAACCATCTTGAACTTAGGTTCCTTCCTTGACTGTAGCTTTAATTTTTGTGTTGAAGAAGACTTCTCTTCTTGAATTTTTGGATAGTTTTTAGAAAAATGTCCATAAGTATGGAAATCCATGCATTTGAATGGAATCTATTCATGATCTAATGCTTGTTGGCAACTCCATTCATTAATATTGATTTGCATGGATTCAAGGATTACTTTATCCAAATCAACATCCATTCATATTCTCACATATGAATATAAATTCCCTTTTGTTTTTGCATGATCAATGAATTGACCCAATTTGTTCTCAACTACTCTAAGGGAGTTATCATCCCAAAAAATTAATGGGTGGTGAGGCATTCTAACCCATAATGGGGCTATAGTAATTTCATGTTTTGGATTAAATTCAAGGGTCCATGGGGAGAGGTACACTCCCATATATCCCATGAAGTATGGCCCATATCTAATATCATATCCCATTCTTCTTTGTTTAAAAAGAGAAATGTATAAAACCATCGACAAGAGGCAAATGCAATTACCAATCTATTAATATTTTGGGCTCGTTGTTCTGCTACCGATGAGTCCACATCTTTTGGATTGGGCTACAGGACCGTAAACTTTCCAACCAGATCCCTCTCAAATAGAATGAGGGATTTCCTTCTTAGCTCCAAATACATGAGTTCCAAGTGAGGAATGGCTTCTAGTATTTTGACAAAATGGAGCTATTGTGATTGAGGTCGATTGCTTGGAGTTATATCCCTTACTATTTCATTAAATGCCTTAGATTCATTGCAAACTTTGTCGATGGTTGATCCTTGCAAGAGAGATGGCATTGGCCTTTCTCCCTCATCCTACTCTCATATCAGTGGTGACCTTTTTTCTAGTGAGAGAGTGAATATACTATGATGACACCATGGGAGGCAAAAAATCACCCACAAGGGTCTTCTTGACAATAGATTGACGGTAAAGATGAAGAATGACAATGATTCTAGCCAACAATCGGAAAGTTAGGGTTTGTGACTAATCCAAAACTAGTCCCGTGAGACTGAGGTAAAGTTTGATGAAGATATTTTTCTCTTGTTTTTGAAGTTGAGGAAGAGTTAAAGGTCTGTAATCTTGTGTATCAGGTCTGCTATATGATCATAGGTATGTTTTACATGTGTTATTGAGGGTTGTGTTTATGGTACATGCTTGAGGCATGTCTTGATGATGATGGTACATGATATGGTACACCTTTGTGATGATATGCTACACTGTTAGAAGTATATCTTGGCTATGTTGGTGTCTGGTTTGGTATATGTCATGGTTTGATACTTATTTTAGCACATGGTTGAGGCACATATCTTGATGATGATATGGTACATTGTTAAAGGAACTTCTTGGCGATCTTGGTACATGATATGGTACAGGTTTTGGTACATGGTTGATGCATGATATGGTACATATTTTGGTACATGGTTGATGTACATGGTATGTTACAGGTTCTGGTACATGGTTGATGTACATGGTATGTTACAGGTTCTGGTACATGGTTGATGTACATGGTTTGGCGATGGTTTTGGTATCTATGTGAGTGGATTTGGTTACATTTGGTTGATGATAATATATCAATGATAATGACGATGACATGTTACATGATTGATTGATCATCAGGCACAAGTTGATGTGACAGTGATAGTGACAGTGACAATGATTGGTTGATGTGACAGTGACCGTGACAGTGGTAGTGGCAGTGGCAGTGACAGGTTGTTATATTAGTGACAATGGAATTTGCAGGTTGATCAGTGGTAGTGATAGCTTGAGTCTACTCTTATATTTCAGGGGGGAAGGACGTGGACATGAAAGGGGGTTGTAGCCTCCTTTCGGTTGGTTCCAGAGAACTCATGGAGTTGGAGCTTCCTTCAGGTTGGTGTCGGTAAATCAGGGGGTCATAGCCTCCTTCTAGTTGGTGTCAGAGAACATAGGGAGTTGGAGCTTCCTTCAACTTGGTGTCTGTAACTCAGGGGGTCATAACCCCCTTCTAGTTGCAACTGGAGAATTCAGGGAGTTGTATCTTCCTTCAGGTTTGTGCCTCCTTCCAGTTGGTGCTAGAGAGTTGGGAAGTTGGTGCTTCCTATGAATTTATTCTTGATATATATAAGAAATCATTCCATGGCATTCTCCCATTTGGTTTTCCACGTAAATTCTGGTGTATTGTGCATATAGTTATTTGATGTGATGATACTGCTTATGGTTATATGCTCATAATAAATTGAATGCAATCATAAACGATATACTGCTGACAAATTTGAAGTTTATATATTATGATTAAAAGTAGTAAAAAGTGTTCATATTGATTCACCCCCCCTCTCGGTATTCCAATAATTGGTATTAGAGCAGGTCATTCAAGGAAACAGTCTAACCAATGGAAGGTAGATCATGGAGAGCAAAAATATGTATAAGAGTGGAATACCACAGTTTGATGGACATACTTTTTTCTTTTGGAGCAGAAGGATGAAACCACATGTACAAGAACAGAGATTTGATATTTGGTAATTAGTAGTAGATGGATACAAAGAGTCGTCCACTCCCCCAACAAATCAAAATGGAAAGAAACTCGGTAAAAACAATTCGAGGGCTAAAAATGATATCCTGAATGGCCTGGTTGATTTAGTATATGTCAAGGTTATGCATTGTGATTCTGCAAAGGAGATTTGGGACAAACTTCAGAACGTTTACAAAGGAGATGCCAAAGCCAAAGCAACTAGAATTCAAAATTACAGAGGTCAATTTGAACAATTGAAATGAAGGAAGATGAAGACATTACAACTTACATTTTACGAGTTGATGAAACAGTGAATGCGATTAAAGGATTGGGAGAAGAAGTTGAAGAATCTGAAACAGTGAATGATTGTTCAGAAGATACTAAGATCTCTTACCATGAGATTTGATCCTAATATTTCAGCCCTAGAAGAAAGAGAAGATATTGGTACGATGAGAATGGATGAACTACATGGAAAATTTACAACTTATGAAATGAGAACAAAACATGAGAATCCATCCAAGAAAGAAGCATCTTTCAAAGCATCCAAGAAGAAAAATAAGAAGAATAAGCACAAGTCAAAGTCAAATTGCAATTGCAACGATGATAAAGATAAAGAGGAAGAAATAACCAACTTCATAAGGAAGTTGAAGAGAGGAACCGACAAGTAAAAATGTATGCTTCCCTTAAAATGTTTTAATCATGGTAGAATTGGTCATTTTGCAAATAAATGTCCTTATGCTAAGAAGTCAAATAGTGATGAAAAATAAGATCCCAAGAAATAAAATAAATATCAAAAGGGAAACTAGAAAGGAGATAAGAGGAAAGGCTTCAAGAAAAATCTCTACTCAAGAAAAGACAGTTCCTCATCTAATGAAGATGATGAAAGAAATAATGACTCAAAAAGAGTACTCTTTATGGCTATGGAAACTGAGAAAATAACTTATTAAAGTGATCAAGAAGAAGGTGAAGTGGATCTTGAGGCAAAATTAATCAATGCCTTGATGGAGCTGAAGAAAGAAAGGAAGAAAAACAAGACATTCAAAGAATAAATAATCTCCTTGAAAACCCAACTTGAAGAAGGGAAAATAATGGAATAAGTAATGCATATCCAGATGATAAAGAAAGAAAAAGAGTGTGAGAAGCTTGAAAAGGAAGTCGTGACATTGAGAGTTGAAGTCAACAAGCTCAGAAAGAACTTGAAACGTTCTCAAGTGTTAGAAAACACTTTCAATAGTCAAAGGACATTTGAACTAGGATATAAGAAAGTTCATTTTGAGGAAGGTTCAAGCTCTGTGATGAAAGAAACAAAACAAAAGAGTTATGCAGAAGTTCTCAAAGGAAGGAGTCATGGTCAACAAGAGTCAGAGAGGAATGAATACAATATACCTTATACATTCAGACAACAAGGAAGCTTCAATCATTGTGAAGGAAACAATCAAAGAGAATATTGTGATCAACCAAGGTAGGAATTCAGAAGGACTACACCAAAAAGAAGATCATTCACTCCCAGGTATAAAAAATTCTTTTTGGGTCATTATTTGACATCTACTAACTTCGGACATAAAGTTGTAGATTGCAGAGAATATGGAAGAAATGTTCAAGCAAGAGATGGTTATGCGGCTCTCTCCAATATTGAATGTTACAAATGCCACAATTATGGTCACATAGATCGAAATTGTAGAAGAATGATAGAGCCTCCCATGAAGGAAAACACAGATTTCAGATACATGAATATTTGGAGAAGAAATGAAAAACAATAAGAGAAAGTGAATGAGCATTGAAAACCAGATCCCAGAGTTTGTAATCACAAGATTTATTGTAGTGCAAGATCATGATGAATTCATAGGCCAAGAGGAAGGTGTCAGAATTCAGCCAGACAATGAAGAGGAAGATGTCAGAATTCAGGATGATGCCATAATTCATAAAGAGGATGAAAAGGAAGATGGATCCACATACGAAGAGAAAGATGAATTCACATCAGAGCGGGTATCTTTCTGAGCCATCCAGCTTGGAGACTCCCAATAAATATGAATATTAAAGAGGGGGAGTTTAAGAAACATCTCTACAGATCAGAGAAGTATCTTTTGAGCAATTTGAAGTGTTTGCAGATTTTGGAAAGGCAGTTTTAGAATGATTTGTTGACAGTAGTGCATGATGTCTTATGATAATTTGATTGTTTGAGGAGCAATTTTTAGAACACATTCCCATGCAGGTATCAACTGACAATTATGAACTATATCATTGACACACTTCTCAGGCAAAGGTTCATGATTGTATAGAAAAGTCCACATATGTATTCAAGCAGAGATATATTCAATATAGATTGTTCCAGACATGTAAAGTTTTATTTGCAGATTGAGCATACACCTTGAAAAGTAGAAATATGTAATGATTAGTTCCAACAGATTTGGAAGAAGTTGTCAGAATAGTACAGTGACAGATGGGTCAACATTGTATGAAGTTGAGTAGCAGAGTCATGGACAATTTTATGACATGTGGAGATAGATGGATTCATGAGAGATTTTGACAAGCCTAAAAAATATATGATAGTGGATGAAATCATATTAACAATTGTAATCAATGGAATCAATGGACAAATGGAATCAGTTAGTCACATGAAGGCAAGTAGTAAAAGGCACAACACAAAAGGGAAATTGTTGAAAAATATGGTCATTGATGTCTAAGCAGTGAACATGAAAAGCTATGAAATCAAGTAACTTTGAATGCTTTTTTAATATTTCAGTGAATTACAAGAGGAAGCAACAATGGACAAGAAACACCGGAAGAAAGGAAATAAAGTAGGTACATGAAGCCCCACATTAATCTACAAAACAAATTGAAAAAGAAGATAGGGGGTGTGCATGAAGTCAGAGAGAGATTGTTTAGAGAATTTATACCGACAGAGGGATTTACCCTATTTTCCATGATGTCAAAGGGGGAGAAAGAGAAAGACCAAAAGAGAAATATTAGAAGCACGAAGATATGGGGAGAAACCCCAAGGGGAGATACCCTTAGCCATTGATGTCAAAGGGGGAGAGAAACATTGGAGGAGCGTTGGTCACAGGTGGAGTATGAGTGTTTTCGTCAATGGCAATGGGGGGGATTGTTGGATAATTGGTTGTTATTGATGTTGTTGGATAGTTGGTTGTCATTGATGTCAACATAAGTAGTTGTCATTGATGTGAACATATATGATGGGTGTATTTGGAGAAGTTTCCAAAATGGTCCCCTTATGGCGTCGCTCTAAGCATGGACCTCATAGGAAGACGCTTTGAAGAACTCTACAAGAATCCCTAGAGGTGTGGTCATGAATCCAAAAAGTGTTTGAGGAATAAGTACATATAGGACAATGTAAATGCATGTAACACACTCATAGTTGGTTAGTCCTCGTCATACCGTTTCCAACGGTAGGTAGTACATCACGTGGTTCCTCATGGTTGAAGAGTTATGAGGTCATGAAGTTGGAAGCCCCAAAGAATGGTTAAGAATCCCCTAAACAATTACAACGAGAGGTTACAAGTCTTAATTAAGGGTAAAACAATTATAATAAGAAACCCTAAAGTTAAGGAGATAAGTTACTTTGAAATTTTTTAAATACACGTCAAGAGCCTCTCATTTGCATACACACAAGTTCATTGAATATCTATATAAGTGAGTAAGTTATTCTGATCTGATTTAACCAAGGAGATCTGAGGTGAACTTCAGAGGGAAGATGAAGTGAAGAAGGGTGAAATTCTAAGGGGGGTGATGTCTAGTGATGATGTGTTCTAAGGTATGTTATTTAAAGGGCATCTTACCATTTTCGCTATAAATATTTTTCTAGAATCATTCAGATAGCTAAATTTGGAGGATGCTGAGAATGATTTAGATAAGTACTTATGGTAATAATTTCAGATTCTGGGTCGTTGAAGTTTTGGAGATACACTCTATGGAAAATAGGGGTTTTGACTAGTCTTGAAATTAGTCTTAAACATGTGTTCCAGGTAAAATAGTCATAACTTATTCATAGAGGATTAAAATTATATGAGACCAATTTCAGTGGAAATATAACATTTTGTAGTATCTTTTATGCAAATTTTAGAATCATATATCAAGTAATGAGCGTGTGGCATGCTGTATAACTTCTCTCACCAGAATAAGATATAATTAAGGAAGGTTTTCCATTTTCGCTATAACTTCTGTTCTGAGAACTTTCACACCTTGGAATTTTGAGGAGACAGAAGAAAGATCTTAGAGTATCTGTAGTAAAATTTGATACCTTTATTCATTACAGGTACATATTTATGCTTGTTTAAAGTTAGGGTTTATGACTAATCCAAAACTAGTCTCGTGAGACTGAGGTAAAGTTTGATGAAGATGTTATTCTCTTGTTGCTGAAGTTGAGGAAGAGTTACAAGTCTGTAATCTTGTGTATTAGGTTTGCTACAAGATCATATGTATTCTTTACATGTGTTATTGAGGGTTATGTTTATGGTACATGCTTGAGGCATGTATTGATGATGATGGTACATGATATGGTACACCTTTTTGATGATATGATACATTGTTAGAAGTATATCTTGGCTATCTTGGTATCTGGTTTGGTACATGTCATGGTGAGGTTATGGTTCATGGTTTGATACTTATTTTAGCGCATGGTTGAGGCACACATATTGATGATGATATGGTACATTGTTAGAGGCACTTCTTGGTGATATTGGTATGTGATATGGTACGTGTTTTGGTACATGGTTGATGCATGATATGGTACAATTTATGGTATATGGTTGATGTACATGATATGATACAGGTTCTAGTAAATGGTTGATGTATGTGGTTTGGCGATGGTTTTGGTATCCATGTGAGTGGATCTGGTTATAGTTGGTTGATGATGGTATATCAATGACAGTGACGGTGATAAGGACAATGACAGGTTGGATGATTGGTTGATCATCAAGCACATGTTTATGTGATAGTGACAAGTTGATGTGACAATGTCAATGAAAATGATTGGTTGATGTGACAGTATCAATGACAATGATTGGTTGATGTGACAGTGATAGTGACAGTGGATGTGGTAGTGGAAGTGACAAGTTGTTGTATTGGTGACAATGGTAGTTACAGGTTGATCAATGGTAGTGACAGTTTGAGTCTACACTTATATTTTAGGGCAACATGATGGGGAAAGGAAAGGGGGTTTTAGTCTCCTTCTGGTTGGTGCAGGAGAACTCAAGGATTTGGAGCTTCCTTTAGGTTGGTTCCTATAAATTAAGGGGTCCTATCCTCCTTCCGGTTGGTGCCAGAGAACACATGGAGTTGGAGCTTCTTTCAGATTGGTGCCTATAATTCACGGGGTCATAGCCTCATTCCATTTGCAGCTCGAGAATTCATAGAGTTGTAGCTTCCTTTAGGTTGGTGCCTGTAAATCAGGGGGTTGGTGCCTCCTTCTAGTTGGTGCTAGAGAATTGGGAAATTGGTGCTTCCTATGAATGTATTCTTGATATATATAAGAAAGCATTATGTGGTTTTCTCCCATTTGGGTTTCCACGTAAATTCTAGTGTACTGTGCATGTGGTTATTTTATGTGATGATACTGCTTATGGTTATATTCTCATGATATATTGACTACAATCATAAATGATATACTGCTGACAAAGTTGAATTTTATATATTGTGATTAAAAGTAGTAAAAAGTGCTCATACTGATTCACCCCCCCTCTTAGTATTCCAACACTAAATGTTTTATTGCAACGAGAGAAGTCACGTTACAATGGACCTTACAATCCTCCCATGGCTAATGTTAATGTTTTATGTGCTAAATTAGACGACTTGGAGGTTAAAGTGGACTTTATCATCCTTTCCCCAATTTTTTATTTTCATTTTTTACTTTTTTTATTTTTATTTTTTATACTTAATGAAAATGAAGTGTATGGAATCTTATACAACATCCTAATCATGTCAATGAATGCATACTTAATACCATCATTGGGATATAATCCATGTTGTAAGCATGGTTATAAAATTGTTATTTCTATGACTGTTTACATAAACTTATTAAAATAATTGGCTCTTAATTAATTATGTTGATCATTAATTAAAGGTAGAGATTAATGAAGACCACTTTTTTTTATCCTTATCCCCCATAAATGGATTTAAAGCTTTTGTTCTTCTTTTAAAAAGTTACCTTAACCTTCTTAAGTTGGGTTTATTTAATCTTCTTAGTTTTTTTTTTTAAATAATCCAAAGTCATTATATTTCCATTGAAATATAAAACATAGGTTTTGTTGTTGGCTTGCCCGCAGGGAAACCAAACCAACAACAAAAAATAAATTATCCAATATAGTATGAGAGCTATGTTTATGAAAGATATCTAATTGCCTGAGATACAAACTAAAAGTATACCTCCTATCACTATTGTTCTACATCCTAGTATCTATTATGCTAAAATGAGGTAGGGTGATAATCCCCAGACTTCTCAATATAAACCACACACAAAAAACCAGAAAGTCATGAACCTAGATCATTATGTTGTGGTGAGGCTAAGTGTGAGGCCCAAACCTCTCATCATAATCCACAAAATTAAGATGCATGAGACATAAAAACCTATTGAATTTGGCAGCCCTCCGTTGTAGGGACCCAAGGCTGAGCATATTCAAGATTCTTCATATTCATACCAAAAATCTTGTTTGCGAAAATGTTCAATTTGTGGTCGATTAGCTTCACCTGGAGCTGCACGTCGTCCAAATGCATGGGAACCTCTTGTCGAGCCTCATGGTGATCCATAAGAACGTGACCCATGAAAGTTTTTAAATGCCATTAAATGTCATCTGTCTTTAAGTAATGAGAGATTTGCCCCTGGATGGTGACCGCATCAGGAATCCAAGAGATGGTAGTCCGGGAGACCTCCTCATCAGGAATGAATTTTCTCAGTACCCGCACGTAATATTTTGCTCCCTCAATCTCATCTTATATGCCTCAGGGAGTGTGTAGTGTCACTTTTCACAGCTCAGAGCTTACTCGCGCTCTGATACCAATTTGTAGAGTACCCTCTTTTCCAGTTCAGAGCTTACTCGCGCTCTGAAACGATTTGTACACTCTTTTAATAATAAACACAGGCCAATTAACCCCATGCATTTAAACACAATTAAACACATTTAAATTCCAGAGTAAAAACATATAATTTTACTGTTATGCTTAACAATCCATAGCATTTAACAATAATTTCATTTACACAGCGGAAAA